>SRMA01026535.1:0-188460 GCA_007224835.1 Danionella cerebrum | reverse complement strand
AGAACACGTGTTGTCCTCGTCACCACCTTGGGAGCGTTTTGCCGCACCACCCCCAAGGCCATGATCCTAGGGGAAACACTGGGCTCTCAGAAACAACAGTTAATGAAAAATGGGAAACCAGAGAAAAATCAAAGTAACATGTGTTCGATCCTTAAATCTACACATTATTATTGTAATAAATGATAATAAAACACACATGCAAAATACATAATATGTACACAAATGTGAAACCTTACCTTGAGAGTGAAGCGATGTGTCGGAGGAGGTGGAACTGATGCAGAAAACATTACGGCACCACGTATGAAAGTTAACTTTCTCAAGATATTTCACGAATTACTGACATGGTCACTAACACCAAGAACGCATCACATGGTTGCTCTAAGTTGCGTTACAGAACACCACTTTCCACGTTATTTCTTTTACGACACCTTGACTTGTTATAGTACATTATTGGTAATCTATACATAATGTTTCGCTTGATTTAAAACTTATTTAAAAAGTTTTAAAGCGTATTATCCCATTTTCACACTTTTTGCAACAATAGAGAGGAGAGCCAGGACTGGGAAGCGCAGTGCGTCGTCAGACTTAACAAGAGGATAATAGAGCAGAAATGTTTGTGGTGGTTCGTATCTCGAACATTTCGTAACTCAAAACATTCGTATCTCGGGGTACCACTGTATTTATTTTCAACAGACAAATAGTGAGTCGACCCATTGACATCCAAGTGCTCAAATTTACTCCAGAATAAAAAAGTTTAAAGCCTGCTATTCAATGTTTTTAGTTCACCTAATTCGGACCAAGAAAACTGTGAGGGGTGATTTTTGTTTTATTTTTTTTAATCATTGCAGCTTATTATAATAATTCGGAACCTTCAACACCTTGAACAACTTAGTTGTCATTGTAAATACTACCAAATACAAAAAAAAATACAGATAAAACCTTGTCAAAACCTCATAAAACTTTAAGTCATATTGAGAAACTCATGGAAACTTCAAACTCATCACACTTGTGGGAGTTATTAGTCAATGCAAGAACATAGCCCGCATTGTGCAAAAGTATTTGTACTCTAGTCTATGGAGAAGGGGGGGGGGGTGTACTTATAATGGGCGTTAAAAATGAATGAATGAGACATCGTAGAGAACCACTCCCTAGAAACCAAACTGTAACTGTTTACAAATATTTGAGGCATCGGGGTGCAATATTATATCGTCAATGCTCTCAACCAGACTGTTTACCTTAGCTACCAATTCGCCATATTTTTTCTGAGCCAGCGTTGGACAAGTTAATTCAGAAATGTAATTAAATTACGGATTACTCCTTTTAAAAGTAATTACTATAATATAGCTATCATAGCTATTAAGCTCATTCTATGATTCTGGAAATGGCATCTATGACAGTACTATGAATGTTTTTGGCTCAATTCTTGAACTTTTTCTGATGCCACAGGTGATCTGCTTGTTTTTGCCAAAAGTGCTGTTTTTGGTTCTGTTCTGATGGCTTAGCAAATGAGTATATTTTATTTAAATACTAATTTGCATTTGTATTTGTATACTAATTTACAATAATGAATAGCACTCACCAATTCTGTTCAGATCCATAACACCTTCTCATCAGAAAAGTGCAGCTGTTAAACATAAACAAATAAATAGATTATTTTCATCCTTTAACCATATGTCAGTAATTCATAGATCTACACAGCACGTGTATATTAATAATTAAAGGAAAAAAGTATGTGAAATATTGAGTAAAAACGGGTTGTTTTGGCGTTAGAAAAGAATATTCGCAAACCGAGGGCAAGGCAACCCTGACTATCTGGCAACCAGTCTCTCTGTCTTCCCGCCTTTGGGTGAGGAGGAAATGAGGGTCTTGATCTTCCGAGAAGCTCTTGTTTAAGTTAGCGTGAGTATTCATCCATTACAAACTATATATTTTTTAAGTACGAGATACACATATATGATACGCATATTTTACAGCAAATGTGTTTAAAGCAAATAGTCCAAAGAACGTTTAGAGCGGCAAAACAGCTTAACTTCAGCTCTTCTGTTAAGCGAGACAAATTCAATTGTGTAACGTTCCGTTAATATTGATAAACAGCAGTGAATTGCGGATAAATTAGACAAATTATTCCTTTACCAAATCGCGGTGAGCTGGTGTCTTACCTGAGAGAGCACATGGAGCCTTTAGTTCCGCAGACGAGCTCCAGCTGCCGCTGCTGCTTCCCCGGGCTCGGGTTCAAATGAATAAATAATGAACAGCTTTTATTTCTCACTCTCTGTCTCTACACGCTGTGGCACATGCTCCCAAACGTTACTTTAAGTGTGATAATTCAACGAGAAGGTTTAAAAAGGAAAACACAACTTCCACTTTTTACTTTTTTAAACAGTTCTTACAGAAGTTATCAAAGGTCACCAACGCATTGCATATATTATATATTTTAACAAAAAGTGTCTGGCTTTCAGTGACTTTCACCGACACACTCAGAATGGCTCTCTATTGGATAGCACACGACACGTGACTTCATCCGTTCCTGTATGGAATTAATCTTGTGCCAACGAACGTAATTTCGGTTAAAACGAACAAAAATTTTTTTGATTACAAATAAAACAATCTGCCTGAAAACAGATATAATCAAATAATTGCCATAAAAAACATTGATTTTAAATACACTCAATTCTTTGTTGGTTTCAGTTTGATTACACTGTCGGCATCTTCGTTTTTGCTTTCTAATTTTTTGTTTGCGAGCCTGAAAGTTACGGTTGTCATTCTGGCACAAACTTTCCATGAGGGCGGGGATAACAGTGCTTCGTGAAAAGTGTCTTCTCCTATGATCAAAATGTATTTTTGAGGATTTAAAGGTAAATTAAAGAGCATAGCGGACTGCTATATGCGTCCATAAAAAGAGTTTTGAATGTTTTACATGAGTGATGTGTTTTGTGTTATCTTTTGTCTGAGGTTTGTTGTGTTGCAAACTGAAATGTGAAAGATCTAATGAAATGAAAAAAAAAACAAAAATGATTCCATTAAATTAAAGCTTTTCTTAACGGTTTTGGAGTGTTGTGTGTATCATCTATAGTGATTCATGATGAAAGAAAAACAAGTGATTTGGGTTATTTTGAAATAAACGTTTCAAGTGAATCCAATATAATTTATTACAAACCTCGCCATTCCAGCTTAAAGTAAAAAAAAATGAGTTGTTTTGCTAGATGAGCTCATAAATATGCATTCATTCACAAATATACACTCCTTAAAATAACTGGTGAAAAAAAAAAACAAGAAATGCTTATATATCCAGTTCATTGAGCTGGCAATCAAAACCGTACTAAACAATGAGGGTGAAGCACTGTTATCCCCGCCCTGTTAACCACTGTTATATTAAAATATACAACTGTTAAGAGTAAATAATTATTGTTCTTGAACCTTTTTAAATTGTCAATACCTGTGTTATCATGTATGATTATTACATATCCACAAATTCATTTCTCTATAGAATAATTCTGTGTTTTGAGATGGTAGTTCATTTAAGGTTTACGTGGTTAATACATATAGAGACGTGTTATAGACAAGAGAACATACGTGTAATGTAGAATGGTTGTTTGTTTGTTTCCAGAAATAAAGTGCCATTAACTTGTGCAAAGTGTCAAAAACTAATGCTAAAACTAACAGCTAAAGCTAATTTTACCCTTTTTTTATTTAATATATATTCTATATCATATATTATTTTTTCAAAATCATTAAGATTCCTAGTAAGGCTAACATTAGCAAAAACAATCAGTTGTAAAGTAATGAATAAATTTACAACTTTTTTTACATTTACAATTTTGAGGGATGAAGCTATGACGTGTCTGTATTTAGAAGAAAAAAATTGCAGAGAGAAAAAAAACTTTTATAGAATTAATACTTACAGTATATTAAAATATAATATATACGAAACTCATATAATATAGAATATAAGGGTAGTATTGATGCATGGCAAATTAAAATAAAAATGTTCTATGGCAGGTCACAAAGGGTTAAAAGTCAAGTCAAGTACCATTCGTTCTAAAATCTCTCACTTGTAGAATTTGAGTATTTTCAGTCTACAAAACTTCTCAGTGAACTATGAGAGTGTAACGCTCTTTGCCTATGCGCACTGACTCTCAGAAGGGTTCTTACTCGTGGAGCCCAGAGTGTGTAAATGAAAGACACAAGAATAATAATTTGATTGTATTTAACAGAAATTCAGACAAAAAAACCCCAAAACAAAACATTTATAAGGGTGAGTGCAGCGAATGTTCAAAAAGTCTCTTTATCCTTTTTATAAAGAGTTGTTTCACAATTCTCAAAAAAGGCTCCAGTTCAGTGTTAGGTGGCCCGCCGTTCAGAATAAAGTCCACAACAAAAAAACTGACCTAAAGAAGGTCAAAGGAAAAAAAAAACACATTAACACATATCACAATTTACATAACATAAATCAAAATATACAAACATATTGATAATATTTCATAAAGAATCTCAAAAATATAATGCATCGGAAAGTTCACTTCATCAAAAATAATCTGATCATTCAATCTCAAGTTATTAAATCAAAGTCTTATCTTCTTTTCCAGAAAGAAAACACATGCAATTGAACATATACAAACATAACTATAACCAAAGCAGTGTTTGTAACAAAAAGATCAATATGATTCCAAACAAATCGAAATCAAACTGATAAGTAACGTAAACAAACAATCTATAGCAACGCGAATCAACGGAGATTACATTTTAAAGCCAATAATTATTGTTTAAACAAGAAAAAAAAACTCAGCTAGCTTAGCATCAACGGTTTATTATTGCTTGCGGAACTTACCGGGAAAACAAATCGGCAGAAGCCCGCTTAGAATGTGGAAAACTACACAGCCGTGTGACTACAGCAGTTTGCGAGAGGTAGAGCGATCCTGCACTTAGGAGGCTATTTAAAGGGAAACGGCCCGCCTTAATAAGGGTTCTCCGAATATACTAATTAATGTGCAGGTCGCTGGTGCGGGTTACAAGAGCAAAAATAATTAATATAATAAAATAATCGCTCGGTAACCGAAATCAAAGTTTCTGCGTTTCGTGAAGCATAGACAAACTTTGTTTTTCTGGGTTGTGTTTGAGGTCACATTGACGCTCTTGTACTTCAAATTAAAGATCCATTGCGTACAGCTCCTGCTTTCAGACGATGCACCCCTTCATCCCCCCTAGTGCACACACGCACAGCAGTGAACAAACACCGTGAATACAGACCCAGAGCTGTGGGCAGCCATAGCAGCGCTGCCCAGCGGGAAATGGGGTAAACTGTCAGTCCTCAGTCATGTCCATTACCGGTGGGGAACACTCACCCCACTTTCAACTGCGAGTGGATCAATCCAGAGACTTTCTGATCACTAGGCCACAACTGCCCCTGACATTTACTCTAAGATACTGTAAAATGTTCTTAAACCACCATAGAGATGCATTTACCGCTTAACAGACATGAAAAGGCGAGTGCAAATCCAGGTTTTGGCCATTGACTCTGACATTTCCGCTCATATATTCCAGTCTTTGAATTGCAGCAGTCTGTTTGCTTCTCATTTCTTTGGATTTCGGCTGTTTGAACATCGGTTTGAGCAGTCAGTACTACAACAGCTTTTCCAAAATTTCAGCAAAAGTCTAAAACTTAAAAACCCCAATTTAAAAAGTCTTAAACGTAGTTAAATTTGCTTTCTTAATTTTCCGACACACTTCAGATCAAGTGGGCTTGAGACAGATTTCCCTGAATGCACCGTGGAAGCTGGCATTTGGTTCTTTTACAAAGATGGCTGCCATAGCAACCAAAATGAATGAAATCCATGTAATTTATAATGGTTTTTAAATTATGAAAACAGTTGTTTTAGTCGTCATGTAACAAAATACACATTTGTCCGAAAATGTCAGTTGAAATCACTTAAAAAATTGCTAGTTTCACATGAAAATGTGCCATTGTACGCCGTATAACGTTTCACAATGGATTTGCATTTTAAGATTTTTTTTTTTATTTTGTCATAAGTGCATATTTAGGTCAGAATAAGTTATTGTAAATCACAAAAATGAATTGTAGTTTAATATATGTAAATGTTTTATATGTTTAAACATTTACATACGACCAGAGGTTCTGCACTTGCTGATCCGTCAGGGAAACTAGGTTGAAGTTCTTCTCAAGTGTTCATAACTAAAGCTATTTCTGGAAACAAGATGTTCACATTAAATGTAGTATGTTATCCTTTGTAAGATTTGATTTTCCATCTGTTCACTATTTTTCAAGCTGATGGTATTGTTTATTTTTTTATAGTTTCACAATAACCGTTTGTTTGATTAAAAACGTGTGATAATGAGTCTTAAATTTGGTTCTTCTTCTTCTTTTACTTTCGGCTGTTCCCAGTTTAGGGGTCGCCACAGCAAATCATCCTTTTCCACCTAACTCTGTCCTCAGTATCCTGTACTCTTGCACCAACTACCTTCATGTCCTCTTTCAGTACATCCATATATCTCGTCTTTGGTCTTCCTCTTGACCTCTTGCCTGGAATCTCCATCTCCAACATCCTTCTACCAATATAACCACTATCCCTCCTCTGCACCTGTCCAAACCATCTCAATCTGGCCTCTCTGACTTTGTCTCCAAAACAACCAACCTGAGCTGTCCCTCTGATGTGCTCGTTCCTAATCTTGTCCATCCTAGTCACTCCTAAACTGAACCTCAACATCCTCATCTCCGCTACTTCCAGCTCTGCCTCTTGTCTCTTCCTCACTGCTACAGTCTCCAACCCATACATCATAGCTGGTCTCACTACTGTTCTGTACACCTTTCCTTTGACTCTTGCTGACACTCTTCTGTCACACAACACCCCTGACACTTTTCTCCACCCACTCCAACCTGCCTGCACTCGTCTCTTCACCTCTCTTCCACACTCCCCGTCGCACTGGACTGTTGACCCCAAATACCTAAACTCCTGCACCTTCTTGACCTCAGCCCCCTGTAACCTCACTGTTCTATTTCCCTCCCTCTCGTTCAAACACATGTATTCTGTCTTGCTGCGACTGACTTTCATTCCTCTTCTTTCTAGAGCTGACTTCCAACTTTCCAGGTTTTCCTCCACCTGCTCTCTGCTCTCACTACAGATCACAATGTCATCTGCAAACATCATTGTCCACGGAGATTCCTGCCCGACCTCATCTGTCAACCTGTCCATCACCATAGCAAATAAGAAGGGACTCAAAGCTGATCCTTGATGTAGCCCCACCTCCACTTTGAACTCCTTTGTCTGACCTACGGCACATCTCACTGCTGTCTTACTTCTCTCATACATATCCTGAACTATTCTGACGTACTTCTCTGCCACTCCTGACCTCCTCATACAGGACAATAGCTCCTCTCTTGGCACCCTGTCATACGCTTTTTCTAAATCCACAAAGACGCAGTGCAGCTCCTTCTGACCATCTCTGTACTTCTCCATTAACAATCTCAGAGCAAAAATTGCATCAGTAGTGCTCTTCCTGGGCATGCAGCCATACTGCTGTTCACAAATATCCACTTCCCTTCTTAACCTAGCTTCCACTACTCTTTCCCAAAGTTTCATTGTGTGGCTCATCAACTTTATGCCTCTGTAGTTGTCACAACTCTGTTCTTAAAGATTGGTACTAGGACACTTCTCCATTCCTCAGGCATCTTCTCACTCTCTAAAATCCTGTTGAATAACCTAGACAGGAACTCCACTGCTGTCTCTCCTAGACACTTCCACACCTCCACTGGTATGTCATCTGGACCAACAGCCTTTCCACTCTTCATTCTCCCCAGAGCCTTCCTCACCTCATCCTTTCTAATCTTTTCAACTTCCTGCTCTACAATATTCACCTCTTCCTCCCTTCTTTCCCTTTCATTCTCCTCATTCATCAACTCCTCAAAATACTCCTTCCATCTTCTCAGCACACTCTCCTCACTTGTTAGCACCTTTCCATCTCTATCTTTAATCACCCTTATCTGTTGCACATCCTTCCCATCTCTGTCTCTCTGTCTCGCTAATCTATACAATTCCTTCTCGCCTTCCCTAGTGTCTAACCTTGCATACAACTCATCATATGCTTTCTGTTTGGCCTTTGCCACTTCCCTCTTCACTCTGCGCTGCGATTCCTTGTAGTCCTGTCTACTTTCTTCAGTCCTTTCAATGTCCCACTTCTTTTTAGCTAGCCTCTTCCTCTGGATGATGTCCTGTACTTCCTCATTCCACCACCATGTTTCCTTATCTTCTTTCCTCCTTCCAGCTGACACACCTAGCACCGTTCTTCCTGTCTCCCTGATCAACTCTGCTGTAGTTTCCCAGTCATCTGGAAGCTCTTCCTGACCACCCAAAGCCTGTCTCAGCTTCTTCCTTTTTCAACTTCCACCACTTGGTCTTCTTTTCAATCTTTCGTCTTCTCTTCTTCCTGACCACCAGAAACATCCTACACATCACCATCCGATGCTGTCTGGCTACACTCTCTCCTACCACTACTTTACAGTCTCTGATCTCTCTCAGATTGGCTCGTCTACAAAGGATGTAGTCTACCTGCGTACTCCTCCCTCCACTCTTGTAGGTAACTCTATGTTCCTCCCTCTTCTGGAAATAAGTATTAACTACAGCCATTTCCATCCTCTTGGCAAAGTCCACCACCATCTGTCCTTCTAGGTTCCTTTCCTTAACACCGAACCTGCCCATCACCTCCTCATCACCTCTGTTGCCCTCGCCAACATGCCCATTGAAATCTGCTCCCACTACTACTCTCTCTCCTCTGGGAACACTTTCAATCACCTCATCTAACTCACTCCAAAATCTCTCCTTCTCTTCCAACTTACAGCCTACTTGTGGAGCATAACCACTCACTACATTCAACATCACCCCTTCAATTTCTATCTTCAAACTGATCACCCTGTCTGACACTCTTTTCACCCTAAAACATTCCTCACAAACTCCTCCTTCAGGATCACTCCTACCCCATTTCTCTTCCTATCCACACCATAGTAAAACAGTTTGTATCCCCCTCCAATACTACGCGCTTTGCTACCCTTCCACCTGGTCTCCTGCACACACAGAATATCTACCTTCCTTCTCTCCATCATGTCCGCCAGCTCTCTACCCTTCCCTGTCATTGTACCAACGTTAAGAGTCCCTATTCTCAGATCTACACTCCTGCCTTTCCTGTTCTCTTTCTGTCGACGAATCCTTCTCCCTCCTCTCCTTCTTCGACAAACAGTAGTCCAATTTCCACCGGCACCCTGTAAGTCAACAGCACCGGAGGCGGTCGTTGTTAACCCGGGCCTCGACCGATCCGGTATGAAAATCGATTTGGTGACTCGCATATTTGGTTTTTGGCATATTTTACGCCGGATGCCCTTCCTGACGCAACCCTCTCTATTTATCCGGGCTTGGGACCGGCACAGAAGTCACTGGCTTGCAACCCCTGTGGCTAGATTAATGAGCCTTAAATTTGGTTCTTAATGGTCTTAAATGACTGAAACCTGCAGAAACCCTGTCGTCTGGTACAAACCCTCTATTTACCGGTTGCTGGCCTCATATGAGACGTGTCTGTTTTCAAAAGAGGTCATTGTACTCTGTTTTTATGAATGCTCTAGCTTCAACGACACACTAATTCTGGCCTTCTCCTGACGTTTCAGTACCCTCCTGGTCTTCAGTTTTGAACCATGGAGAAAAAAGAATCAATTGAACGAATTCTTGAAAATAAAATGTTCCTCTTGGAGACTTTATCAGTAGAAGCCAAGATCATCCTGCAGTGGGTACATCAAAAGAAGCTTATACCTGATCGAGACTACAGGAACCTCTCAGATTGTTCTCAGAGAGAGAACATGATCATCGATCTGCTCGACAAGCTCATGGGACGGGGCGAGGAAACCTGCCGGCTCTTCATACAACTGTTAAAGCAGGAGCAGGTGCAAGAAATATTCCCCAGGTTAAAGGATCATGCTGTTCTTGGCTCCTCTGTGCTGGAGGTGATGCAAATATTTCACGATTGTCATAATTCATGTGATACCTGCATTCACTCTTCAGTCAGCTAACCTGAGCGTCTCTTTCAGATCGCTGAATATGAACTGACACGAAATCCACGGGGAATTTGCATCATCATCAATAATGTACAGTTTAACACACTGACAGAAAGAAGAGGATCGGATAAGGACCAAGGTTTGTTGTTTTATCTTAAATTGTATTGTATTTAGGCCTGTTTATTTCAGCAAGAATCAAAGGAAAGGTGTACAGAACAGTAGTGAGAGCAGCTATGATGTATGGGTTGGAGACTGTGGCAGTAAAGAAGAGACAAGAGGCAGAGATGGAAGTAGCAGAGATGAGGATGTTGAGGTTCAGTTTAGGAGTGACGAGGATGGACAAGATTAGGAACGAGCACATCAGAGGGACAGCTCAGGTTGGTTGTTTTGGAGACAAAGTCAGAGAGGCCAGGTTGAGATGGTTTGGACATGTGCAGAGGAGGGATAGTGGTTATATTGGTAGAAGGATGTTGGAGATGGAGATGCCAGGCAAGAGGTCAAGAGGAAGACCAAAGACAAGATATATGGATGTGCTGAAAGAGAACATGAAGGTAGTTGGTGCAAGAGTAGAGGATACTGAGGACAGAGTTAGGTGGAAAAGGATGATTCGCTGTGGCGACCCCTAAACTGGGAACAGCCGAAAGGAAAAGAAGAAGATTTAGGCCTGTTTATTACAGTGACAGACCAAATGTTTCTAAAATTACGTTTTCCTTGACAGACACCTTCTCAGGAATCCTAATATGGTTAGGTTTTTTTTAAATATCAGTATCTGCTGCTCCTACTGCTGTCTCATGCCTTTACACCTCTCTACGGCTCGGACTACTGTTTGGTGTACTATGTGGACCTGACTTTAATCCCTACAAACCCCTGACGCTGTGAGGCTAGTGTATCTCGAAGAACTGCAGCTCTTTTAAAGTCAAAGCATATTTCCGAAAGAATTATTTCTCGCATGCCTAAAAAATGTTACTGTAGCTGCTCTTTTGATTTAGCAAAGGATTTCATGTTATGATTCGATCTTAAAATACCTTTAAGAAAACAGCATTGAAACTAAGCTTAGGATTCCTCCATGTTCCCAATATAAGGATTCCAGAGCAGGAATGAAATGAGAGATGGATGGATGGATGGATTGAGGAACTTACTTTTCTCCTCCTGTGTTCCAGGAGACCTTGCCAGGGTTTTCCGCTGGCTGGGGTTTAGTTTGGAGCAGCACAGAAACAAGTCTGCAGCTGAAATGAGGAACATCCTGACGGATTTGGGGAAGAGGGTGGACGGGGACTGCTTTGTGTGCTGCGTCCTCTCTCATGGGAAGGATGCTGGCGTCTATGGCACGGATGGTGCTGTTGTGTCTCTGAATGACATCCGCACGCCGTTCACTGGCACTAGCTGCCCCGCACTTGCCGGCAAGCCCAAGCTTTTCTTCATTCAGGCGTGTCGAGGGACAAGGAACCAGGCGGTGGTGATGGCTGATTGCGAAGATGAGTGTGAGGTGGAGGTGGATGCAGTTGATTTCAGCGTCTCCATCCCATCCGACACAGATTTTCTGATCGCCAGATCTACCATTGATGGGCACCTGTCCTACAGGAACACAGATGAGGGCTCCTGGTTCATTCAGTCTCTGTGCAGAAACCTGGAGACACATTGCTCACAGTAAGTCTGGCACAACGCCTGCATTTGTGAAATATCTGCAACCATTTCAGTACACGTTAAAGCTGCAAGCAGCGATCAAAGGGCTCGAGCACCACCGGCGCCATTGGTGGCCAGTTTGATTGCAATATGCACTACGACTAACACTGTATTCAAGCGGGAATTCTCGAAACTACTGTAAAAATTAAATAATCAAAACCAAATTATAAATTGTCGTGACCCCAGGTGGCGCTGTGATTGGGTCTAGATGTTTTTCTGTTGATGTTTTGGCAAAATTGGTGGAAAAAAATGTATGTTGAATGTTGTATTGCCTGTGGCCACCTGGTGGTGCTATAACAAAGAGTTGTAGATGTGTTCAGACAGAGACTGTAAACAGCTGGTGCATTTTGGGCTGATCAGACTTTGTATCGCTGAGTTACAACAACTTCCTGTTTATGGTGAAATGTGAACTGTCAAAGGCCGCCGTGCACACATAGTGTAACAAAGTCAAAAAAGCTTCTCAAGTTTACTTCACATACATCTTAAGATAATACTGACGGATTAAATCTTTAAAAGTTTGTTAACGTATGAGGCCTGGAACTTTACAAAATATTTAAAGAAATGTAAAAATAATTGACTTCCTGTCATCTTTGGAACTTAAGGTCAACTTAAATTGACCTTGTTGCAGGTCTCTGCCCTTTACGTAAGTGTTCCAAATGTCCTAAAACAGTCTGAAATAGCAGTATACTGCTGAAGAAAATGGAAGGGTTGTCACTTCGAGGTAGAAATGGAACGAATAATTCCTTTCTTCCGGTTAACAGTTAACGGATCGATTGACGCATCCCCTACTCTCGATCACTCCAAACTTTCAGATACAGAAATTCCTCTCACAAAGGGAAACTTGTATAATATTTATCCATTCCACACAAACGGATATATTTCAAGTGTTTATTTCCTTTAAATCTCATCATTATTCTAATTGACAACTAGTGGGGGAAACGTTACTGCCCTCTTCTGGTGGGCACAAACCACAGAAAGGGCCTTACATTTAGAATTTTACACAGTTGTAAAATAGCTACAAGGTTGGAAAACAAACATTGTTTATTTTCATCACGACTCACTTGTGATTGACCTCAAAGATCAGTGCAGTGTGGAAGCTTTAGCAGCGCTGCAGGACCGACAGACTCCTCCATCGCAATTAAAAATTCTACCTTGGTAACCATTCCATTCTGCTAATAGAAATACTTCAAAAGGGAAATTTTACAATGTCCAGTCGTCTTATACAACTCACATTTATTATCCTTTATGTGATTGGATCTGTGTCTGAGATTGATCATCAATCCACTGCAAATAATCAGAACTACACCCTGACGCCTCTTACATAAACCTCGTGCATTAGTTCAGTACAGAAATGACTGAAGGAATGTGTTTTTGATGTTGCAGGGGTGGCGACATCCAGAGCATCCTGCTAAGTGTGAATAATGAGGTGAGCGCTCTTGGGCTCCGCAGCAAACAAATGCCAGTCCATGAGGTAGCACTGAGGAAGAAGCTGATCCTGCGTCCCATCCATCACTGAGGGATCCGCCTGCCAGGAACACCTACTCTGTCAATGTTCCTAATTATTGGAACCGGGGCCAATGTTTACCTCAGGTTTTTCGTAAGACGTTCCAGATCATGCTTACATATCACTTTCATGTTTTCAGGAGCTTCTCCTCTTTCTGTGCATCTGCACATCCGAGAACATGCCACTGTGTTTCAGAAGGAGCCTCGTGTAAAGATTTTGTTTCCTGACGCTGTCGTTGTTTCATTAGTCAGTCAATGAGCACAACCCTTATGTTCCCAAGAAATAGAACCAGCTGCAGCCTGTTCTTAGAGCCCCTGACCTGGGGATATGAGCCAAGATTCAGGTGCTAGTCCGGTGATCCACCGGTTTCTGTGGCCTGCAGCAGAAGTGGCTTGATTCTGCTTGCACACAGTAAACACTGCCTGATGGGGCATTGCAAGTGGCACTGCAGACTACTGCTTTATTAAATATTTATAAGACCCTGGGCATTGTCAAGTTTATTTTGAACTTGACGCTTAATATTTTATCCTGCCACCTCTGTGCTCAGTGCGAGCAGACTACAAGAAGACCCTTGTCATACAGACTGTCTTCAGACGGCACTCTCCGACCGTTTCGTGCAGGTGTGAAGAAATCCTTTCAGAAATGTAAACAAGGAATGCTTTTTTGTTATTTACAAAACGAAAACGACAGAAATCAAATCAATATTTGCCTGCAAACCAGCATCAAATTGAATTTGTAACATTCCCCAATTCCCAAAGTGAGGGAATTGTAGAATTACAGCCAGGTGTATTATCAGTTAAAGCAGACCGCGGCTAATGATCATCACTGCCACTTGGTTAAAAACTAGGTTGATTAGTTTGAAACCCAGTCATGAGAACTGGGTTAAGACCGCCAAACTCTTCTACCCAGGTGAGGCTATGGTAAAACACAAGCTCAACAACAAGACACAAGGTAGTTATTTTAAAAAGGACGTCTCTCCCAGATAAAGAGAGAGTTTGATTACAGCTTGGTTTCCACATCTGTTAAAAGCTCGTCTTTATCTACGCTTAATATTTAACACATTTTTGGAAGCATGCAAACATTATTAATAAGGAAGAAATACAGGAGCAGCTTATGCCTTTCAACAAAGATTGCATGTTCTTTTACTCGTGTAAACGCTCATCCGTTTCAGATTTTCTAATTGTTTCTCACTGTAGACATAAACCTACTACAAACGTCAGTTGACCTTTAGTTGCTGTTTTCTGTGATTGAGATCTGAATTAAACTGTTGTTGAATTGCATGTTAATTCTATGTCCAGCTCTCTGTGTTTTATCTATCTCTATTTCCAGTGTAAACTCTCTGTAAAGAACATTATTTACTGCCGTGTCTGAAATGTGCAGTAGAAATAAACATGCCTTGCACTGAAAGCAGCTCTTTTTCAGCGCACCATGACGCATCCTGCTTTAAGTTTCAGTCACAAGAAAAGATGCATTTGTATCTCCACCTCCAGACATCCTCATTATTACTAAAACACGGGCTGCAAATCTCCTTCAGATGTTTCCTTCTTTTCCAGCCTGTCTCTTTTAAAGAGCACAAATAAGAAATGCTTTTTAACACTTAGCATTAATGTTGTGGAGTTTACCCTCATTAATGCTGTAAATTCAGTATAAATTATTATTTTTTATTGACGACATACTAAATATTCCAACATTGTTGATCTGAAAGTTATCCAGTATTCCCAGCACTGCTGTTTTAAAGATTATTTTTATTACTTTATTGATTTTTTTCTTTTAACGGACAGGCCAGTGGAGATGAGAGAATAGGAAATCAGGGGAAGAGAGAATGGGGTGGGATGGGAAAGACAACAAGTTCGAGATTCAAACTAGCGTCAGCCATGTTTTAAAGTGAGAGTGTTATTACGAGCAGGTCTGAGGTGATCCATACGAGGAATTTGCGCTCTTTCACCTATCCAAGTACACACGCACAGCAAAGAAGAAACACCGTGATAGCTGCAGTGCCAGGGGAGTAGTGGGGGAACTGTTGCCTTCCTTACATGTCCACACACAGTTTTCCATAATGACAAAACACTTCATGGATTTCTCTACATACTTTGCTGATACACCGTCGGGAGTGTATTAAATATTTTCAGGGCGAATCAGCTGTCAATCACTGTCAGTCTCCGTGGAGGACTGCAACTTGAACCATTGTCGCAATTTCGGCTCCTCTTGAAATGAAATTCAAAGTAGCTAGAGCTATAAACTGACTAAGAGAACAAACAATATGTTTGATGTCACCATCACATTTGTTCACAACATACGAAGAACTTAACCTTTAGTGTTTACTTATAACTGCCACAATACACCAGACAAGCTCTAATCTCCCAGAACAAAGTTATTTGGAGCGACGAGACCAAAACAGAACTTTTTGGCCATAAACATTACATTTGGAGAGGAGTCAATGTGAATTTCAATAACGTGGAAGCACTCTGGGGAGAACTCAAACGTGCCGTTCAATTTACAAGAGGCTTTTTGCTAAGAAGAAGCAAGAGAGAAGACCTCACTGACAACTACCTCAAGAAACTTCAGGGTCACATTGATGTTAAAGGGGAATAGAAAAAAAGAGTTGTAAACTTTTGATCAGGGTCATTATGATGTAAAAATAGTTGTTTTAAAATAAATGGCCCAAACATTGAAAAACAGTTTGTGTCTTCATTCATATTTTCTGAAAAGTAGCCAAGAAATCAAATTTGCCACGATGTGTAAACTTCTGAGCAAAACTTGTCAGTGATGGGGTGGTGCCTCCCATTAACCTGCCCCCGCTGGCTGTATCCTCTTCAGAAGCGCATGTTGGTTATGTGTCGTACAGAGTCACATGAGTTCAGTGAGCTGTACCACTCAGCGTAACAGAAAGCCTCCGCTCAGAGCATCATCGCTCTCCTGCGTGAAAGTGGCCACTCCACTGTAGTGAGCATGACCTTTAACCTCCACAACCACGGCCTTGAAGACCCCACACGTGGTCTCCTTGAAGAACAGAGAGACAGGAGAGTTACTCGTGATCAATCATCCAAACCCTTCTATGCCCGGATGGGCTGCAGGCACCTCTATGGCTCTTCCAGTAAACACTGATCTGGTCACTCCGCTCTGGAAGCTTCGGGTCTGGTTCAGTCCGATCAAGCCTTTGTGATACTGCAGAGCAACACGAGCCGTGACACCTGAACCTGTGGGGCTCCTGTCCACCTGAGCAGGAACGTGTGCATAGATTAGCCGACCACATGAGCACAGTGGCGATGAGGATACATTACACTTAAAATCACACACATGACATCTTCAGGAATATGGGCTCTCTGTGTACGACTGTGGTCCTACAGTAAAACGATTTTTTCATAATGTTTGTAAAACCAGGTCTGTGGTGGTTTGCTTTTGTCAGTTGTCAGGCAGTACTTGCGTGGGCAAAGGTGATAGTGCTAGCGAGTTTGAGAGGGACAGTTAATAAAACTATTTTTCAAGATTTCACACGGTAGTTTATCAATCATTTATTCCAGTGTTTCTCCTACATATACGTAGCCGTGGCACTGCGGCAACAAAATGCTAAAAGTCAAAATATTTTACGGGCACAACATGATTTTTTTCTTAATTGCCTCCTGAGGAAGCAGCGGTTGTCTGCCATCAGATCTGCATGTGATCAGAGCGCGCAGAAAGCCGCGAGATTTTAAGATAATTGACATAATAAATAGGAAAAAATTCATAACATGTTTGTGATATCATAAGGTAAAGCAATACTGTTGAGAAACATCGGTCTTGAAAAAAATTGCAACTTTTCAAAAAAGCTGCCGCAAAATCTGGCATTTTAGGCAGGAACAATCATAAAAAATCCTGGAGGGACTGGCTAGTTCTGGTTCCATGGCATCGCAGGCATATTGCGTCTGAAATGTTACGTGTAAATAATAAGCGATTACCTTTAAACAGTCAGATTTCGCTGCTGTTACACGTTTCTGTTAACTTCCGCTTTGAAAAAAGAGGGGGGGGGGTCTTTCACAAGCTTATATTACATTATATTAATGAATTGCTTTTATCCAAAGGGACTTACATTTCTGAATGAACACATTATTTTCAGTTCTTCCTTTCCCAGGGATTTAAACCCACGCCCTTTGCAATCACAGAGCAATTCACTCACACATTCACACCAAATAAAATTATTCAATTCACCCAACCGCATGTTTTTTGGGATTGTGGGAAAAACCGGAGTACCCAAAGGAAACCCATGCAAGCACAGGGAGAACATGCAAACCCCTTCCAGGAAGGTCAGCGGAGAGTCTCGAGGTAACAGCCTTCTAACTGGAAGGACACAGTGGTACCCGCTGCGCTAACCGTGCCCAATAACCAACAGTCTTCCTTTATTCAGCTAATTCACATGGCAGCCATTTTAAGAATGAAAGCCAGTCTCCCCAGAAATCTGGAGAAAAAGAAATGATTCGTACTGTTGTGTCAGTCCCTACCTCAACGCTGTAGGAATGCATCATTATCTGACTAATAAAGTGATATATTTAATGTTACTTTCTATACTGGTCATGTAGCCTTCATTACAGCCGTCTGTGAGAGCCATTTATTTTTAACATCAATGACTAAACGTCTCAGTGAAAGTTCCAGGGTTGTTATCAGTTCAGTGCCGTGGTCCTTTACCTCTACTTCAGGTTTCTTACCACCACAGCCTCGTTTTCATTCTCAAAATGGCGGCCGTGTGAAACTGAATCGCACAGAAGGCGATGGCTTTACCTGTGCATCAGCAAACACACAAACGTTTGCCGTGGGCTCCGCAGAGAATGTATCCTTTCCGTCTGTAAGGATTGTCCCGTAGAGGAAGGCCAGGTCATCACTTACTGGGTGGAACAGCTTCACCTGCAGTATAAAAAATTAAATAAAAACTAACCCAAAAGCCTACGATGGACTGGCGAACTGTCCAGGGTGTACCCCCGCCTCTCGCCCAATGTGTGCCGGAGATAGGCACCGGCAGACCCCCGTGACCCCGAAAGGGAATAAGCGGGAATGGAAAATGAATGAATGAATGAATGAATAACCCAAAAGCTCATGATTTGTGACTAGTTTGATCAAACAGTAAAGTTTACATATACCTTTAGCTGAGATATAGGGGACTTTAGCCCTTGAGCATTGTTCAAATTCACTAGCCTTTCGTCTTATTAACAGCTACTAAATTAAACTGCTGCAAAAATCTATGAGGTCACTCTTTTTCCTTTTTTTTTGCATGAATCTCTTTACCTCAGTTCTAGTCAAACCTGGATTTTTACCCTTTAATTACCAAGATCTTCTATAATGTCATTGATTTCAGGAAAAATAGACCTGTGCAACAAAATAAAACTAAGCTTCAAAATGTAGGGTTAATGGTTCAGCAGTAAAAATCTTCAATTTTACTTTTTCCTAAAAGGAATCAATAATGCATGATCATTGGTGCCATGGCATTACAAAAATATATAATTATAATGGAAGTCAATGGCCCTTCTGAAGAACTACAAAGGCTAGTTTTGACTCTAAACCATTTCTCTGTTGTTTTAGTCTGTTTGTGATGGAACGCAAACATCATGTTCTTAAAAGAAAGCAGTTACCTGTGATTTCACTGCTTTGCTGACAGCAGTGGCCGCGTCCACCAAATCCTGAGTCTTAGAATTGTTAACATCCAGGCCAAACTTTGAAGCACTCACGAAAGCATAAAGGGCTCCTCCGTAGCTGATGTCCACAGTGACGCTCCCGTATCCCGCCACAGACACACAGATGTCTGTACAGAAATAAGAACAGCTCTTTCCAATGATGTACTGACGAGCTACACCTCTTCTAAAAATATTCATGATGAAGCAGCTTCTCTAAAGTCTTCAGTAGTTAAATGTCTTTAACTTGACTCAGTGATCATCATTTTCTGGACTACAGCTTGCACGCTACTCTCGTACCTGCAGAACCCGTTCTACTTACCTCTACCATGTCTTCACCTCCACTCCGCTGCAACAATCTCCATTGAAGATTAACTTCCCTGGGTCGCGATTCAGGACGCATGGTAATGCTTTAATGCTCAAACACAAATGCTTCATGAAACACATTTTATTGAATGCCAAGCTCCGTTGAAACAGCTAACCGGCGTGTTACCCAACAGATCACAGAGTAGTAGTTCACTGCGCTCCACCATGATGGGTGCATTTTACCCAGGCTTGGAACATTGTTTCTATGGTGAAGTTTTTCTTTAATCTTGTTGTGGCCATTCTTCTTTGCAGATTTACCCCAGAGACTTTTCCGTTTTCTGTGCGGAAGTTATCCCGTATTCGCTCTCAGAGTGCCCTGGGGAATATGGCTTCATTATTCCCAGTTGTCATGTAGCTGCTCCATATAAGACCACTTCAGCGCTGTGGCGCTGAGGACGGCTGTAATTCAGGGCTATATTGCATTGCCAGGCCACCCTCAGAGTTAAGAAAGCTCTCTCATTCTCCATGCCGGGGGCCGGTTTGGGGCTTCGCCCGAACATTGAATAATAACGAGGATTCTTCCAAAACAGGGTGGAGTGCAGTCTGTGGTCATCAGCGGCTGGATGGTTCGTGGTATGGATACGAGACCCACTGGCACACAAACGGCCCAGGGACATCACGTCCTAGTCATGAGCAGTCAAGGAGTCATTTATTCTCACTCGCTCGACAGTCGATCCTATGGTGTCACAGGAGACTGCAATCCCGGGGGTGAAAAAATCAGAAATCCCCCGCACTCTCCATGTTGTAACCCTAGCAAGAGAATGTAGACTCCGTGCACTGGTGGTCCAGAAGATTTGAGAGGAGTTTGAGGCCGCGGAGACAGATCTGTTTGGTTCCCCACTGTCAGCGTTTTTACTTCCTGTCACTGGCTCCTCTCAAGACAGATGTGATGGCACACCGCTGGCCCAGGAAGAAACACAAACACACGTAGGAATATCCTTCTTGTTGCCCCCTATTGGCCTAAAGAGGTGGTTTGCTGTGGTCTCCACAATGTCGAGATTGTGGCCCAATCCCCTGAGGCGACACTTTCTCACTCAGGGAGGGGGCATCAAGCACCCACGGCCAGACCTGTGGTTTAGGAAGTGGTGGACACAGTCCCTACCTCCCTCGGGATTTAAAACTCCCAACCACAGTAGGGGCCACAGCATTTACGATCAGAGAAAAAATGCAACAAAAGTGAGTTTATTGGAAGACAAGTTCATTTACTTTCATTCTATTTTTTTGGACACAAAATTTTTGTTATTTGTTTATATTCATCGTTTGTTTTTGCAAATGTTTGTTGAAATATTTGGCACACATCTAATTGCAGAACATAGAAATACCAGCAACACAGAAACAGGCTAATTAATCGTTTTAAAATAATTCTTGTTGTCTGCGTTTTCTTGTTCTACACCTGCAAGACATTTCTCTTTAACACTTGCATGTTGCATGTCTTGCGTCGCTTTCAGTAATCTTAGACAGTGTAAAGTAAGGGTTGCTCGTTCTTAAAAAGAGCGTGTTTCTTTACAGCAGTCTCTTGTTTTTTTCCTGTTTTGTAGTTTTTTTTTGCCATGAGGTCTCCGCTACCTGCATTTGGGTTCCCACTTCCTGCCTGCCGCAATAATAATAGATGTAGATCGAACCGAAAGCATTTGACTTCACGCTTGTAACTTGTCTTCATTTTTTTGTCATTCTTGTTGACTTTCTGAAGTAGATAAGGAACACTGTTTGTTTTAGTATTATTAAGATATTTTCATTTTCCTGAAAATAGATATATTCTCCCGCAACATGTGGTGGTCTCCCGTGAGTGTATTAGGTCTCTAATTCAGACTCTTGACTCTTACCACTCATGAAAGAGAACTCAGGATTAACATTCAACCCCTTCACTTGAGGCAGGGTGTGCCTTGAAACCAGGAAAGGAGCACAATTGCATTGGGTTCTACCTTTCATGCCACACTCATATCATACCATGCTTCTAACCTGTAGCGAAGGCGAACGCAGGCACACTGTGGAATCTGACTGCTCCAGTTTTCCCGTTAGAGTACTCCGTAAAGGCCTTCACTAAGCCGCAGGGGCAGTGTATATTTATCTGCATCTCGGGAGAGGTTGGCTCTTTCACCAAACCATAATCCACAGCGAAGCGCCCAAGAGCAATTACCGCATGGCCACACATGGTGCTGTAGCCTTCATTGTGCAGGAACAGCACACCGATATCAGCCTCAGCCAGTTCACTGGGGACCAACAGAGCTCCATACATGTCCTTGTGCCCACGGGGCTCAAACATTAAGAGCTTGCGCAGATGATCCAGATGCTCTTTCATGTAGCGGCGCTTGGCCAGAATGGTATTGCCCTGGATCTCTGGGAAACCATTAAGGATGATGCGCAGGGGCTCTCCACCGGTGTGCATGTCCACAACAGAAATCACAGAGCCACAGTGAGGGGGTAAGGAGGGGAAGGCCATGGATCACACTGAAACAAAAACAAATTATGATCGGCTGAGTTGAGAAGTTGTAAGCCGGCAGAGAAGTCCCTCCATGGCTGGCTACACCCAATTTAGCCTCCAAACCTTTCATCACAAACCTATGAGTGATTTCCTGGACAATACAAAACATTTATAGCAGGGGTGTCAAACTCATCTGAGCTCGCGGGCCGCATGGTGCAGAATTTGAGCTTCTGGAGGCTAGACAAGACAAATCACGTAGAATAATCATTGATTGCCTTAATTGATTCATTCGTTACATACATCTTATTATTCCTTTTAATAGTTTTTATGTTTGTTTTTTTACAGCAATAAAAACATTCTGAAAGTAAAACCAAAAACTTCTTTTCGAAAAACCAATGTCAAATTATTATTCTTTTTTTAATTCTCAACAAATACTGTGCTTCAGAAGTCAAAAACAACCCTTTCACTTCATATTAAAACCTTCATATTGAGCTCCCAGTTTAACTACAAAACTAAACAGTGGGTTAGATATAATAACTCTCTTGTAATGTTTTTTAAAGGAATTAAACAACATTAAACTGCAGTTTTAAACAAACATAGCATAAAATAAACACGAACGAAACAATGAATTTACCGTTTTGTTTTCCACACAATATCTGACTGATCTAAGACAAGAGTTAGCTTTAGTTTCGTACTGAAATTTCTGCCTCATTAAGTCCTCTCTTTAAAAACAAGTTTGTGAAAGTTCAGCGATGATATTGTGAGCGGTTTTGCCCGCGCTGCTCACTTCGCCTAATCTTCTAAGAGAAAAAATAGACCCGTCATATTAACACACTGCTGACTGCTGCGAGGCTAAATACTGGGTTAAAATAATTTATTAGCAAAGCAATTAATTGGGTTAGAATGGAAGGAAATTGATGGTTGAAATCATTAACGGGGAAACCGAAGTCGGAGGCGCATAAGACAGTCGACGCCCGCGCTGCTCAACTCGCCTATTCTTCCGCAAGAAAAAATAGACCCCTCAGACTAACACACTGCTGACTGCTGCGAGGCAGTTACACAGAAGGCTAAATACTTGATTTACAAATTATTATCGCAAATGTAGCATTCAGTAAAATGCTACGTTTGTAATCCTATTTACAGTGAACTTCCTGCTCTCTCTCTAAAATCATCTCGCGTTTGACACACCTGATTTATAAGATTCATGGTATTACTGGCCCAAAGACTAAAATGACTCCTGCAAAACAATACCCTGTTGTTGCTATATTAATGAATGATTTCACAAATACGTTGTGGTGCAATATGAATTTAGTGCTTTCTTTATTACGAAATCCACCAATGAGAGGGACTTCCAGACCTGACCTCTACATCGTTCCACACCTATAAACTTCCACTGCCTTAGGTTCATTACATTTCCTGTTCACTTCCTGTCTCCCAGGATATCTGGAGCTTCCTGACGGTGAGGAAAGGTGCATCATGGGTGCTACCCATTAACTTAACGCAACAATGGTGCAATAACATGAAAAAGAACGAGGCCTTTGTGAATGCCAGGAAATAGATGACATGGCAGGTGTACCCTGCGCACACCTCCTTCCCACAGGAAACCTCAACAGGCGAAGGAAATGCCTATCAATAGATCCCCACATCAAAATTACCAAACCATGGGGAAGACAGCCCCTAGCTGCAGTCACAGTGAGGAGACCCAACCCCGCCCTTTCTGATTCAAAGTAGACACACACAGCCTGATGTGTTTTTGGCCCGGGCACCATGCCCAAATTCTTATGGCATAAACTTGTCAGGCTCCTTACTTTGGAGACTGGTAAAGAGATGGAGAATCTCAAACATTGGTCAAGCCCTGTCTTTCAGTTCAGTGGCTGTGTGTTCTGTCCACCGTGTTATATCAGGTTGAACCAGCTGCTCAAAAAACAGCAGTAATGATACAGAGAGTGCCGGTGGTGATCACAGACGCCTCATTAACAGGTGCGGCACGGCAGGACAGTGAACAGTGTGTGGCCAACACACTCCATGTGAAAGTGCTGAATCAAAAACAGTTCCTTTTTATAGCTTGCAAATAGACCACAGTACAAAATATGAATCAACATAACCAGTATTAATATATATTAATCTTTTAAATGGCATCCTGTTCTACAACAAATTGCTGGTTTTCATGATTGATTTGATAAAACAAAAACAGAAGGAAGCTGTTCTAAGCTCTTGGACATCTGATGGTAACGCCTCTGAGTCACGTGATCATTATGAAAGAGTATAAGTATAGTTTTAAATATTTTGTACAGTGCTTATTTAAATACGTTCTTGAAACAGACCAGAATATTGTGTGAGCTTTTACTGTTTTAATGCTTGCTATGTTAAAAATGTAATTACATAATATAAATATTAGGAATTTATAAAGTGTTTTGTGCATTTTCTTGAACGTGTATGTTGAAACATAGTTTTTGAACGTTACATATCTACTGTAAAAAATCAGTTTTTAAAAAGTAGGCACCTACCTTTCCAAAGGTCTTGGCACAGGCAGCAGTGTGATGATTAAATAATACATTTAAAAAACTTTTATGTGTAACGTAGTACTTTACGTGTTGTTTCTACTACTCATTACAGATTTAATTTAACTAACTAAAATAAAGTTTTAATTTTATGCAGTTTCACTCCCATTCCTGAACTTTACACAACCAAGAAACCAGAGAATATAACAGAACTGTGTCTACAGCGAGTAACACGCGGAGAAACAGCCCCATACCGTCACGAACTCTACAGAAAACTCTTAGGAAAACACAAGTTACATCTTTCTGACACATCTGAATACTAGTTGCAGTCTCGATCACGCTACCTGTAAGTTAGAATTGTTCCCCACAGCGAGTCTTCTTGTTTTAATTTTAATCCCCGTTAGGAAGAGACCAGTGGGAACTCTGCGCATGAGCGCCCTCTGCGGCCTGGATGAAGATAAACAGTCAATAGAAAAGACCGTTGCGTCAGTGCAGCAGTACTGTCTGAGGCAACTTGAAGAACTCTGACAGAAACCTGTACAGTACAGGCGGCCAAAAGTTTTGAGAACTACATAAATATCGGAAATTGCTGCTTAAGTTTTTATAGCAATAGTGCTCTGAAGAGTGAGCAGATGAATAAAATCGTCATTCTTGGCATTAAAACTTATTTTAATCCTGAAAAAACTCTCCGCTGCATTTCATTAAAGGAGCTGCTGAGTTCATTTCAGTAATCGTCTTGTTAACTCAGGTGAGAATGTTCCCGAGCACAAAGCTGGAGATCAGGCTGATTGAGTTAGAATGGGAGGAGGCTGATGCTTGAAATCATTGTTAACTACAAGACCTGTAAAGAAAGATGTGCAGAAAAAAATGGCTTCACAGGAAGTATGTTGTGCACTAAATCAACATTTTATAGGACCATCAGGAACTTCAAGGAAAAAGGTAAAATTCTAAGAAGGCTTCAGAGAGTCCAAGAAAGTCCAGCAAGCTTTAGGATCATCTCCTAAAGAGGATTCAGCTGCAGGATCCGAGTGCCACCAGTGCAGAGCTTGCTCAGGAATGAGAGCCCCCTCTCCAAAAAAAAAAAACATCAAGGACAGATTGATCTTCTGCAAAAAGTATGTTGAATGGACTGCTGAGGACTGGAGCAATGTCCTATTCTCAGATGAAGCCCCTTTCCGATTGTTTGGGACATCTGGAAAAAGGCTTGTCCAGAGAGGAAATGGTGAGTGCTACCATCCTGTGCCACGCCAACAGTTCCCGAGACCATTCATTCATTCAACACAATTATGAAATCATCACAAAATAAAAAACAGAAACACTTGAAATATATCTGACGACTAATGAAAACCCCAAATTCAATCTCAGAAAATTTAGGCACCTGGTGCTACACTCTAATAATTCATGTTTTTGGGACCTCAGACCTCAACTCCATAAAAAATCTCTGGGGTTTTGTGAAGAGGAAGATGTAACACTGAAGGTAAGCTGAAGGCCACTATCAGGGCAATCTGGGCTCCCAAAACACTGGAGCAGCGCCACAGACTGATGGACTCCAATACCACGGGCGCATTGCTGCAGGAATTCAGGCAAAACAAGCGCAACGAGGTACTGAGTGCTGCACATGCTCAGACATTTCATCTGGCCACCTTTCTAAAAATCCTTGTTAACCGTAGGAACTGATTTTGGGGTAATCCAAGCTTCTGAATAGAGTTACTGAAACAAATCAACCTTTCCATAAAATTCTAATACATGAACAGCATCTGTATTGGTATCATTTAAAACGAGCCATGAATTTTAAGTTGTGAACGCTATGCTAAGGTTTGCCCTATTTTACATGTATCTAACCGGAAGATAAATTATACATGGCATTTAAAAACAACGTTTATTCATCATTTGAACGCACCACAAACATTCTCATGTTTCCCTTTGCAAAGGGAAAGACAATATCTCGATTCAGAACAAAAACATTCACAGTTCTGATGTGAAACCAGCACGGTTTTCTCCCTGCGTACCAAAGAGAAATCTTTAGCTGAGATTTGTTTGCTTATTCCCCGGCTTTACTCAGAGCAGCTTCTAAGAGTCCAGAGTGATTCCCTTTAGGATGGCTCAAGATCAGGGTTCCGACGAGAAGCCCCTCAGCATCAGGAGCTTCAGTCCATGGGAAGCACAAGTTTTTTGGTCAGTGTGTAGCGCGGCTCAGGCATCTGCTTCTTACCGTTCAGAATCTTCTTACTCACTTCATAATTCACCTTCGTCAGGATGGACAGGATGTCCTCTTTTCTGTTGGAAAAACCAGATGGAAAATGACTCCACAAACCTCTCTCCATCGATCAGATATAGATGTACTCCACTGGAGGATTATCCCAAACGTTTATCATCATAAAGTATTCTGAATGAACCGAGTATAGATATTTCTAATGAGCTACAGCTGAAGTCCCCAAACAGACCCTTTTGGGGTCTTAAATCAGTAGAGATGCAACGGTACTCGAAACTCACGGTTTTTAACCACGTTTTTCTGTTCTATTGTCCATTCTATATCCATTTTAAAACTAAAACTTCTCATTTTTGCCTTATTCAGATATGTATGAAAAACTATTTTTCTATTCTAAATAAAAGATTTTTAGACCTCTTAAGCCCTGAGGCCTATTTTCCAAAAATCCTATACTTTTACTTTTTTAAGGCATTTCTCAGCTTTTACAAGGTCTAAACTGCAAATCTTGGTATCAAAATGAAGATAGGTTCTTGGGGAGTGGTGTGGATGATAATTTGACAGTCAAGAACACTGGGTAAGAGTAATTGATGTTGGAATGGCCAAAAAATGAACTCCGCCTAAAAAAACCCTACATGTTTCCTCTAAAATCTCCTAATTTTACTTATAACGAAGTAAATAAACACAATCAATTGTAACCACTACATGTCAAGGACATCTGTAGCAAGTTTGGTGTCCATACTACAAGAAACTAATATTCTGTACAGGTTTTGATTGAACAAAGTTCAGGTGTAATCCATGTTGGCACAGTTTGGCACAATTTGGCACAAAAATTGAAATATGGAAAAAATCCAAAGCTTCCACTACGTTCATGGTCTTCTTTTCTTGCTTACGGGACATGATTTCAGCAAAAAAAAACTCCTAAAGAAATGCTGTAAAAAGGGAGTGGAAGCTCATTTATGCCATCTTCCTGCGCTTTTGCATAACGTTTCATTCACAGTGCTCCCTACGTTCGAGATTCTATGTGTCCCTACCCCCCGAACATCTGTCCAATACGGGAGCTCTATACATTGCTGAAAAGCTCTGAATCTAAGGAAGCCAATGATGACAACCATTTTGAGACTGACGGGATCCGCGACAAATCACAAGACGCGCTACAGAAAAGAGCCAAAATGGAGTTTCCATGAAGCTATCGACCGGACATAACAACAAACGGACTTTTATCGCTATGGAAATAACTTTTTGTTGAAAAAACGGCAAAGGTAAGACAAGATTTACATGCTTGCTTGGTTTTCGCTGGCGTTTTTTCGGGGAACTTTCGCTCCCTGCTCTGAAATACTTCGTACAATGTAAATGAGTTGCATATCGCTGGATTCAGCTGGTTGTTAGCTTTCATTTAATGTCATGGTTTTGGTGTTTCCGTTTATATTGTGGATACATATCGCACATAAACAAAAACGTGGTCATGAATTATACTCCGGACATGTTGTTGTTTATTTGCATGGCGTTCGAGCTGTGGTTAACGGATATGAAATTGAATTAGATACGTTTTTAGAGGAGTTTCCGCTGAACACAACAGTATTTAATATGTGTGGGTTATTCTCAGGGTTAGTGAGCTATGAGTGAAAATGTAACGCACAAGGGGGCAAGTCCCCGGTACCGGGGACTCTCGGGCTTAAGAGGTTAGATATTGGCCTAAAAGTGGAATCGACTGCACATTGTGACCAGGAAGCTCACATTGTTGGTGTTGGTGATTTCTCGCCTGTTTCTGTAATAGCTTTTATGCACTTTTCTATAATATATCACAATCGTATAATGGCTTTACTGTTTAGACAAGACACATGGAAAAATAAAAGCAACAAACACTAGCAGTATGTGAGAAATGCTATAATTACAAAAATGTATATTTTGTAAATACTATATAAAATCCAGATACAGAAGTAATCAGAAATGAGACGAGTTTGTTTCAAACAGGATCGTTTCTATTGAACAATTCAGATACATCACATATCATGTCAAGTTGCAGGATTGTGTCTGTCACGTGGCTTTAGAATAAAAACCATGGCGAATTGGTTTCTGTCTGCTTGAAAATCAGGTAGATTTGTCAATCGTGTACGCGCTAATCCCCAGTAAAACATGATCCCAAGTTGATCCATAGCACCGTGTCATTGCTGCCCCAGATGTTGACCCTTATAAATATTGACGAGAAAAGTTTTACTTTGTTGAAAAAGGTTTTTTGAAGCTAATTTTGTTTAAATAAGTAAGAATGAAAAAAAAAATAAAGAAAAATATGAATTTTCCTTATTTTTGATGTTATGATGAAATGATAAATGACATTTTCCATTTTTTTAGTTTGAAAATGAGGATCTCGCAAACATTTATACAATCCACTTTATTTTTATTAAACAAATTAGACACACAAACTTCTTCAGCAGCGAGCAGATAAGCGCAGGAAGAGAGCATAAACTGTAAAAAATAAGGACGATATGACCTCGCCTACTGCTGTTGGGCGAATATGAAGCCACCCAGAGTTCTCCTGGAAGCCGCGGTTGAGCGCTGCATAAACGTAAACGTGACTTCCTGATAAGGATAGAACCGTCGTAGTTTCAAAACGCACGAGTCTAACTCACACAAGCCCCTCTCGCACGCAGCTGTTATAAACAACTTATTTTGTGTAATTATAAACAAGAATTTGAGAATGATTTCTCTGAATTCATTGGCAGCGTAAATGATCTTTCTCGCATTTCATATCAGCGGTAAATCAGCTCAGGTCTCGCCTGTTATTTTAGAGGAACATTGAACCATCGTACACCACATAAAAATAAACTTGAGCCACATTTAGAAGAGAGGGATTTAAGGCAGGCAAAAGGTATGGGCACCTTTGGGTCCTGAAACCAGGAACAGCTGTCTGAAGATGGCGCAGAAGAGCGCTTGAGTTTCCATTTACATAATTACATCCGTGAAAACAAAACGGGGTATTGTGGCATCCCTGTATATCATTCACTGCCACTGCTCATGGACAAATGATGCTTCTGTGTGTGTGACAGAAACGTTTTGGTTACTTGTGTACCCCATCGTTCCCTGAAGGACATGCGCAGGAGCTGGAACCAACCATTCAACAGCTTTCTCAGACTTAGTCACATGACCTCAAGGTTTGTCTCCGTTTGTTTTTAGTAGGGTTGTCTCTGGAGAAAATTAATCAGGGATCCTGATATGCTGTGGTCTTTTGGGGAAAACCGAATGCCAAAAAAAGATAGAGTATCGCCATTCAGCTGAGAAATATTGGAGCTTTTTCAAGTGTTAACATCTAGCTCTACTCTGCACTACTATTGAATCGTTACCAATAAAATGGATTAGGAACGTGATTCATCCAATCTGGCAACTGTAAAAATGTTGAGCAATGTTGGAACAAGTTTTGCCCTTGTTTCTTGAACACCAGCGCCTCCAGCTCAACTGGTTAGTACCTGCACAAAATAATACTGAATAATTGCTGACCTGGGACACAGTTCCTCCAGCTTTCTGCAGAGCTCCTGGATGTAGATGGAGCCAAAACTTGTGTGTCTGTAGGACTGATGATGTTCCACGGTGGCCATCCCAATCAGGAAATCCGCCTCCATCGGGATACTACGATACGCAGCCTGCTGAGCATCATCCTCGTAAGCTCCTTCTTCTGCATCATCCATCTGGCCATCTTCTGCCCAAACACCATCCTGGGACCGATTTCCTTGGCAAGCCTGAATGAAAAAAAGCTTGGGCTTGCTGGTGAGTGAGAGGCACTCAGCGAAGGGCAGCGTGAGCTCGCGGATTTCAACAGACTTCCCATCCACACCCAAAACTTTGCCTTTTTCTCCATGCGAGAGGACGCAGCAGACAAAAGCACCCATTTCAGAATGATTCCTCTCTGCAAACTGCTTGATCGTGTCTTTGATGTCTGCGGCTCGCAGGTCGTTCAGCACCTCCACCTGAAAATGCATCCTCTCGAACACTCTGCTGAGATCATCTGTGGGAAACAGAAAGAAAGAGAGCTCAAGAGTTTTAGCAAGCAGATATGAGCTTCAGACGTGTTGCAGGAGCACCTTTATCTTTATCGGTGCCAGCCCGAGGTTTGAGATCAGTGCTGTTCATGAACTTGAAGTTGTTGATGATGAGACAGTGTCCAAGAGGCCTCTGAGTCATTCGGTAACATCCATCTGGCTGAACAGATAAAGACAGAAAGACTCAAATCTTAATCATTCCCGAAGGAGGGAAACTTTCTCCAGGATGTCCAGGAACAGAAATGAAAGGCTTGGAATGAAAATAATCTTTGAAGATATTATGCAGAAGGTCAACCTCAGGCCGGATTGCTCTCGATTGCATTGAAGCCAGATTCAGTTCTAATAAGGGTCCTCAAATACAATCCAAAGAGTTCCATAGACCAGTACGTGCACCTCTAATGAGAAGATGCCGCCCTCAGATAAAATGCGCAAATTACCAACAGGTGTTCCCAAAAGCCTTTCTTCCATAAAGGACTTTTAGCAGGTCATCATAAAAGGTCCATTCTCTAGTGTTTTACTTCTAGGGTCATCAAAATCAAAACAAAGGACTACTTTTGTTAGTCATTTGACCCATCAACCCAACGGCAACTGAGACTTAATATCAAGAGTCAACTATTGGCACAGAGCTGGCATGTCCAAAATCATTTCTGGAGGATTCCAGGGGCAACCCCTCGAGCCTGTCCTATGATGGATGGAGTCAAATTCTAGCAAACTGTGCAGGACTGCAGCTCTTAATGGCTAACTATGGACATGTCTGGCTTAGAGCATAACCAATCCAGATTTTACCATCCTGACAGTTTGTTCACATGCCAGTAACCAGCTACCAGTAACCACATGCCAGTAAAGCTGGTTACCGTATAGGCCAGAAAACTGTGCTTCTGGCTGGGTGGTAGAGATATTTCCTTCAGAGATATTAGTCGTATCCCAGGTCTTCAAAGGGGAAGAAGTGATGGTCTCCAAAGTCTGTCTACTTCTATTGTGTCTTTTAAAGGGGGGGGGGGGGATTACGCAAAATCTACTTTATTGAGCTTTATGTTGTGTTATCATGTCAGTCCCTCATTAAAAACAAGCTGGCGAACTGGATTGAGATTACGGTGGGCAGAGCTGTTGGGGCTTACTCTATGGTCGTAGACCACAAACTGGACATCACTGAAGAGAGACTGACTTGCGAAAACTTTCTTTCTCTTTGGGCTTTCTGCCATCTCTTCAGGATGGTCTAGTACAAGGTCTCGTCATTGGAAATCAAAACTCCCCAGAGAGAACAAGATAAGTAGAAGGTCTGCATTCCTCCTCAAGGGCTCTAAACCTCAGCATGCTTCTAGCCACCGGTCAGACCAGGCCGACTAGAAAGGCTACAGGAAAGATGGCTGTTTGTTCCCATGTGGAATTATCCATATGTGCCTATTGTGAAAACTTTTTCCAAACCGATCTCAGTATGTTTTTTATAGTTTACAAAATGCTACATTGCTTTCAACAATTATCTGCCTTCCCCCTTGTTTGTGGTCAGAGGTGTCAAAATTTCAGCAGTTTATGTGACAAATAAAAGATGCCATCTTTATTATGACAAGCTCCGTCCACCCCTCAGGTCGACCAATGGGCTCATGGCACCTCATAAGTGGACCAAGAGTTTCCACAGTGTGGCCATCCAGAACTACCAGCATTTCTGTCCACAGATCGCCTAGTGGCCTTCTTCAACCCTTTACTAATGATCAGAGATGACTGGGAACACTCTAAACATCCCTATGTGTTTTCTCAACATTTGACTAGAGTCTGACTATAAAGGAAAAGCATTATCTAAAGAGGCCTGCGCTATAAACTCTCTGTTTGGGAGAATTAAACCATCAATTAAAACATAAAACATCTATCTAAAGCCTTGGCTTTTACCCCTTAACTGATTCCTGCAGCAGTGTGGTTGAACTCAAACACCTTGTTTTTTAAATTTAGGCTGTAAAACCGTTGGAAAAACCCCTGCAGTGTTGTTTTCCTCCTTCAAACTGTCTCAACGATATCTCTGCTAAGCTTTTCTCAGATTCTCTTGGTTGAATGAGCAAAACCCTGAACAAATAAACCATTGGTGAGTGTTTCCATTTCCTTCTGAAACCAATGAACAATTTTACGAATGATACAGAAAATATTAAACTTGTTCCTTTTACCAGGGGTGAAGTATCCGAATCGATCATTAAAGTTCCGTCCGAAGAGGCTCTCCTCCCTAAAGAAAAAAATCAATAAAAGAGCATGCACAACTTCCATTGCTTTAAACGTGTGTGTTCAATACTTGCCTCCATCCAAATCTGCCACCGGCATCTGCAAATTTGAGGCCAGTATGTAAAACACAACATGCATTAGTTTACATCGGAGAATAACTTAAACTCAAAATAAGTCACTTTATACGAATTACGACAACAGGAACTATGAGACCATTGTTAAACGAGTCAGCTGACACACAAATTTGGCTGTGTGTCGCAGATATTACGTAATATTCACGAAGCTAGCTGCTATCTCCAAGTACCCCGTAATTTTGAAAACACGTTATGAGGTCCGTCCACACACATGTTAAAAAATGGCATGAAATACCTGCCACCTGTTGGTTCGGAGTCTTTACCATTGTGTCATTGAGTGTCCGTGTAGACACAATTGTTTTAAACCGGCATACATGTGGACACGACCTTCGGGTGTGTTTTTATTGCATGAAAAGTTTGGAATCGTTATAAGGAAAGGGGATAGAGTTCGTACCATCAGAATTTCTTCCTGCAAGATGCCAATTTCACCTCACCCTGAATGCTGATTAAACACATGATTAGAGCAACTGCTCACTCCTGGCGGGGTCAGGACTCATCATCCGTGTGTGTTATCCCCTCCCCCCGCTACCCTTCATCCCTGGCAAACACACGCGCGCGCGCGCACGCACTCAGTCCAGTCCCTTACACACACAGCTGTCCAGGCTCATTTCGGATGCATCACATGTTTATCTTCAGTGCTAGGCTTCTGAAAACAAGAGAGTTTCATGAGCTTCTAAAGAAAGTGGTGCCATACTTACAGGAGAAAAGGGATCATTGTTGAACACTTCCTGAAGGGGAAGTGTGCCTCCTAGTGGATGATACAGAGACACTTTTACTAATGTTTCGGGAAACACGTCGATTTTTCATCTGAGCTAATCCCTCACCTTGTTCCTGCTGTCGGCTCATTGCCTGGAACTGCTCTATCCTGGAGGCCAGCTGTTTGTCACATTTCTCGAGAACATCATGAAGCTCTTCCAGATTGTCTTCACCTAGCTTCTGCTGTTTCTCCATCTCTATTAAAGCATCTAGAAATGACTGAATCAAAATAACAACATTAAAACATAATTAAAAAACAACTTTGGCCTTTGTTTACTGAATATATAGCAACAGACAGTTGTTCAAGGGATTATTTTAAAGAACAACCCTGAAGCACGGTGGCTTCAATGATGTTAACCCTTGGTGAGATGTAGACCAGCAGAACGAAAGAGCAGCTGAATCAAAAGGATGGACAGAAAAACTCTTGTATAATATATAATAAATGCACATGAAATGCATGTAAATATCTAGCAACAGAGTATAAAATGATATATAAACAAAGGTAAATTGACTTGGTGTATTTTGGATAAAAAAACAGATTAGCGTTGGTGATAACCGGACGGTTAATGACATTCTCTGCCGGTTCAGCACTGGGACCATTCTATGGAGTGAATTTTGAGCCAAATTGGCAAACAAATACAATGTGCCTCGTAGAGACAAACACGACTCGCAAGCAAAGCAAAACCTATTTGCTAATATGAAAAAGCTGAAGTTATCTGTATTTACATTTCTTTCTAAGTTTTTCGCAAACAAACACAGGACCTTGGGCCAAGTGTATCTGATTGGTCCATGCAGTGAAGGGGCAGGAGTGGACCGTCCGCACCCTCCTTCGAGGGTTGTTGTTGTTGTTGTTGTTTGAGAGTTATTGTTCAACTCAGTCTCCCAGGTACAGAACATATTTGATCGATCCGCGCTTGTGTAAGTTGAAGCTCTTAAAGTCACACGGAATTAGTCGAGGAGTCAACTGTAACCTAAAACAAAATGAGGACAGCACGACTAAAAAAAAATCACATTTGGATTAAATGCTTCTGCCTCATTTGGGTTGACATTGTAGCATTGAAGCCACCAACAGTATTGAATTTAGAAACTTGGGTTTTCTCTAAACAAAACCATTTAAACAAGCCATCCTGTTCATTCACCCCTTCAAAAACAGCTTGGAAAATGGACAAAAGTGAAAAAAGGGTTAGAAATGTAAAACTCACAGCCGATGTTCCCAGCTTTGCCTTCGGAAGATCCAATAGAAACTTGACCGTGCGGAAGTTTTCCTCAGTCAAGCCCTCAGATATCTCCAAGAGCATCTTTCTGTAAGAGAAAACAAGCGAGGATCTAACATCAGACAACAGCAGATGGGAAGAGTACGGTTCTGTCCTGCGCTGTGGCATGGTTTGGCAGTGCAACGACGCCAGTTTGAGCTCTGTGTTTATTACAGAACTGTTCGCTGACAGTTTAAACACAGTCAGAGGGTGAATGAAAACCTAAATAGCTGCAGAGAATTCAGAGGTTTTCCGGAAACAGAGAGAATACCTTTATTATTTTAACTTTTTTAATAGCTAGCACTACTTTATTACCTTGTTTTAGCACCGATAAGAGTGCTAACAATGGGAAAATGTCGTCGGTAGTTGTGTATACGGCCACCTTTTGTTTGCACATTTTGGAATGAAACTCTGGATGCAATGTTTATCATTTTGAAAAACCCTGGATGCGAACGGCAAGATATGCATACATTTTGAAAATGCACATTAAAGTTTCTCAACGTCAATGCATTTTTCTGTCAGAACTGGGCCACAATTGGGCGGCTTTAATGGACGAACCACTGAATCGAATTGATAGCACAACATCTGAAATGTTGTTTTGGTCTGTCACATAAAGTGGTACGGGATCATCACCTCCCAGGGCTGCACATGAGTAACCATCATCTCTAACATCGTGGTAATGTTAGTTCCTGTCATACCTGTAGGCTGAGATGCCTTTACTGGAATCATCTCGCTGTAGCAGGTTTCGCTCCACTTCCCCTTTGCATGTTTCCAGAATGTCAAGCAAGTCTAGGCGGCCTATGGTGAGGAGAAGCTCAGGGATGAGCAGACCATCTTCGAGAAGCGCTTGCTCTTCCAGTCGCATGAACAGGTCTTTTCCATCAACCACCTTCTCCAAACGCCTCTTGGGAACCAAGTCCATGCAGAGAAACTTCATCTGACTCACATCGCTACTGGTCAGGTTCTCATCAATCTCGTGAAAGCGCTCGAAATCCATCGTTGGCTCTGTAGTGGAAACAAGGGATTGAGGCAAACAACGAAATCACGAAAACAACATGTAAACGCTTTGTAAAACGATGCCTGAGGATCGGGGCAGGGCTCAGACATCAGGGACAGATCATGGAAGTCTTTTGAACACTGTGACTAAGAGGGTTGCTAAAGCTAGAAATTTTCCAGTAAAATTTCCCAAAACTTTACGGAGAGTTCCCATGGGAACTTTGGGAATTTATAATAACGTATTGAACACATTAGCGAATAAACACTATGAAGGAACAACGTTTTTTATTTACTTAAGAGTTCACAGCCTGTTTTATCAATTTAACACCCTGATTAAAGTATTAATGATCATTGAAGTGCTGTGCCTTTATAGTTTATATTAAATAAATATTTTAAAACTGAAATCTTGGTATTTCTGTTCTTGATGGAGGCTTGATGAGAATACAAGACTTTTTCAAACGTTTGCACTTTTTTTCCAGCTCTGTACTTCTGTATGACAACAAAACTCTCTGGCAAAGGTAAATTAAAAGATTTTGAGCCCGATGCCACATGAAATCTCACGTTACAAACTGTCAATGAACAAATGAACGTGCAAACCAGCCTTAATGTAACTTTTTGTTTTTTCTTAGTCAACTTCAATACTATAGATCAAATATATTCCCTCAAATATCAAAATGTACTTGAATTTATGAGAGATACAAATTTTGCTTCAATATTCAGCACGTTTGCAGTATTTTTAATCCCCTTTAACTGGCTCAGGTGGAAGAAAATCAATGAATTATGACATTTTTCTCCATTACTGTTAAGTACCCTGTTATAGGCCAAACTTCAGTTTAGTAAACTCGCAGTTAATTCCCATCAAACCTCTACATTCCTGTTAATTCCCGTATATTCCCATGGAAAGTTTCCACTTTCCAGTTTTGAGAATTCCCGAAATTGTGCAACCCCAGTGACTAATAATGCCTGAAATTTGATCGTGTTCTATATTTATTCTTAATGGCTAACCATGGCTTCATGGTTCATATAAGAATATTTTACATAGTAAGGTAAAGTGTGCTGATATATAAAGTGTGATGATATTTCTTGGTATATGATGCAACTTGAGCCACCAAATTGGAGAGGTCACATGCGTGAGCTTTTCAATGACTCAAAATGACAGAAGCTAATAAAGGCACTGCATCACTGGCTCTGCTACTAATCACAGAACTTTCCTTCTGCTTCTGCCTTGTACAAAACCCCAACGTAAACTTCAGCTTTGAGTGACTGCGTAACCTCCGCGTGTGTATTTCTCAACAAGAAAAACCTTATGACAAACTCTGCACTCTGCTGAAAGAACGCTTGTACTGATGGTTATATCTCTGCTCTTCTTCGATCAATCGTGCAATAATTTTTTGTAATCATCATACAATAACTGGACAGAGATATAAGAAACAATGTGTAGCATTTGTACAATAAGCATTGAGAAGCCTGGAAATCAAGGAACTCTCAGATATGGTCGGGTTAGATACTCAGATATGTATGACATCACTCGCTCTGCTACCAAACCGACCAATCGTAGAGCTCATGGTCTTTTACGCAGTTCGTACTTTTTAAAATTCATTTTAAAATACAAAAAATATATAAACTGGGCTTACATAAATGTGTTTCAAACAGAAGCATCATATTTTTGCGACCAAAGCATATAGTTTTGTTTTCCATTAGATTTCATACACGTTGTTTTACATTAGGAATTGCTTTTTCCGGGAAAGTTTCAATGTGTAAGAAAAACCTGACTTTGCATAGCTTAGATCTGGGTTAAATTAATGTGAGACAAGATCATCCTATATCGGTGACACTGCAGAGGAAACACTGTGTCATACACCAGATAAGGTGCTTCTGAAAATAGGAATGTAAATAAAACGGGTTTTATGAGTCAGTTATCTAGCAATCGAGAGCTAGAGAGAGTCTTTAAGAGGTTCAACCATAAACCCGACACATTATTAATATTATTATTATATAAGTAATGGGTTCCTGTAAAATACAATACAGTATTTTTACAGGTAATTAACAGATAAAAAGTTATAAAAGATATAAAACAAGGCTGCGAACCTAACTGTAGATGTATAAGACCTGCTCAACCACACAGAAATTTACTTTTAACTATTAATTTAACAAATAGTGTGATTCTGAAATTCGTTTAACTTTTCCCAACATCACAACAAACTTCGGATTAACTTCGATATTGTTGCTCATGCCAAGTGTCCAAAAGATGTTCTGTGACACCAAAGTTACAGATGAACTAACTTTAAAACTAACTTTTTAGGGTCAAGCTAACTTAAGTCGAATCAACTTCTCTTACCTTTTAATTGACACCATCCACAAGTAAAAAATAATAACCGAAATCTTCGTAGAACACCCGCAAAAGTTAAACTTGCTCCAATCCGCTCAGATCTTGTAAACCCACCGGAGTTTATTTGCTGTTGCTTTCGTTTTTACAGGAAGTGACGTCACGCCCTGTCTGTTAACGCAGGGCGTTTCCTTTCAAACACGTGCCTGAAAATACCTTTGTAAAGTGTTGAGAAAGCCATGGTTTAAAGTTTGAGTGTGAATTAGTTTTTTAGTTAAATTATGAGCATTTACATTTTAATAAAAACATTATTTTAAAATGGAAAAATGAATGTTTTGCATTTATTATATACTGTCAATAATCAAGAAAAAACACACTTCACTACAGACAGGACTGGGTCGAAATCTTTATTTTCCATTTCATCAGACAGATCCTTAAAGTGTGTTCGATTTGATGTTTTAGGAGGAATTTGTTGTGTGACTTTGAGAAGCAAAGGGGGCAAAAAAGTCCTGGGCAAAAGAAAAGACATCTTGAGGTTTCCTCATGAGCAGGAACTGCAGAAAGTCAGCCATCAGAGCCTTCAGCTCAGGGTGTTGTCTGACATAGGTGGAGTGATCTGCCTTGAGCTCCTCCTGCGTCACAAGACACAGAACATGAGTCACAGGTTCATTCGAAAAACAAAGCTATGCACATTCAGACACGGCACAGAACGGGTGCATGTTCAGACATGTCAGATACCACATACTAAATAGTCTACAAATTATTGCTAAGAGGTAGATCTTAAACAAAACCAGTTTTAAAGATACACATCGCCTTTCAGGTCATTTTGAATGTGACCTCAGATGAAAACGAGATGTGAATAGAAATGTGCCCAATAACCACAGGATCACTAAAATCTTTAATCCCAGCAAAACCTTTTCAGCTTGCCTTGTTTGTGATGTCACACATTTTAAGATCCCAGATCCCACCCATGACTATTGGCAGAGAGTCCTGAAGAGCACCTCCTGCCCCTACACAGTTACAGTGGTTAGCACCACATGGTGCGATGTCTGTAGAGATGGTGATGTGCATCACACTGTTAGCAAAGGGAATCTGGTGCTCCCTCAGAGCTAAACTTCCTGGATTATTGAGCATAAGAGATGACACGAGCATGTTACTGGCTATAGGGGATGCCACAATTCTCCTGAACCATCCACACCTCAGTACTTATGTGAACCGTGTGTTTTGGTTTTCAGGAAAAAAAGTATGTTGTCATACAGAAGGAAAAAATCGTCAACTGAATCATGATGGAATCACTGTGCCTCAAACGACAGATATTACTTCAAACGACTGATATTACCTACAATCCTCTCCAAAACGAACATGGATTCAAAATTGAAGATACTTAATCAGTTCTCTCAGATATCTGATCGTTATCTACAAAATTATGCATCGAGTTATGGTCCCAGAAGTGTCTTCGCTTCTAGTCAAGTTAAACTAAATATAATTAGAAGAGAAGATTCTTCAAATAAATGTTGAAAGTGTGACATTTAAAACAAGGCAACAGGAAATAACACAACTGTTAACTGACAGGATGATTGACAGGCTTGTAACTAGGCAACCAAGCGAAGGTTGGTAGTGTCCCAGAGCTGAAACACTTTTCCTCTGGACCCTCAAAAGCACCAACTTTCCCCACACAAATAACGAGAACATGCTTTAATGGTGTAGTGTAAGTACTAATGCAGCATCTGTGAGTACTGCACAGAGTACAGATTATTATTGTTCCTCCTACATCAGAGCCTAAAGCTGGACTTCCTGAGGCAGAAGCACAGGTCCTGTAGCACAACTGTGATCTGCTGCTTATTCATTTACTGCAGAATTAAAAGCTAGCCGGGTTCAAACTGCACAATTGTCACAGCAGTGCACACTGCACAACTGCGACTCGCCGACTGATCCAGATATTTAAGGTGGTTTCAGACTTTTCAGCCACGATTTTAAGTCGCGAGACAATTGCATGCGAGTGGCCAGAATGTGTGTGACAATCGTGACAAGCAGTGTGAAGCAGTCGCAGATATCTAACATGCTAATAATAAAACATAAACATTAAAACATTTCTCGCGAGTGTTTTGTGCGCGAGATGCACTTTTAAAACAGAAACAAAGTTTGTTGAGATTCTGTCTAAAGTCGTGCAGTGTGAAATCCTCTGTCGCCGATCTATCGTACTGTGTGAAATCAAACAAACAAATGCACCAAACTCTGAGATGACTTGTTGATTCGCAGAAGGACTGTCTCTGCAACCTGCCTCAGAACCTGTGCTGGCTCCCATCTTCTCTCTGATCTTCAACAGATCACTGGAGCTGTGTGAAGTTCCAGCATGCTTCAAACGCTCCACCATCATCCCCATCCCCAAGAAGCCTAAAATCTCAGGTCTCAATGACTACAGACCAGTGGCCCTGACATCTGTGGTCATGAAGTCATTTGAAAGACTGGTGCTGGGCCATCTGAAGAACATCACTGGACCCCTACTGGACCCCCTGCAGTTTGCCTACCGATCTAACAGGTCTGTGGAGGATGCAGTCAACATGGGGCTGCACTACATCCTGCAACATCTGGATAAGCCAGGGACCTACGTGAGGATCCTGTTTGTGGACTTCAGCTCAGCATTTAATACCATCATCCCATCACTGCTTCGCAACAAACTCTCCCAGCTCTCCGTCCCTGACTCCACCTGCGAGTGGATCACAAGCTTCCTGACAGACAGACAGCAGTCTGTGAGGATGGGGGAATTCACATCATGCACCCGAACCATCAGCACTGGCGCCCCCCAAGGGTGTGTTCTTTCTCCACTTCTCTTCTCTCTCTACACCAACGACTGCACCTCGCACAACTCCTCTGTAAAGCTCCTCAAGTTCGCAGACGACACCACCATCATTGGTCTCATCCAGGATGGTGAGGAGGCTGCGTATAGACAGGAAGTGGAGCAGCTGGCTCTCTGGTGCAGTCCAAACAACCTTGAGCTCAACACCCTCAAAACAGTGGAGATGGTAGTGGACTTCAGGAGAAGCCCCCCTGCACACACACACCCCTTACCATCTTGAATACCACCTTGACACCATTGAAGTCATTCAGGTTCCTGGGTACCATCATCTCTCTGGACCTGAAGTGGGGCACACACATCGACTGCATTGTGAAGAAGGCCCAGCAAAGACTGTACTTCCTGCGACGGCTGAAGAAGTTCAATCTTCCACAGTCACTGCTAACCCAGTTTTACTCTGCAGTCATCCAGTCTGTTCTCTGCTCCTCCATCATTGTCTGGTTTTGCTCCGTCTCTAAAGCAGACGTCCATAGACTTCAAAGGACTATTCACGCGGCTGAGAAGGTCATCGGTTCTCCCCTGCCCTCCCTCCAAGACCTGTACACCTCCAGAGTGAGAAAGAGGGCTAACAAAATCACTCTGGACCCCACTCACCCCGGACACCACCTTTTTGAGCTCTTGCCCTCTGGCCGCCGCTTCAGAGCCACCAACACCAGGACTGTACGGCACAAACAGAGCTTCTTTCCTCAAGCTATCCGTCTGCTGAACTCGTAGCTCCTATCTCCAGTCATCTGTTACCCGCTCCTGGACTCTCGCACATTTCATCTCCTTGCAGTTTGCACTAAAGTACAGCACACTTTATAGACTCCGTTCAAATGTTCTTTTTCATCAAGCCTTAATTCTGCTTGTTGTGTTGCACTTTATTGTACATTTGTGGTTTGTATTGTACTTTGTTGTTTGCACTGACACCTTTGTACCAAAAGGAATTCCTTGGCAATAAAGCTGCTTCTGATTCTGATTCACCTCAGGAACTCAAAGTTCAAATATATTAGTCCCTATACAACAGAGAGGGTTTACCACCTAAATTACTGACATGGATGATTGGCAGGGCTTAACTCTGTATATAATAACTTATCCTTTTGTCAGCTTTAAAAATAATAAACTTATATTTAGTCTGAGCATTCTGTACATTAAATTGACCACAGTGAAGATTGCGTTCCTAGTGGATGTGAGCATCTAACGATATCGAGCGGCCTACAAAAGAAGATGGTGCTTTGGATGATTAAAAAACAATGGAATCACACGAGGCACATTCTCCATGTTTCGGAGCATGATTTTGTTCAGTGGTTTGGAGACGAGATCGTTTCATTGTGTGATTCTAATATTTACAATTTATCTCTAACAAGAGATCTTCATAAATAGTCATAATAACAAATAAATGATCACAAAAGTGTTCTTGTTTAAATGACTGTGAAGAAAGACTTGCACCTTTCTGTCAAGGAACTTTGAGTAAAGCTCCACATCTTCCTCCCAGACGAGTGGCTTCTTCTCAAACACAGGGGGCTTGTCCTTCTCTGCTGAAATGAGATCAACTGTTATAATTATCATGTATTTATTTAAACGCAGCAGAAACTGGGCTGATGAGTCTTTATTACCTCCATCGAGGACGAAAGGCAAATTCAGTAGCTTCATCACTGCAGGGGAGCCCAACTGCACTCTGCTCGCTAGATGCCTTCTCGTATAGAAATACATACAGAGCAGAACATTTCATACTTATCTGAAATCCACTCACCTTCTCAAACTGCCCTACCACACAACTTCTGATCCTGAGGCAACAGTCGAGAAACACTGCTTTAAAGCTAATTAACACTCTCAACTGCTACTAGCAAAAATAACAAGAGCTCTACCCATCGGGCATGAAGTAGGAATGCCAAGCTGCAGAGCTGCTCTCAGAACACATCGTCCTTTCAATCCCGAAAATATCCACCAGCTCTTCCCCAACCGTCTGCTTCTTCCAGCCGAGAGCTCTCTGCAGCAGGGATGAGAAACGTGGATTTGGCTGATGAAAATCATCGTAGGGAACTCAGTCAGGAACTTACGTAAACAGACTCAGAAAGCACAGAGTCTGCATCCAGCGACAGGAAGATCATATCATCTGGAACAGTCTTCTGCCGGGCCAGGATACGCTGGATCAGGAAGCTGGACGCCTCGGACACAAAGCCCTCGAGAGAGCTCAGTGGAAAAGACTGTGTTTGGGTCTTCTCTCCCTGAAGAACATTCAATGATCGTTCAAAACAATACGTGCGATCAAACCCAGACAGCTCTTCAACTGTGCCCTTGCTTTTTACAAACAAGAAGGGAAAGAAGTATTTGACCCCCTGCCGAATCTGACATTGAATTGAATTGAATTAGCCTTTATTTGTCACATACACTGTTACATGTAGTGAAATTGGACCCCTCTGGCCACAGACATAGACAGGGTGGGAACAGGCCAGTGTTGAGAGGTAGCATTTACAGAGAGAAACAGAGAAAATGGATATACATTAGGTAAATTAGCTTAAAAAAAGAGCCTTTCCGCATTGTCCTTCAAAGAAAAGAGCACTATGGAGCAGGTTAAAAAAAAGCCATTTGCAATCAAGCACATTGACAAATACAGGAAAGAACATCGCAGGATGAGGTAGGGGTCGGGGAAGTGGTGTAGTCGCTGTAGTCCGCAGCCGGCATTTTCCTGCAGCCATGAGGGCGCTGTACAATGACCCGTCAGATTACAGCGGTGGGGAAAAAAAGCTGGCGGAGATAAGTGGATGCGGGGGAGGGTTCTGAGAGAGTCTCCTTATCGAGTTCCGCAAGGGGGATGTTTAGACTCCTCTTCGCGGCCTCCAAGGCCAGAGGAGATAAGGGAAGCCAGATGGTACAGAAGTTAATTTAGGTCAAAAGCTGTAAATTTCCAGATTTTTAGAGTCTTTCCCCGGTCTCCATATTATCCAACTTACGTTTCAGTTCTGCCAGCCTTTCCAGGATGAAATCCAGTTTGCGGTCACAGACCGTTACATGAGTCCCGACAGTTTTAAGTCCAGTCAACATTCCATTCCAGTCGGTCAGCTTAGTGGGGCTTTGAGCACTGACCGCTTTTGATAATCGCTGATAGCCGAGAGCTCCACATATTCCAATCAGCAGAATCCCAGTTATCACAGTTCCAATTATGTAGATGTCTTCGACATCCTCCAGGGACAGAGCAGCCAGGCACACGATCCTCCACTTCGACCAGGAGTCCATCGTGTAGCCAGCAGCATAAGTTCCAGCAGGACAGGTGGGTTCCCCCGAACCCACGCTCCTCGTCGAGAAAATGGTGTCAATTGCATTTAGAGACCCAATTGCATTGTCCCAAAGAAACAATCAGTTTGTACATTTAAAGGGACTTTTTACTTTTTACACAAAGGCCCACGAGATTCTACGTAGTGTCCTCCAGATCGGCTTATAGCACCTTTAGCGTAGCTTAGCATAGATGAGTGAATCAGAGCAGTAGGGTTTAAGTAAATATTATCACAGAGTTTCCATCCTTAAACCATGCATGCATTCCTTTTTTCAAACTTGATTCTTCTACAGAATGTTAGCTGAAAATGATTGTATCAGGGAAATATAAGCTTCATTTTCCCCAGGAATGACAACTCGTGACACTAGTTTTAAAAAGGGAACATCATTTTAATCTGTAAATATCGACGGATGTAGTTCAACTCAACACTTAGTTGCGGCTCCTTTTGCCTGAATTCCTGCAGCAATGCGGAGTGGCATTGAATCCATCAGTCTGTGGAACTGCTGGAAAAAGAAATCTGCATCTCCAAGTTGCTCAGAGGCAGGAAGAACGAAGTGCTCTAAAACCTGCCGGAAGAAGACTAATGCTTGGAGCTCATAAAACACAGTGGACCAACAGCAGCAGGTGACATGGCACCCCAAACCAATCACTGACCGGACACTTTACACTGAACCTCAAGCAATGTGGATTCCCCACTCTTCCTCTGACTCCGGAACGCTGATTTCCAAATGAAATGAAACATTTCCTTTCATCTGAGAAAAGAACTTTGGAGCACTCAAGTCTTTTTCATTTTTGCACAGTCGAGATGATTCTGATGCTATGTCTTGTTTAACAGTGGCTTAGACGCCGTGACACCACCTACTGCCATTGGGTTAATATAGGGTGACCATATTCTGATTTACAAAAAGAGAGAACAGAGGTTCTCTTTTCAGAGGTTGATGCTTTATTATGCTTCAAAGGTACAAAATTAACTTCTGTAATAAAATAAAATCTGTGAAAACTTAAATAGCAAAATAATAGCTATGAAATAATGTTCTAATTATTAACTCTTCTGTTAAAAAAACAGCTTCAACAATCTTCTTCTCCTTCTCCTTTCGGCTGTTCCCAGTTTAGGGGTCGCCACAGCGAATCATCCGTTTCCACCTAACTCTCAGTATCCTCTACTCTTGCACCAACTACCTTCATGTCCTCTTCCAGGACATCCATATATCTCGTCTTTGGCCTTCCTCTTGACCTCTTTCCTGGCATCTCCATCTCCAACATCCTTCTACCAATATAACCACTATCCCTCCTCTGCACATGTCCAAACCATCTCAATCTGGCCTCTCTGACTTTGTCTCCAAAACAACCAACCTGAGCTGTCCCTCTGATGTGCTCGTTCCTAATCTTGTCCATCCTCGTCACTCCTAAACTGAACCTCAACATCCTCATCTCTGCTACTTCCATCTCTGCCTCTTGTCTCATCCTCACTGCCACAGTCTCCAACCCATACATCATCGCTGCTCTCACTACTGTTCTGTACACCTTTCCTTTGATTCTTGCTTCAACAATATATCTCTTAATAATTGTAATAAGATAAAAAAAATAGAATAGTGTCACAAAGATACGGACTTAACAAACAAAAAGGATCTATACTTTTCATCTTTAGTTGTCTTCTGTTTGATCCTGCGAGGAGCAGACCCGCCCACAACGCAGTAATTACGTTGAGCAAAAGTGAGTTCCGTATTCTTTTGTGCAAAGCACCGGTCAATTTACAAACACGCGTAATAGTCCTATGACAAAGAGTGAACACTGGACATTTTCCTGAATTAATAAAACCTGCCTAGGGGCCCCGGACTGGACTTAAAACATGTCCGGGGAAAAGAGGACGCTCGGTGCCCTCAATCACATGACCTCACCTGGTTTTTTTAAGGTAAAATGCAACCATCATGCACCACACAAATCTGAACTTTGTTCACCGCTCCACTCATATCTCAGCAAATGATTTATAAAGTGCTGCTTTTTCTTATGGATTTGTATTGGCCGGAAATCATTCTACAACGGCGCTAACCACGATCTGCCTTTCCTCCAGTGGACACACTCTGCTTGACAAGTCTGAGGTGGTTCTTGAAGCCCTGTCTCCAGCTGCAGTTCACTCTTTGTGAATCTTCTCCACATTCTATTGTTGTTGTTTTTTGTTTGTTTCACAATCCTCTCCAGGGTGTGTTTATCTCTTTTGTTTGTGCACATATTACATGTATGAAGTGATCATGTTGTTTCTATGGGAACACTTCTTTCCCTCACTGTAAAGTGATCTCTCACCTCTCTTCCCGAGATGACTCTGGTAACCACTAGTTGATCGTCTTGTTTAATGATAGATGTTTTCCGGTCCGCAGTATTGTTGTCCAGCTGGAACATTTACGTTATTGGTGTAAATCACTCCATATGTTGTTTCTTCTATCTGAGCACTTGGTTTCTTTGTGTTACCTGAACATATTCATGATGATTCTCCTCGAGGATCTCAAGCTTTGGGGAAATGTAAGCTGTTGGCAACAGAAGGTAGTTAGTACCATAAGCACAACAATGAAAGTGCATAGAAAACAGTTTTCTGACACAAATCTCCCACACCTTTACTCTCAGTGGATTTCCTCTACACACTCAGGGGATTTCTAAAATGCGCTCTATGGGTTATGAAAGATTTAAAGTTCTTTACAGTATTCATTTGTGAGAACGCTCCTAATGGTTTTCTCAAATGGTAATCTTTTCTCAAAGTACTCCAATCCAAAATTATTCGTTTTTTGAGTCCCTTAAAGTGAAGACATTGCCATAAATGTGGGGTTTCCTCCGAGAGAATAAAAGAATAAAAACAAAGTGAAAATGCATTTTTTTCATCCTGATCATACTACTGAATCCCGACGTTTGAAATAGTCCTGACTTTGTTCATTTTCAGGTTGATCCTGAAACAGTTCTATTAGCTTTCTTCTGTTAATGTGTGCTATCCTTTTTTTACTCACAGTCTGGTAATAGTTTAGTGCTCTTCTGATTGCTGTAACATTTTTGTTAGTGGGAAAAATTGCTGTAAACATATAATACTTTCAGAAATGTGTTACTCCTTCTTTTTCATCATTGAACAAAATGTGGAAAATGAACAAGATAAATCTAAGTCAAGTCAATATTTAGTGTGAGCTCCTGACGGCAATTCCTCCTCATAGCACCTGCTCACAGTTCCTGAAGAACTAAACACAGATGCCGCTTTCTCACATCCTTCTGTCTCTTCGTGTAATCACACACTTAATCAAGCTTTTTAGTGGCTTTTATAGTGATTACTAAGAGTAGATTGAATCAAAAACTCAAACATGGACGTTCCAGAACAAAAACGAGTTTGTTACATTTATAAACTGGTTTATAAAAATACATTTATTCCCGCCATAGACAAAGCCCCATGAGTCAAATGGGCAGGTTTCCCTCCCCCCGAAGTGATGCTCTATCCACAAAGCAATGCCTTCTCTCATCCGGAAGACAAATCTTTTTTTGAAGACAGTTCAAATAACAGTTAATTTTGCCTGAATTTTTTTACTTTATTTCATTTATTTCATTGATAATTGATTTGTTTAGTTTAGAGTAGTTACCAAGTTTTCCAAATGAAAATCTCAGCCCATTTCCGGAATAAGCCTGGGCTACAAAGGGAAGTGATTCAATGTGATTTTAATTAAAAATAACTTAACTTTTTGAGGAGAAAGAATCACAATTCCCATGAAATTAGACCAATGTGAACAACATATTATTACAAATAACACAATGTCACGACTCCTTGACATTGTGTTTGTAGTCATTGCCCTGCTGCCAAATTCATTTGGAGCCAATCAAACGCCTCCCTGATGTTACACCACAAAGCCATTCAGCAAACCTCCCCCATGCTTCACTGCTGCTGCAGACACTCATTATTGTACCGCTCTCCAGCCCTTCGATGAACAAACTACCTTCTTCTCAGTCCAGTGCAGCTGCTGCCATTTTTCTGCACCCACTTCCTATGTTTTCATGTGTATTGAGTAGCATGACCTCATTCCCAGGTATGGCTTTTGGCTGCAACTCATCCACGAGCATCACATTTGACCAGACTTCTCCAGACGGTAGATAACTGGATTCCACTCTTTGCACTGCGCATTAGCTCGACAGATTTTGCTTCTGCTTGCCAAGATTCGCTGGCCAATCACTGCATCATCAGCATTTCCTGTTTCTTTTTGCTTCTTCAAAAGAGCTTGAAGAACACATCTTGAAACCCCAATCAGAAAGTGCCTCACTTTGATGGCAGAGGATGTCCATTCCTGACTTTTAAGCCTCCTACACAGCTGTTTCTGATTCAGTTCATCACGGTCTACTTCTGTATGACATTGATATAACTGATGCTGGTTTGAAGACAAAAGGAAGGAACATAAAAAATGTATTTGATTTCGATTGATCTTCAGCAAAAATTATTATTTATTTTTTTAAAGGCAATCTTTATTAAAGCATTTTTCACACCTTGCTGAAAAGGATTTCAGGATTACAGTTTGCAGTTGGGTACACACACTAATAATTTGAGGTAAAGTCACTTTTTTAAGCTTACCTGTAATGGAAGTGCCACAAGGAAGGTCATCGATCACGCCGTGACTGTTGGCATGCAGCAGATAGCAGAGCTCCTGGTTGTAGGTGGCCTTGGTAACGCTCACAGAGAACTCCCCGAGCTCTCTGCCTGAATCTGACACAGTCACCAGAGAATCTGCAAACAAGCACAGCTCCAGATCCCTGGCTGCTGCACGGGAGAGTAAAAGCCACATCTGGAACGGTCACTAGTCAAAGGATCAAACCATGATGATCCTTAAAAGCAACACGGAACGAGCTGAAAAATATACAAACAGCGGCAGCAGAGAACCTTCACAACGAGACAAACACACTATAGAAAGAGCAGATTTGCTATTTGAGTCAGGTTTATTACCATGAAGTGGCGCAGTGGGAAGCACGGTGGCCTACCAGTTAGAAGGTTGTGGGTTCGAGGCTGGAAGGAGTTTGCATGTTCTCCCCCTGGGTTTCCCCCACAATCACATAATCTAAATTCCCCTTAGGAGTGAATGATGGACTGGCGATCTGTCCAGTCCATCATTTGGACTGGACAGATCACCCAGTCTGCGCTGGAGACCACCGTGCTGGGGTTGGAAGATGAATGAATGATTACCATGAGTTTTTTTACTGTTATTATGCAAGCAGTCGCGGAGTGCTCCCAGGGTGTTTTTCTAGAACCGCTGTCATACGCCCGACTATACGCCCAGAAGCTTCACATCTCTAAATAAAGGCCCTGCATGCACCAGAGCAGCGCCTGTGTTACGTGACCTGGAACATTCATTCATTCATTCATTTATTTACTTTATATGCTCATCTCGCTAGAGTTCTTATCTCTAGCACACAGGTCACCAGTCCATCCCAAGGCGACGCTTTCAGTGCTCAGAGTAAATAACCTGAAGCATGTTGTGGGTGAAGGCACCGGCTGGTTTTGAACCAGCGAACTACTATTAACTAATTCAGGGAGCTTACTCTAGTATACCTCAAAGTGTTAATAAAATATGAATCCTCTTGAATGAAGAGCTGGTTTAATCTCTTTATTTAATGTTCCAGCAGAATTGTTGGTGAATATTAGTTCTTTGTGCTCTGATTGTTGACACAGCCGCTATAAATGAACGGTGGTATGAAACATGACAAGCAGCAACAGGAAACGGAGTCCAGGCTCTAGCAAAAAGAAACACAGAGCTGAGCAAAAGGAGGTGAATATTTTTGTTGCTATTGAATGCTTGAACTGGTGAAAGAACAGGTCCCTCTTCAGCTATTTCTCATGAAAAGCTTTATTTACTGTTTCAGACACTGAAGCTCAAATTCTAATTCAGTTTTTTTTTTTAAACTCGCTGTTCTGAGAATTACAGACTATAGAAACTATTGGATTTAAACACATAGTAGTGACTAGAGTCAGAAGCTTGAGCTGTCAGACATCTATCTTGTGGTTGTACTTGACCACTTTGCAGCTGTTTCTGTCAGAAATCACACAAATGCAAACAATGGACATGAGAGCCAAGTTTGATTCGATTAAACGCAATGCTTTGTGAATTTAATAACACAGGCTGCATCAGAAATACTACCGTGTCGTAGCTTTCAATTCTTTGACCATATTTTAATGCTGCAACAAAATCTAGGATACTCAAAAGTGAAATTATTTGAGAAACACTGGGAGAACTGTGCAAAACAATAATAGGCCATTGGCATATAAAGGAAAACTATTTATTTATTGAGAGATCATTATTGATCAGTACACCCAGCACCGAACACTTGTCACTAACTCATGCATCAATTAATGATGATTCGTGCCTGAAGCATCATTATAAAGCATCAAGACATGTTAAATTATGTTTTTATTTTAAATGACATGTTTAGACTCAGACTCTGCAGTTCTTCTCGGATTTTACTCCATGATACGTTTACTCCATTATATAGTTTCAAATTCAGGGTTTTTGTTTTATACCATTTGGATCAGAAGTAACTAATAACTGACAATTTGGGTATTTTTTTATAGATGCTGCTCAAACTATAGCAAATAACTTTTGTGAAAAGGAGAACCAAATCAAGATGTGAAACCCAGGTTGAGCCAGTAATTGGTTTATTTTCAAAGTATAAAGTGTTATCCAACTCCCATCAACTGCATTTTGTAATGGAAAACAAACTTCATCTCACGAAAAACTACATTTATTTACATTTCTCCATGGTAAAGAGAGCGGTGAAGGAACAGGATGCCATTAACAGATGCTCTCTGTACCTGAAATAGCATTTTTAACAGCAAAGGTTATCGAGGTTTAATGAAAATTGCTCACCAATGTTTCGAATAAACTCCACTGCCTGAAGCGAAGCTTTCAGCTCTCTTGCTTTCTGAACAGATTCACCCTCCTCCATAAGTCTTAGAAACAACGCAAATCAATCAATCAACTGTGAAATTTAAAAAACATTGACGATAGTTTGTTTATTTGATGTACTTGTGTTTACCCGGATCGGTTTGATAATGACGTCACACTCCTTACGGCAGATGCAAATCAACCAGTAACGGATCCTGCTGAATAAAACTGACTAAACGGAATGAAACAAACTAGAAGGGTAAAAATATAGCTATTTAACATAGAAATAAATTCAATAACAGTCTCAAAACTGACGTTTAAACCGTTTTATTCAGCATACACTGATTCTCGTCGCTTTTAAACTCACCAGCGGCCCTGCGCTGTTGGTTTCCTTGGTAACGACACTGTCAACAACTACCGTAAATCATCGTATAATGGCGGAAATTTATGTTGCGCGACACAAAGAAACGACTCAAAATGTAAATGAATAAATTACCGTTTAATAGGAACACACGTTTATAAACGTTAGGGTTTGTGGTACCATTTGTTTTCAAACAGATGCTCATGTGTTGTACCAATCTCCAGGAAATTAGTACGAAAAACAAGTGCTTTACAAAATCTCTTCTTCTAAAATCTATCAAATACATATTCAATAAAGAAACCATGTTTTGTAAACAAAAAAAAAAAATCCCTGCATCAGCTCCACTCATATCTTAACCTTTAGCACACTTAAAATTCACATTACTGTTTCAAACCCATTTATGGAGCTGTACATTTGGCTTGGAATGGCTTCAGTGGTTGAATTCAAATAGATGATTTTATTTTCGCTCCTTATAAATGTCCTTGCGTCTACGCAGCTCCCCTAGAACCCTGGCTCTGTAGGACATCCAGTCCTCATCCTGCTTCTGCTGCAGACCCAGAGCCTGATGGAGATCCTGACAGTGGCTCCTCAGGAAGGGATTGTACTGCTTCTCTTCTGCTAGAGTGGATGGACACTGCACCATATTTCAAATAGTTAACAATCCAGCATAAACCACGTGAAAAAAAATCGTCATAACATTTTTTCAAAGCAATGTATTTTATTTTCCTTACTGTACATAATCTCTGAGCCCTTTGATGCAGCACCCACTGCAGCTTCTGTTCTCGTACAGCATTGCACGGCTCCACCTCGGCAGCAAACAGCAGGTTGTCTTCAGCATACTCATGCCCTGAGCGGTAAGAACAAGTACAGATGCAGCTCATATATCATGAAAAGGTTGATTTACTTCAGTAATTACATTTAAAAAGATAAACTTCTATATTGTTTACATTCATTCCACACAGACTAGTGCATTACATCATGTTTTATTATGATGACAACTAATGAATATCAGAAAATTAGAATTTTCTGAAATGTTCCATACTGAAGACACCAGGAACAACACTTTTCAGCTAATTAACCCAAAACAACTGCAAATGCCTTTAGATGGCTTTTGTTCTAGTCCTGCAACCATGAGGAATATTGCTGCCTTGACAGTTGACTGCACAAGGAGGGCAAGATACAACGGGTCGTTCCAAAAGAGGCGGCTGTCCACAGAGCACTGTTTCAAAGAACATTCATTGAGTGATGAAGAGAAGCAAAAGATCTGAGGGAAAAAAGTGTGCAAGCAATGGGGATAATTCAGATTCAATTGCAGCTGGAGTCAGCGCTACAAGAACCGGTGAGCAACACACTCGTGGAATTTTTGATCTGAAGTTTTGTGTGACAAAGCGCCTTGATTGAAAACCATGTTTGCCAACTGGAGCGTGCACATATGACTGAGCGGTGCCATTATGGCTCTTGTAATGACTTGAGTAGGACGTAAAAGAGCCGCTCAGTGGCGCTCATCCCACATTTTCAGAGCGACTTCTTCCAGGAAAAAAGAAAAGAAATAGTGTGCCACAAATCAGCTCCCTGTGATCAGCCACCTAGAGAATAAATCACTCGACATACAGGATTTTTTCTATGTGTTCATTGTTTCTTCTTCTTCTTTCCTGTTTCCCCATGTGGTACATCTGGTGTACCACAAACACCATCTTCAGGCAGCAAGCGTCATTGCATCAATATTTCCTCGACCCAGACAAAGAGCACCCTGATGAGAAGCCATCTGAAGATTCCTGCGAATCTCGATTTGGAATGGCATGTAATGTGTAACGTCAGCTACATTAGGGAGGAGCTAGTCTTGGAGTCATACTACTCCCAACAGTGGTTTTACTGAAGGGCAGTCTTCCTTGTGCACAAAACTCCAACAACAAACTTCGCTTTCGTTGTCTCTCTCTCTTCGCTCTTGAGCTTGTGTGCTGTTCTACATCCGCCTTTCGAAACTCATCATGGATATTTTTCACACCCCTTTCTGCTGATTAGAATGTGGGTGAAAAGAATTCTTGTAATTAAATCTCACTTATATATGTTTCTAGATTTCAGATTCTGGAGGGAAGGGAATATCTGAGTGTTTCAACTCAATGTTGAATTTAAATGGCCGTCTACAATAAACATTTGGAACGAATTTTACAATATTGTGTTCAACAGGAATAACTTTGTTTCTTCAATATTTAGTGTAGCATGGGACATTACCAGGCCAGAGCAGGGTCTCATCATTCAGCGATCCCACAGTATCCAGAGAGGACAACATCGTCAAGGCATTACCCTCAAACATTCTCCCTACAGGGAATAGAGACGAAGCAGAGCTCAGTATAGAGCCGACATAATTTCAAAATGCTGACTTCATCCCTTTTCCTCTTCAACACATTTGAACCCTGCAGGAAAAACAACCCAATATGCTCACCACATCCGGAGAGGAACACTAGGTCTCCCGAGAACAAGCTGCTGGGGCCACCGATCGCACGGCCATCAAGCAGGTAGATCATGTGACCCACGGTGTGTCCTGGAGTATAGAAGGCCCTGAAGAGCAGTCTACTTCCAAACTCTATTGTGTCCTTGTCTAAAAGAGGGCTACACAATCCAGGGAAGAGTTCAAATTAGGCACTGACTGAGAACCAAGGCCCTCAGAAACAGAAACCTTTCAGTGCATTTCTTTGGCCCTAAACGTTCTCCAAATAAAAATCAGTGACTTTCACACACTGTCATGCTGCAGTACATGAGCGGTACTAAAGGTACTGGTCCCTGGGAGAAGACAGGCTAGATGTCCTGGTGCCAGTGGCAAAACCTCAGTGGAGTTAGATGATCAACCATCCATAACCATCTCAAAACAAGCAAAAAGTCTATTTTGGACTCTCATTCAAGCCGCACATAAATGCTGTGTCCCGCTTCGCTTATTTCTATATAAGAATTATGCGTCATCTTCATCCTTTGATCCTGCTGCAGTTTTAATTCATGTTCTTGTTATGTTGCACTTGGATCTTTGCAATTTTTTTGTTTTATGGCCTCCCAGCAATGTTATTAAATAAACTCCAACTGGTTCAGAATGCGACCACGCAGGTCATGAACCAAACTACACGCATTGAGCGCATCTCTCTGGGTCTCCGACACCTGCACTCATATAGTACTCAAGAGACCTCATATTTTACACTTTTATCAAAATTTCACCATAAACAGGAAGTTGTTATTAAATTCCAACAACTGTATGTAGAGCTACAATGTCAGGTAGCATGGAATATCGCAGTTTCTTGAGTTTTATACAGCTATTTCAGGAACAATCTTATATACTTGGAACAATCATTTATGGGACAGAGACCTAAACAAAACGTTAACTGGAGCAAGTTTCCAAAACCAACAGGAACTTGTAAATTTACAAGAAAACAAATAAATAAACTTTATGTAAATACACTTTTAATAGTTAAAGTTCAGAAACCGGAGAGGGAATAAACCGAATCCAACGTGTAACAAAAAAGCATCTCTTATAACTATATACAGATTACTTCAGGCCCCTCTGTGTAGAACACTGACTTTCTAGTCAAAGAGTTACGTTACATTTAAACTCGTGCACAAGAGATCCCTCTGAACACACCCATCTCAGAGCTGGCAGCTGGAAGCGTCTGTCCGTCGGGATCAGACATAAATGAGCTCTTTATACCTGACAAAAACATTGGTGTTGTGCACTGATCAGGGACCTGTAAGAATCTGTAAATAATGGAGTTAAAAAAAACCTTTAAACAAGCATGAAAGTGTTTGCTTAATCCTGGATTTGGTTAATTCTCTTTTCAGTTTCTGAAAGAGTTTCACATTATGTATCGTAGCTCTGGGCCACCGTAGTTTCGTAATCAGTTGTTTGATTTTAAATGAACAAACCACATTGTTGTTCTGCCTATATATGCTTAAAAATATTTGTCAATGTGAGGGTTTCATCAGCTTAAATTACTTATAAATAATGTGAATTTAATAAATCATTTGTGATTCTATTATCAATGAATTATCGAAAATCTTTTAAAGATCATAGAGATCTTTCGTCAGTGGAGGTTGCAATACCGAAGGGTGTGGCGACTCTACAGTTCACATCAGCTGTAGACATCACATATAACTGGGTTCCACTTCTCCCAATCCCAAAATGTGTTTACTGCTACTGACTGTGTGAGGCCGGGAATGTTGTCCATCGCATTGCCATAGACTCGACAGGAAGTGTATCGTCTCCTCAGAGCCCTGTTTCCACCACTGTGGTCCCTGGATGGTAAAAAATAAAAAAATGCATTGACATTTAAACTGTCTAAACCTTTACTTTTCGTTCTCATTCAGCAAAGTTCATCTCCTACTGTTATTAAGGGTGCTGCTGGCAAATGGGTGCCCTAAGTGGAAATTTACTGCGGTGCCCGCAAACCAACCCACAGGTGTCTTTCAATACTGAGGAAAGCATCCTTTGCTTTAGCGGCTTGATTATGGATTTACGTTATTAACGGTGCATCCATCCATCTTCCAACCCGCTTATTCTCTTTCAGGGTCACAGGGGTCTACTGGTGCCCAGTTCTAGAGCACATTGGGCGAGAGGAGGGGGTTATCCCTGGACAGGTTCCCAGTCCATCGTAGTATTAACGGTGCAATATTAAGCAATTAAATATTTGAGCCCTCTATAAGAGCGCTGCACCGTTACGACATAAATTAAGTCCAAAATGTGTTGAAGAGTTCTGTGTAAGTCTCATCACTTCACAAGTGAATGAAACCACCGTAAACTTGTAGAAATAACAACACGCTTCATGCAGTTCAGTGCCCGTGTATGCTAACGAGCTTTCATGCTGTTTGTGTGAGATAAAGTTAATGAACAAAGTTTGGATCTATTTCCTTTAAATATTGTAGTGTTTTGAAATCAGGAATGTGTTTAATCACCATTTATTAGGCAGCAAGCTCGCTGTAATGTTGGGTCTGTAAACAAATCTAAGTTGGTGGACATCATTGATGCCCAAATTGCTCGACATCGCCCAAGCCTAATACCTATTACATAATAACCAACACACAAAAAAAATTCTCTGCATTGTTCTTCAACACATCTGTGTCAGGGAGCACACACGATCAGCATTTGATGAGCTGTACAAGGAATTAATCTGATTGATTAGTGGGCGGAGGTAAGAACTATGGGCATTGCAAGGAACGCCAAGCCTCTTTCAGCTCACAAAAATTACAGGATTACACACTTGAGACATGTTTTTGATGAGGGAACCACACTAAAAGATTGTAAGAAAAGTTGATTCTGCATAATATTAACATACACTGCAAATAGAGTCAATATTAATTGATAATAGCAATATTAATAATAATAATAACAAGGTTTCACCTTGTGATCGTAACTTTTTTTTGTTCATTCCATCTGTGTTATTTCAAAATATGGGGAGAGTGCAGGAGTGTGGACGCGGGGCCGAATGTGATCCACATATAATAATTTATTATTAATACATAACGATTAACATTTCTTTATTACTGTACTAGCATTTCTTCTTGTGAGCAAATGGAATAATGCACCCCCTCTGGCATCAGAGCAAATGTGCATCAGAACAAACAAATTAACTGATCATCTACGGTTATCTTCATCTGGTAGCACAAAACTAGCTTGTGATTGGCCAGAAATTAGAGCTGTTGTGTTACAGACTGAGCTCCTCCACAGACACAGTTGCGTAGTGAAATGGATTTCATGTTTGTTTCAGTTATCAGAAAAGCTGTACATGACGCATCTAAGAAAATGGTCATCACACTAATGTGCAAACATATATTGTGAGCATTTTCGGGAGTGTCTTTGGGCAAAAGGTAAGATAGACCCTGGACAGGCCGCAGGTCCACGCAAGGCACTGCTGAGAATCTCATGAAAAGAGAAAATTAAGCTGTAGTTCTGACGATGAGTTCACTGAATGTATTGAACGGTAGGGAAAACACTGCATCAATCCTTGTAGCAAGGTACCTGTCGCATCTCCGCATTCTACTGGTTTCAAACTGATACGAACAGAGTAGAACAGATCCATTTCATCTACTCACGCTGCTCAAGTTGCAGTAAAATAATTTGCTGTTCAACATTTAGGCAGTGAATGGTTTTGTAGGATGTGCTCTTACCAGTGCTTATGTGTGCAGAGAACAGCCTGTAAAGCCACGCCCTCTTCCTCCAGGCATTCCTGTGTGGGAGTGAACAACAGAGACTGTGATGCTCGTAAAGAGAGGTAATGTCTCAGAAATGATCTGTAAAGCATCTGAGGACAAATCAATACTGGAACGGAGACCTAAGAACTTCCACACTGAACTCAAGTGCCCAGAAGCACATCATGCATCCTTTTATAGTTTCGGATAACATAAAAATCAACTTACAATAAATATGGTTAGTCTCTGAGGATACACCAAGCTACAGTGGATCTTTGGAGGAAAAAAACAATAATAATAATAAAAAAGGATGGGTTACGTGTCCTGGAGCCCATCCTTTGCAGAGATTAAGGCATTTGCATAGACTGTAAAACACCCGGTAGGTTTCTGAAGAAAGATCTTAACTCGCAGATAATGATTCCTATTCCTGTTTTTTTTTTTTCCAAGTAATGACACATTGAGACTCGGTTTAAGAAAGCTGTATCATTTATTTCTAGTAAAACCCCATGAGTGACATATGACGGCAACTTGGAATCTTGTACTTTTGTTCCAAAATATTAAGGTGACAATATCCCACGTTATTAACATCTGAAAGTGGTGGATCATCAAAAACAAATTCTGTTGATGACATTGCGGGGCATTGGTCTTTTGGTATCGGAGTGTTTTTAAAAATATGAGTACAAGTGCATGAGCTTAGTATCGCTATCCTAATATATGACGGCAGCAGACTGAGGAAGACAACGAATAATAATAAAGTCATGTTCAGGCATATTTTGTTTAATTTATAAAAAGTCTTACCTTTGTAAATAAAGAAGGAATTTCTTATTCAAGTTTATTATTATTATTCAGCTGTATTAATAAAAGTAGTTTGTTTATTTCTTGTTTTTGTGTTTTACTTTGGTACCGAGGCCCATGGACTTTCACTGGTATAGCTACCAAACATATTGTACAGTACTACAAAAATACTTACAGTGAGCGAACTATTTGTGGAAAAAAAACTTGCCGTAATATGTGAGAGAAAGGTGACTTCCTTCCAGTAAAATACACGGGTGGTTTTCAGTTGATTCATTTCAATATACATATTTTATACACAGTAAACCAGTATAAATGAGGTTTAGTCCAACCTGAACAGGCTGAGGGTCAGCAGGGTCGACCACAACAGCCATGTTTGATGCCGTGTCGATGACCACATAGCTGTAGTTGTCTGATAAAATGGGCACTGGAATGATCTTGATTCCTGGTGAAATCAAGAGCCTGGCGTGAGTGATATTCATTTGCTGATCTCAGCGAGGGACGGGTGCTTCTGCTCACCGTTTATGACGGTTGTTTGAGTCCTGGAGTGGCCTGTGGGGTAACGCTCTCTGGCTTTCCTCATCTGCCTCTTGTGAAAGATGTAGCCCAGTTTGGTCCGTGTGTACAGCGAGTACCTGGAAGGATTTCGTTAATGGTGACAAATGGATATTTCATGATGTCTACCATTATGACTTTTCTCAAAGAAATGAAAACAACAGAGCTCTGGTGTCTTTTGTTTTATTTTTTGCTCCAAACAGAAAGTTGTGAGCACAGTGACAACATTCATGATCACTTCTTACTCCACAGTTTCAGATTTAAATAATTTACTTTAACAACTAAAGTTCAACAAATCAACAGACAGAGCAGTTGAATTCTTAGCTAGGTGTTCTAGCACAGAAGCTAGATTAGTCATGAATTATAATGTGAATATATATGACTTTAGAACAAACAATGTATACTTATGTCAGGCCTATGTGCATAACCACTCTGCAATATTCCTCTATGAACACTAGTAAGCGCTGTTTTGGAGCTTTGTGAATCTCGGCTTTGTGACTTTCACTTGTGTTTAGATTTTCTGTTGTAGACGTTCATCTGACACTTGTACTCCGCTAAACTAACCATGTTTCTGCTCTTCTTGAGTGGTTCACGGTGATGTTATTTTGCTCCTGGAGAAGATGCTCTGATATTCATGATAGAAACGACTAGGGGTGTAACGGTTCACGGTATGTATTGAACCGTTTCGGTACGGCCTGTTCGGTTCGGGACACTTGCGTACCGTTTCAGTATTTTTATTAAATAATATAAATGTATTATTAGCGCGATATTAAGCGCAGCGGAACAATGTTCCTAGGCGAGTTTCCGCACGGACGCTATTGAGTGACGAGCACGAGCGGAAAATGGAATCATATCAAAAGCGAAAGAGAAGCCAGAGCTTGAAGACCCTCTCACCTCACTACGGTCTCGTGTTTGAGAACACTTTGGCTTCTCTGTTAAAATACATAACGGGGATAGACGAGTGGATAAATTTAAAGTTGTATGCCGACATTGTTCCACGGAGATCGGGCAGGCAACACATCTAACATTTTCTACTGCTGGAGATATTATAACCAGATATATGCTCTCTTCAGAAAATGTGGATAGGTAATCTATCCTAACTAGTTGCAGTATTTCATTTTTTATTTAAAAAAAGTGTTTTTCTTAATAAAGAGTGCAATTTATTTAAAATATCACCCAAATGTGTCACTTTTATTTATTTTATGCAAGAATTCTACTGTGTATTGGCAGCTGTTCAAAATAAAGATTATGTAAGTTCTTATTGTTTTGTACCGAACCGAATGAACCGAACCGAACTCTCCAAGACACTGTACCGAACCGAATACGATTTTAGCGTACCGTTACACCCCTAGAAACGACCTATGAACAAATGTATACACTGCAAGAAACTACAATTTTTGAGAAATGCAAGTTAGGTTTTTACGTAAGGGTCAGCGCCTATGATGAAGATGGTGAATAGAAGTGATGCAGAAGTTTAAAGTGGGCTAATTGTGAGCCAAGAGCGACGTGACTATCACAAAGGAATGAAAACATTAATTTAATGCATATTTATGGGATTTTAACACTTTTTAAGACAGCTGTTTCTCCTGCATATAAACAACACCGTGACGTAAGATTGTTTCGTGACCTATAAGCAACATAACAAAAAAAAAGTCGTGCGTATGCTGCAACGTCATTTCCTTTTAAAACAGGAAGCGCCAAAATGACCCTAAAAGGAAAATTAACTTTTTGTTGAAAAGAATGTGAATGATTCCGGTACACTTTAAGATTACTATAAGTTACACCATTTTTTGTAAATCTGTAATATGTAAATGTGTAATATTCACACAGGTTTAGCCAACAATTGTGAGCAATTGTGTAACGTTAATGTTTTAAATGTCTGAGCAGAAAAGCAATATTTCAGATAACTCACTAGACTATACATTAGCAGTTGAAGCGCTAGATAATGACATAACTTTAGGTGTTCATGTCGTGGTCTGACTGTAATGTGTAGTGCTATGGACACATAACAATTGACAAGGATAAATCTTTGGCCTTGATTAAACAGGGGGTTTTCTGCTACCGTTTTATTATTCATCCTTATTCATGTGAAAACCGTTCATGGAAACGGTGAGGAGGGGAAAGACAGCATAAATAACATCAATACCACGAGCCGCAAACATTGCACTTACGCAAGCCAAAACAACGGTTTCTCTGTGCGAGCCATCAGTTTAGCGACTGGATTGCTGTTCCACGCTCTTCTTCTACTAGCAACACGACAAAGGTAAAGACCTCCACATATTGAAGCGAAGCAAAGTAAACACGCAGTCCATTCCGGAAGCGCCATCACAGAGGGCGGGGTGACGAGTGACGTCATGCGCAGAGACAAACGTGATTGGCCATATGTGAATGGAGTGAAAAGAATGCAGACAGCAACCAAACCAGTGAACAAAAAAATGTGTGAAGACAATATGGAAGTTTTATGATGTATTAATGTCTTCTTCTTTTCCTTTCAGCTTGTTCCCAGTTTAGGGGTCACCACAGCAAATCATCTGTTTCAAACAAACTCTGTCCTCACTATCCTCTACTCTTGCACCAACTAACTTCATGTCCTCTTTCATATCTCGTCTTTGGCCTTCCTCTTGACCTCTTGCCTGGCATATCCATCTCCATCATCCTTCTACCAATATAACCACTATCCTTCCTCTGCACCTGTGCCCAAACCATCTCACTCTGACCTCTCTGACTTTGTCTCCAAAACAACCAACCCTCTGACCAACCCACATTTCGAGCTGTCCCTCTGATGTGCTCGTTCCTAATCTTATCCATCTTTGTCACTCCTAAACTGAACCTGAACATCCTCATCTCTGCTACTTCCATCTCTACCTCTTGTCTCTTAGCATACATCATAGCTGGTCCCACTACTAGAGCTGGGTATCGTTCAAAAATGTTCAATACCGATACCCTGAATTCGATACCAGTTCCAAACGATACTTTTTTTCGATACTTTTATTTTAAGATATAGATTTTAACAAGATTACATAACACATAATAGCAGAGAAACTTTGGTTTTATTTTTTCAGGATGTTTGTGACACTTTTCACAGCTGGCTCATCTCTAAGACCAATAAGCAAAGGAACAAAAGCACAAAATGAACAAAGTGCAGGGTTAACATTTGCTGTTAACCTTAAAGCAGGGGTGCCAAACTCATTTTCCTCACTGTTCTCAAAAGGCCAGATGTAACTTAGAAATGTAAAACAATGTAATCGAATGTAATGTAAAATAAATGTATCTACTCCTTAATGTTAAATAACTCATTATTTATAACTTATTCAAGTGACAATCAGTTGCATAGAAACAACTGTTCTAATGTAAATCCTTTTGGTTTTTGGCAGCTTATAAAAACCCACATAACTCCATTAATGAAGAATCAAACTGTCCAAGCGAATAAAGAAAAATAGCATTTTTGTAATTTGTTTACCAAAAAAAAAAACCCTCACAGACTGAAGACGATGCATTTTATCGTCAGGCTCAAGAAACAGATCGCAGATAAACTATTAGCCGTGCCCTGTTCACATCTTGAAATTTATTTTAGCGTGAGAAATCTGAGGTGTGGCGTGAGAGATCACTCAAATGCGTGATTCTTACGTTCAATGTGTGAGAGATTGCAGCTCTGCAGTTTTACTCGTGAGTATGGATGCGTTGCGGCTAAAGGCATTGTGGGAAATGTAGTTCTTTTCGTTTTTTTAGACACTCAAAACTTTTAAGCTCTTGCGGGCCACATTAGATTATATGGCGGGCCGCATCTGGCCCACGGGCCTTGCGTTTGACGCATGTGCCTTAAAGCATTTTAGTATCAACTTAGCTCGGTACTTAAAGCCATCAAACCGTACATAACGTTACACAGCGTACGTTAGTCCGAAACACGATTAATAAATTGACCGCGCACAAACTTAAACTTAATTTTAACGGTACACAAGCATGAAGCACTCAAAGTTAGCTGATTTTGTATGTCTGTTTACCTGCCGGAGCAGCCATCGCGCCGGTATCCTCATCAGTCACGGAGGACGACGCTTGTGGTGGGCATGTTGTTGGAGGATTTGAGTCAGGAAAAAACTGAGATGATGATGACTGCACCGGCGTGATCTTCTTGCAGTAAATTAATTCCGTGTACTGTCAGGTGTTTCATCATATTTGACGTGTTGTCAGACGCGATAACCTTTTTACAAATATTGCATCGTACGCTGTTGCCGTCAATCTTGGCATAATGTAGCCATACTTTTGATCGCTTAAACATAGTTTGCATTAAATTTTTTCTATGCTTTAAAGTGTAATGTACATTACAGCCTCACCTCACATTTGACAAGCTCGGGTGACAGGGCGAGTGGGGCTAGCCGCCGTAAACGTGATTTTCAAGGCAGCTTCGCCGCAGACAATCACCAGCATTTGATCACGTTAGGATGAGACACGTCTTCTAGCTCACTAACATTGACAAGATTACACCCTTAGGTATCAATATTTGGACACTACAAATCACAATGTCATCTGCAAGCATCATTGTCCACGGAGATTCCTGTCTGACCTCATCTGTCAACCTGTCCATCATCATAGCAAATAAGAACGGAATCAAATTCGATCATGGATGTAGTCCCACCTCCACCTTGAACTCCTCTGTCTGTCCTATAACACATCTCACTGCTGTCTTACTTCTCTCATACATATCCTGAACTACTCTGACATACTTCTCTGCCACTCCTGACATCCTCATACAGGACCATAGCTCCTCTCTCGGCACCCTGTCATACGTTTTTTTTTTTTAAATCCACAAAGACGGAGTGCAGCTCTTCACAGCGCATATTCGCCTCTTCCCCCCTTCTTTCCATCTCATTCTCCTCATTCATCAACTCCTCAAAATACTCCTTCCATCTTCTCTGCACACCCTCCTCACTTGTTAGCACCTTTCCATCTCTATCTTTAATCACCCTTATCTGTTGCACATCCTTCCCATCTCTGTCTCTCTGTCTCGCTAATCTATACAATTCCTTCTCGCCTTCCCTCGTGTCTAACCTGGCATACAACTCATCATATGCTTTCTGTTTGGTCTTTGCCACCTCCCTCTTCACTCTGCGCTGCGATTCCTTGTAGTCCTGTCTACTTTCTTCAGTCCTTTCGATGTCCCACTTCTTTTTAGCAAGCCTCTTCCTCTGGATGATGTCCTGTACTTCCTCATTCCACCACCATGTTTCTTTATCTACTTTCCTCCTTCCAGCTGACACACCTAGCACCGTTCTTCCTGTCTCCCTGATCACTTCTGCTGTAGTTTCCCAGTCATCTGGAAGCTCTTCCTGACCACCCAAAGCCTGTCTCAGCTTCTGTCTAAATTCCTCACAACCTTCTTCCTTTTTCAACTTCCAGCGCTTGGTCTTCTTTTCAATCTTTCCTTCTCTCTTCTTCCTGACCACCAGAAACATCCTACACATCACCATCCGATAACTTCCTTCTCTCCATCATGTCCGCCAGCTCCCTACCCTTCCCTGTCATTGTACCAACGTTAAGAGTCCCTATTCTCAGATCTATACTCCTGCCTTTCCTTTTCTCTCTCTGCCTACGAATCCTTCTTCCTCCTCTCCTTCTTCGACCAATTTCCACCGGCACCCTGTAGGTCAAATGTGTCAAACTCAAGGCCCACGGGCCAGATGTGGCCCGCCATGTAATCTAATGTGGCCCGCGAGAGCTTAAAAGCAATGTGTTAGCGAAGAAATCATTGTAGATATAATCTTTATACTGTATATAATAGCATAAGCATCGTCTTAGTAGTAGTAATAGGTTTATTAAAGTTAGATTGAGCTGTTTTTTTTACCGTGTTTCGGTTCGTGATTCTTCTTCCGCATTAGCGCAAGTGCGTCTTTTTTCCTTATTTCCTCGCATTCTTCCGCCATTTTTGGCACACTAAAGTGTTATATTTCAGTGCCAAAACACTTGTAAATAGTGAAAGGAGATGTTTATACCACCGTCGAGAGCCCCTGTGAGTTGTGAAACACTAACAGCAACAGTAGGGGGCGTGTCACCGTCTCAATCCCAGTCATATGTAATAAAAGTTTTTATTCACAGGGTTTATTCCCAACAACAATAATGCAAATAAGCTGGGGGGAGTTGAATGGGAGTGGAAGTAATTTTGAGTGGGAGTGGGATGGGACCCGGAGTCAGTTCTACAGGAGTGGGACAGGACAGGATTTATTTTTTTTACTCTGGTCCAGGATTGGGATGGGTTGGGATTTTTTCTCTGGTAGTGGGATGGGACAGGAGTGAAAATAAACCCCCATGTCATGCTCTAGTCCACATCTCTCACTTAAACAGTTTGATCCTTTATTAAGGGAGTTATGGGGGGTTTCAGAAGCTGACAAAAAGTTTTAAATAATTTTAAAGTAATTTAACATTAAGGAGTAGTAACATTTATTTTACATTACATTCGATTACATTGTTTTACTTTTATAAATTACGTCTGGCCCTTTGAGGACAGCCTTTATGCTAATGTGGCCCTCTGTGAAAATGAGTTTGACACCCCTGCTGTAGGTCAACAGCACTGGTGGCGATCGTTGCTGTTTTTTTTACAGTGTCCTTTCCTGCTCAAAATAATATTACTATTAGAGCATGTATGTTTCTAGTCCACAAGACTACAAAGCAATGTCAGAGCATGTCAGGGTGTAAAATGCCCTGTGACCATTCACGAGGATTTTGACAGAAAGCTATGCATTGTGAACTATTTAGTAATTAAGCTACTCTTGGTGTGCTACATTGTTGGTGGTACATTTGCCTTGTTGTGGTACTCTGATGGAACTCATTGTTGTGGAAATCTGATAAAGCAGTTCAAAAGAGATTCAAGTCATGACAATGTTTAGAGGATTAGCAATGCTACATTCATCAATGACACTGAGTACGGAACAAATGTTCAAACGCATGCGCGGTGATGGATTTTAAAACTCGCATACCCAGTGATTACATTTTAAAGTCCATAGATGAAATCAAAGATATTTTATAATTAGACAAGTGTTCTTTGAAAAGACATAAACATTATATTGACATGAAGTACTCTTTTTGCGCTGATGAACCCGATACAGCAGTTTGTTAAATTTGATTTTAAGTTATTATATCGTATAATATTCATATTATTATTATTGTTGCTGTTCTAATGCTATTTATCCCTTTATTTTATATACATTTTATTTTATAGCATTGATTACTTTTTTCTATGTTATAATTAGCAACGTTGTGAATTTCAATATTGTTGATGACCAGTACATGTGAACACATGGGAGATTGTGTTTTTTTAATTTCCTTATGTATTTATAGTTATTCCAAATCATCTGGCAGTGTGCGTGTGTGTGTATGCGTACGTGTGTGCGTGTGTGTGTGTGTGTTTGTACTTATTTTAATGAATCTTATAATACAAATGTATACAGGCATAAACTCGTGTATTTATTTTCAGCAAATTGTAATTGTTTACTTTCATACAATTTTTGTACTGATCAATACAATGTATTAACATAATTAATATGTTTTTCACTTCCGGAAACATCTTCTGATGCTCAACCTTGGACACATCATCAGTGTTGTTTCCTGGACTCACTGGGTTTTTCGGGTCTCGCAACAGACACCATCCTCCAGGCGACCCGACCGAGGCTGATCAGACCCCGGCCTGTGTCCAAGTGGCATGCTACTGCCCCCGCCTTTCACCTCTCTTCAACCAGAGCCATCTTGATGCTTTCTCTGCTGCCTCCACATTGTTACTTATGGGCTCTTCTTCTGTTTGCGCCTATTATGCCCAGTGCACCATAGGCCATGTTCAGGGTGTGACTAGCAAATCCCAGACTGCCCACTTCAACTGGCATGCACTTGGTCCTCCAGCCGTTTGTCCAACACTGCTCCACCAGCTCCTGGTATTTTCCCCTCTTCCTCTCCTGGGCCTCATCCATCCTCTCCTCCCAGGGCACTGTAAGCTCCAACAAGATTAGCTGTTTTGTTGCCTCAGTGACCAGGATGATGTCAGGTGTTAGTGTGGACTGGGTGATGCCAGTCTTTGGGCGTGGGGAGCAACCCTGCAGAGCAGCTCTTTGGTGTTTTCTCTAGCTTTCGTCCTTTCTTCATGAAGTGAATGGCCTTGGCTGTTGCTCGGCGGTATCGACTGTCCTTGATCCCCCTGCTGATTGCCTCAGCGATGGTTTTAAGGACCTGATCGTGTCTCCACTGATACCGGCCCTCACCCAGTGCCTTGGAGCAGCTGCTCAAGATGTGTTCTAGTGTCCCTACTCTGCCCCATATATGCAGGTTAGATGGGCTGGAAAATCATCAAATACCCCTTGTATTAATAGAATAGAATAGAAATATCACATACTGACAAATATGTCACAGATTCCTTGATTCCACCGCTTTTGATACTTAAAACTAAGAGGCATCATTTAGATCGTTAAACAAACCGATAAGTAAAGATTACAAACACGTTTAATCAAGAAATAGAACGCCAACTGTTCATACGAACAAACACCAGCAGTTCTGTTCTATTATCCGCTTGTTTGTCTGACGTTGCGTTGCGCTTCCTGGTGTGGTGTTTTCTCCTCTGGATTGGAGCATGGAATGTATGTAAATATTTATTAGTTGAGGTTCCCACGAGTCAGTTTACATCAATTGTGTCCGGACAAGACGGCTTTGGACTGAAATGGGGAGTGGATGAGGGGTTGGGGAAGGGTTTCACGAGTGAAAAAGAAATAAAGTAATAGGAAAAGAAAAAAAAGAGAAAAAATAAAAATAAAAAATAATAATAATAAAATAAGAAAAATCAGTAACATCAAACAAACAAGCGATTGCAGCACGCAGTGCCCAGGGACAGCAGACCCAACCCACAAGTGGCCGACCAACTTCCCATGTATCACCCCCACTCCTCTATGCCGAAGTACGCTGCGAGGTCCGACACAGACCCGACTCTGCAACCAGACCGAAGTGACCCGGTGGGCCATTCCACCCCCTGTGGGTCGACATGTGTAGATTTAAGGATTGAAGAAACGTTACTTGATTTTTCTCTGGTTTTCATTTTTTTTTTATATCAACTTATACTGTTGTTTCTGAGAGCCGTTGCAGGGATTTGGTGTTAACACGTAAAACTTGCTTCGAGATACGAAATGTTCTGAATACGAACGTCACCCTGGAACGGATTCATTTCGTATCTCGCTGTACCACTGTATTTTGTTTCAACATACATTACCGCGCATGCGTTTGAACATTTGTTGCGTACTCCTCAATGGCATTACTGCGCATGCGTTAAACGTTACGTAGCCGTGCTGTCGGGACTCGGGAGAGCTAATTTGAGCTCCTGCTAGACATAATTAGGCAGCTTTGGGTGTGTCTGTGTTCCACACACTTGTACAGATATCCCTTTGATTGTCTCAGTATACACCACATATAAGAAAATGCTCATGTTTTTCAAGTTTTACTCGTACCAGATGTGTATTTTAGTCGCCGTGTCGCTAGTTGAACCCGGGAGACTCCACTTGTTGATTCTAAACACGGGTTGAAGACATCTGAAGTCAATGGCATAGGGCTCTTCGTCATCGCCCCCATGGCAAGCCAATTTAAACATAGGCCCTGACCACATCTGACTGGGCATAAAGATATTTGAAGATATCTTCAATTCTAATTCCACTAGTAAGAAAGTGAATTTGAGATATCTCCAATTATATGTGGACTAGTCAAAACTCATTTGAAAATATCCGCAATATAATTAAAGATATCTCTCAATCATTTACGGCTAGTCAGAAACCTCCATTGACTTCCATTGAAAAATACTTGCAGATCATTTCAAATGATTTTTGACTAGTCGCAAATGTATTTAGAGATATCTCTATTTGATTTATAACTAGCCAAAATACAATTGTTGATATCTGCAAATAGATGAATGACTAGTCATAAATGATTTAGAGATATCTCTTCTTATATTGCAGATATCTATAAAAGAGTTACGACTAGTATAAATATAATTGTAGATATCTCTAATTTGATTTGTGCCTAGTAAAAATATATTTAGAGATATCTCTAAATACATTTGCGACTAGTCAAAAATCATTTGAAGATATCTGCAAATATTTTTCAATGGAAGTCAATGGGGATTTCTGACTAGCCCTAAATGATTGAGAGATATCTTTAATTATATTGCAGATAGCTTCAAATGAGTTTTGACCAGTCAACATATAATTGCAGATATCTCAAATTCACTTACTTACTAGTGGAATTGGAATTGAAGATATCTCTAAATGTCTTTATGCCCAGTCAAAATATATTTATTACTAGTCGGAATACATTTATTCTTGTCTTTAAATGCATTTATGCAGTCAGGTCAGATGTTTCAATGCTAAACCGGCTTGCCATAGTGAGGAGGTGCTTTCAGACACTACCTCGAGGAATACATTCGTTGTTATTTAGAAGTTTTCTATTCCTCTCTAGTGGATCCCGCACGCGTGGTGGTGAGTTTATTACATTCCTTTAAATACGCACTTTCGTGACTTGAAGTGTCGCTCGATGAAAGTTCATATTAAGTCGAAACACATTTAATAGCTTGGGGAGAGATGGGGGAACATAATGGGTCTTTAATAAGCTCGTCGAGATTCAAAAACAAACGTAATCTTTTACTTTGTGTTCGTAACTTTCAGCATTTTACACCCGAACGAGTATTTTTCTCGAGAGCCGTACTTTCACTGGTTCTTACTGGTGAAACTGAAGAGTTCTGGCTGAGCTGGGCAGGGCAGCAGCCCCCGGGCTAACACGCTTCACACACCGGACTTTTGGTGGAACATGGCTGATAGCATAATGTTTTGGGAAACCGTATTGAATTGGGTGGATCAGCAGAGAAATGGAGACGTAAGGTTTCCCCAGTTTGAACGTGAAGGTTGATGGAGGTGATGGAGGTGGAAGCTCTGCTCTGTGCGGCTTCATCTGGTAAAGCTCAGCTCAATAGAGACTTTCTTTCCCTCACACACGACCCTAAATGTTTCCATGTGCCTAATTTTACAACAGAGCTTTTTTCATTGTTTATCTAGTGCAATATTTAGCTCTATTAGCCCCCCACCCCACCCATAGAATAGATAATTACAGTGGTTCCCCGAGATACGAAATTAATCCGTTCCAGGGCGGTGTTTGTACGTCGAACATTTCGTATCTCGAAGCAAGTTTTACATGTAAAACGCCTAATCCATGCAACGGCTCTCAGAAACAACAGTAAATGAAAAAAATTGAAAACCAGAGAAAAATCAAGTAACGTTTCTTCAATCCTTAACTCTACACATTGTTTATGTAATAAATGATAATAAAACACAAGCAAAATATGTACACAAATGTGAAACCTTACCTTGAGATAGAGGCGATGTGTCGGAGGAGGTGGAACGGATGGAGAAAACATTACAGCACCATGTATGAAAGTTAACTTTCTCGAGATATTTCATGAATTACTAACACAAACACGGTTTCAAGCACAAGCGCAGACAGAAGGAGAAACGCTTCTGAGAACACGTCACAGGGTTTCTCTAAGTTGCGCTACAGAACACCACTTTCCACGTTATAAACATTATTTCTTTTACGCCACCTTGACTCTAACATTTGCTATAGCACATTATTAATATTCTATACGTAATGTTTCTCTGTGTTGTTGAAGTGTTTTGAAGTGCATCAGCACCCGGAAGTGCAACGCGACGTCATGACGTTGGGCAGAAAATACAGCAGAACAGCTTGTGAATGTTCGTATCTCGAAGCAAAAAATTTTACGTGAGACGTTTCGTACCTCGAACATTTCGTAACTCAAAGCATTCGTATCTCGGTGTGCCACTGTAGATTCTAATGAACAGATTTTTTTCCTGTGAAAAAGATAAGTGGTCATTTAATATGGAAAAGTGAGTTAAATTGTCATTAGCATTACAAAATTATACACACCATGTAATTCTAAATCACTTTGAGTGCATTTTACATTGGGTTTTGTTTTGAGTGGAACACTTATTTAAATCATGTGTGGATTAAGTGAGGGTCTATTTATTATATTTTATTCATTATTTTCCCCATTCATGTGGGTAGAGAGAGGAGGAAGGTTGGCAAATGACGACAGGTTTGGAATTCAAACACTTAAGGCTTTACACACCTATGCGTTTATTTAATACAGGGGCTGCATGCAGTAAATCTTTAGGCTTAATTACACGGCGCTAATGTAACTATACACACCAGCTGAAAAGAACGCTGCGTTCTTTTTCAAGAAAGGCAATGAGGCAGTGTGTCAAATTTGGTGATTGGCTCGTTTGGTCACATGTCTTCAGCCTGGAAAGGCAGCAATAGATGGCGCTTGATATTAAAATGAGGAGCTAACCTCCAGAAGGAGCAGAAGAAGAAACAAAGTCTGGTCGCTTCAGACTGCTGGACAAGATCAGCAACAGAGGATTTCTGACAACATTATTTTAGGCAAAATCACAGAGAACCTGTTCTTAAACTGCGTCTCGCAATTTGAAAACTGTGCAAGGTCATGTGTTGACGGAATGAATCGCAAGAATGGGATTATTATCAAAAATTGGAGCGTGCAAGTTTTTAATTCAATTTTTTGATCGTCTCGATCATCAAGTATAAAAAAACATTGGTAATTTTTTGTTTCCCCTAACATTCAATAAGGGGTGCCCCTTTAAGGCACAGCTCAGTGCTGTTCACCACTCACAATATCTAAAGAGAACATCAGAAACACAATGATGGAAAACATCTCAGAAGTACATGAACCTGGACATGTCTCAGCAGTGACAGACGGTGGAAGAGCAGAAAAAAAGTATTATTTTATAAAACAAAACTCTTTATTTTATAAAGAGTGAGCTGCTGTAGATTCTTCTTTAACCCTTAGAAGTCCACAGCCTTTTTGAGTGTTTGTTATTTTAATAAATTATTTTTAAAACAGTTTTGTTGCAATGCTTGATATAATTTTTTAGTACAACCCAAGCTTTTTTTTTTTACAAATATTCTTTCATTAAATTACACAATAATTCCACAACAACCTGAACTTATAAAAAAACAACTCTGAGTATTCAATCTGAGTCTTTTTTTGCAGCAAAAATTTAATAACAAAAATCAAAGTGTTGACAAAATAAAAATTCATAAATCCCCATAAAAATGGCTACATTTACAACTTTGGCTCAAAAGAAGAAGAAAAAGAATACACCTAGAGCGGCTGTGTCAAACTCATTTGAGCTCGCGGGCCTCATGGGGCACAATTTAAGCTTATGGGGGTTGGACCAGACAAATTTTGTAGAATAATCATTGATTGCTTTAATTCATTCATTCATTTTCCAATCCGCTTATTCCCTTTTTGGGGTCACGAGGGTCTGTTGGTGCCTATCTCCAGCACACATTGTTCGAGAGGCGGGGGTACACCCTGGACAGGTCGCCAGTCCATCGCAGGGCCCTTAGTTGATTCGTTCATTAAATATTCATAATTATTAATCCCATTAATAGTTTTTAAAATTAATGGAGATATTCCACACTCAGGTGTGCCATATATATTTATATATGCACGACGCGCAGGGCGAATAACTACCCGACACGAGCGCATTATAACTGTATAACGCATGGCTGAGCGTTGATTATCTCGTTTATGCCATGGTCATTTGCCAACACAAAAATGTTCAGATTGATATTATTAGTTATGGCTGTAATAAATAAATAAATGAATGTAATCAAAGTTTTTTGGTCAGGTAGCTCACACATGACAACACACAACAAATGCCCATACGTTACAGCAATGTCCATACGTTTACCATAGCCCGTAATTTTACAATTTAAACAGCTACTGGGCTTCTAATATTTTTCATTTATATTATGTAATTTTATTATTATTATTAGCATGTTGATAGAACATGTAGGAAAACCATGTTAGCGTCCACGCTAATCACGTGACACAATCGCCTTTTTTTTATGACAGTACATATTTTAAATACGGATTATTGACATCAAGCAGCTGATACTACTGGGTCTCAGGGTTTGCCGCCATGTTGTAATGCGTTTTATTTCTTTCCACTTTTGTGAAAGTGGGTGGTATCGGTTGTTGTTGCGCTCGGATACTGACCCTTAGCATCCAATGAGCGTCTGTCTTATTGAAGCCTTACCTTAGAGATGCCGCATCTGTCCAAATCCACAAATCCAGTCCAATTTCTCAGCACATAGGTGGATATGGGTTATGTACACCAGGGGCCTGGGGCGGAATCAGTGTTTAGATCCTCACAGCATTGGGTGGTAAATTGGTGGAGGAGAGCTCATTGGCGGAGGAGCCCATTGATACACAGAGAGAATAAACTGACCTGGACCTACCTGTGCGGTTATTCGAAATTAATCAACATGCCTGCCAGCCAATCAAAATCAACTATTCAGACAGACCATGGCATAACAAAAGTTAGTCAAGGAGTCCTAAAAGAAACAACATTTACAAAGTCAATGAAAGCTGAAGGTTTCTCCTCTAACTTGCTCTACAGAACAGCACATTATTTCTTGTAAAACACCTTGACGATAACTTTTGTTATAACACATTATTAGTCATTTATCCATGTTTCGCTTGATTTAAAACCAGCGTTTCTGGTGAGTGGATTTTTCATCACGTGAAGCATTCATATCCCGTGTGATAAAAGTATAAGTTTAAACACAATATCAATATTTCACAAGCCAACATAATAACCTTATGAAACAATAGCTGGATCACGAGATGCCTACATAATTCAGAACAGCCGCTGTGATTGGCACACAAGACTTCTAAGGGTTAAACATGGGAAGATTGTGATGTAGCTTGTCAATATTGACGTGAATATTTGTTCACAGTTGGGTGGAGTCTGTGCAGCTCTCCTCCACAGAAAGATAGACTTCAGTAATTATTTCCCTTTCCACCAGCAGTTCCTGTAGCTTTGAGGCAAGCTCACATGGTTTTAGTTTGAATCATGTATGAGAAAGTGAAGTATTTTATTTTGTGTTTTAAAATATTGAGGATTGTTTTTTTTTCCATAAAAATTTTAGTTTATGTGGGATTCCTGAATTGTTGTAATCTGGAAAGAACAGCCAACATTATGAATCTTAATCCAATAAATATTAAGGACAATTGTAATCCCCCCCATTTGTAATCCCCCCAATCTAACCCCATTGGCGTATTTGACCGTTTGTTGTTGTTATTAGTGAAAGAGATATTTGAGGGAAATTGATGTCTAAAGTGAGGAACTGGAACTTCCTTCAGTAAGATTTTCCTCAAGCTCACACTGACATCATGCTCTTTACACGGTGCCACTGATCCTAGAGAAGCTCATATTCAAATGGAGCAGGGGAAATGACTTCTTATGGAGTGGTTTTAATGGGATTACTGATTGTTTCCAGGAGCATGTTTTTCTCTCACTCGCGTGGGTCAAAATGGCTACAGTATGTTTGATTTATTTTGTAAATTTATTTAGATTGTCCAAATGTTACATGACAACGTGTATTAAATCACGAGCAGGAAACCACATTCCTGGCTTGTTTACTTTTCTATTTCCTGTACGTCAATGTAGAGACGAGGGAAAAGAACTCACTGGCGTGCGTGAATGTGTGCGTGTGTGGGTGCGAGCACGTGGCGCACTGCAGAGGCACGTTTGATTACTTTTGATACGTTTGGGTTTGGTTTGGAATGTATAAAGTGGTTCTTTTTGAAATGTCGTCCTTGATGTAAACATCATTCCAGGCCTGTTTTCTGTAAATGAAATGTGTGGGTGGTAAACTTCCTCAACATGCCACGATTGTGTGGGACTTTCACAACTCATTTATTGTCACTTTTTAATCTGCAATACAGCTTGTGTTTTCCTGATTTGGTTTGTTTTGTGGTAATTGTAATACAGTTTGAACTAATTTACAACAGTTTTTCGGCTCGGCTTTCGCAATAGTCTGCAAAGTATACTTTAAAAGGAGCACAGCAATGCCAACAGTTTAGTGGAGCTACTGGAAGTACACAACAGGACAAAAAGGGGGACACGACTCTTGACTCCCTCTTTATAGTTTGAATGCATCACGGAACACAAACCATACGTTTCCAGTAGGGGTGTATCGGTACGCTAAAATCATATTCGGTTCGGTACAGTGTCTTGGAGAGCTCGGTTCGGTTAATTTTCGGTACAAAACCATAAGAACTTACAAAATCTTTATTTTGAAAAGCTGCCAATACACAATAGAATTCTTGCATAAAATAAATAAAAGTGACACATTTGGGAGATATTTCAAATAAATTGCACTCTTTATAAAGAAATACACATTTAAAAAAAAAATGAAATACTGCAACTAGTTAGGACCTGAAAACTTTTAACACTAGCAACAGCTTCAGCTTACGGTATATATCAACAAAACTAACTATTCAAGTCTTAAGTTTGAAGTCGAACCGAACAGGCCGTACCGAAACGGTTCAATACATCCCCGTGAACCGTTACACCCCTAGTTTCCTGTATAAAGTTGCCATAAAAGCTTTTTTTGTGACACTTTGCAAAGAAGTTAGTGAAGATGGATTATGATCTCTTCTGATGAATTGTGATGATATACCATCAACCCTTTGCTTTGTTTGTATTATGCTGTCTTTAAGTTTGTTCTTATTAGGGGCTCATTTGTGTCAATTTAGATTTCTTCCTGTTTCATAAATTGTCATACATTTATGGATTATTGTGTGATTTATGTATCGATTGAGTTGTTTCGTAAGCGCTTTATGTGGTTCTAAGAGTTAGTTATATAATTTAGTTTTATTGTGATGTGTTGAGTCCAAGGCAGCCGGGCGCCCATGTACTGCAACACTGAAGCTGTCTGAGTGTGCTGCTCAAGCGTCACACCAATTGAGCTCGGTGAGCTCTGATAGCGTTTCGAGGACTGGCGAAAACGTTTTTCTTTTGCGAGAGTGCCTGGCTTCCAAGTGCGCGTTCGTTAAGTGTAGAGCAGATTCTTCAAGAAAGGAGGTTGCTCTATCAGAACACAGAGTTTAGTTAGACAGGTTTTGCTGTTGAGTGTTTTATTTTCTGTTTATTAAACACAGTGTTTTCTTTACATTTTTCATGCTGTGATTGGTCATAGTATACTATATATCATGGTTTTCAACTCTTTGTAGAACAAGTTACAATGAACAAACTATCTTCTCCCAATAGACTCTATGCCCAAACCGCCTAAACGTTTCATTCTAACCACAGTTTGTTTGGACTGGTGAGAATGCAACAAACAAACAAACTAAAAAATGGACCAAAATTTAAAAAGCAATTCGAGACCTGTTCAAAAAGTTGGTTTCGGTACGAATCCAAATGAACTCTAGAGCTGTTAGTTTGTGGTGAGAACATTATAGAAGTTAAAAAACAAAACATGCTTTTTGAACTAGTACAGCCACGATTGCTGTTGACATTGTGTTTACAAAGCAGCATTTATTATGGCAGTTCGCTGTCAATCTTCCATGGTCATGTTCATTCTAACCTATCGAAAACGGGTCGAGCAAACGTGTACAATGATGCCCCGTATGATGTCACATGGCTGTGTTTTAGAGAGGATGAGAGTGATCAGTGTGGTGTGAATGACATCAGTTGTATCTCTTAGGGTGTGGAAGCTTCCTAAAACAACAGAGAAAAAGCTCCTGTCCACAGGTTATTCTGAAAACAAAGATTACGTTCTTCCACAAGTAAATCTTCAGCACTGTTTTCATGTAACCACAAATTCTAGAAAAGTTAAGGTGTTTTGGAAACATCCTGAGCCACATGTACACAGTGAAAATGTTATTCCTGAGTTTTGGGGTTTGTCATTGTCATCACTCTCTTCGATTGCTGTTGTAATTCTGGAAAACCTGTGACTGCACTTCAGTAAAGATTACCGACCTTTTATAACAACTAAGTGAATCCAAACCATTTAAATGTGACAGCGATGTAGCATCGGTGAGATCATTCTACGGCTGGAAATGAATCGAAAAATAATCATAATCAACATTCAGAAGCTATAAATATTATAATTTTTCCAGGTCAATTGTTTTAACCCTACCGTGTGTGGAGTCACGTGACCCCATGTAGTTGGTTTTGTAGGCAATGTGTTCTTTAACTTCAGTTGTTCATTTATTTATACCCTTCATTCTAAAACCTGTAATATGCAAGCAGTTTTACATTGCAAAAAGAAAAAAATAATCTTAATTGAGCTAAAATCTTTTAGATTTTGATTTTAGGTCTAATCAGCTATTTAATAATTCATCTACAAATCACATTTAAAATGAATATTTAATATATTATCTCTCTATGTCTAACGCATGCCTCTCATCCTTTAGTGGTTTGATTAAAAACAGGACTGTGTTGGTTTCAAATCTTTTCTGTATATAAATTGTTGGATGTGCTTTAAGAGAACATTTAAAGGGTTTTCACAATCACAGCTTCTGCACTGGGACTTTGTGCGGTTGTGTTTGACTCTCTGCCATCCAAAATTACAAGCCGCAAAATTCACCACAGGGTTGGAGACCTCAGGGGGAATTTCGGCTGGTTTTGTAGAATTAATGTTCACCCGAGACACGGGAAAGCCATGTTTCCTTGAATTATTGTTACTGGAGCTGGAAAATGGTTATTGTTTCCTGCTCATAACAGTAAAGAAAGACCACATCAAGCTCAGTTACATGCTGTGTTTAATGACTCTGGGTTTTATCATTACCATTCAAACATTAATCAGAATTCTTTTGGCTTTATGCAGTCCTTTTTTTAATCGCACAATGTTATTTAATAATAATAATAATAATAATAGGAATTATCTTGTCGTGTTTCTGTAATAATTTTAACTGCTGGAAAAACAAATGTTTGAAAAAAAAACACTTTTGAAGAAGTTAAACGAAGCAAAATCCTGACCAAAGGGAGGTTAACAGGTAAGATTTGGATATAATTTATTACGTTGAAACAACCATTAGGACATTTTGAGTAATAGCTCGTTGGGATCCAAACGCTTTTTTTTTGTATCTGTGTGCTACAATGCTGTTTTTGTCTAAATACCTCTTCCTCCGCTTTCGCCAAAATACATTGCTGTCTATGAGCAGCTGACAGCAGGATCGCTTAGGGACCGTCTGCAAAGTGCCAAAACTTAAATACGTTTTGATCTTTTCACTCTAAAATGTTCTATTATGACCAGAATCAAGCCACACCCCACTGATCACCTGCCGATTCTACCAGATTGTATTTGGTAAAATGCTGAAAATTGTTTCTGCATATTTAGATTAAAGCTCAATAGCTTCTATTTTACCACCAGATTCGGTCACACTTTGCTTTTCTAATGCGTCTCTCGCTCTGAAAAAACTCTTGGACAAATACTAAATTATTTCAAGGGATTGACTTGGCCTGATGTTCACTCTGGTATCTTTCACAGTGAACCTAAAGATGTTGTGATCAGCCACAACCTGACTGACCAGTCTGTGATGCAAGTATTTCACAATGGAATTCACCAGCTTTATACCAGAATCACCTCCTTATCTCCACCCACTGAGAACTCATGAAGAGTTTCTACATGTTCAAAGCATTATAAGACAGGATTTCTGTATCCAACACTGAAGATCTGCTGCAGGGAGACTGATGACGTTCCTGATCATTCAAGATCGGCAGTGCCGCGCCTTTTGATAGGCCGTTTTCAGAAAGTTAATCTCATTGGCTTCGAGCTTAATCGCGATTGGTTGGCTGTACACACGTGTGAAAAGACAAGGAACCACGTTGACATCCGCTCTCATTGATAGTCCAGGGCTTGTTTACTGGCTTGCTGATTGGCCAAACATGGTCACAGACTTCTAAACGTGGTCTCAAAATGTTCAGCAGACTCTACTGAATCAAAAACTACCTTCTTTAAAAATGGCTGGTAAAACTGCCTGGAAAAATCGTAGACTTTTTTTTGTTTTGTCGCAAACGTAAATTGAAAAGTTGTGCTTTTATGTCTTTTTCTCGTGCTAAACACGCTTTTGGAGCAGCAGCCTGGATGCATTTTGTCCGTTCGGACTGTTACAAGTAGAATGGTATAAGTATGATTCAGTGCCTGTGTTCCTGTAGAGACATCATTAAAGGTAGGCATCACCATTTTGTTTGTTAGGACTCTTTACACAAATTGACTAACTGTTGTCGCTGTGGTGTATTAAACCCAGTGGTTCCTAAAGTGAGTGGTATGCCCGCCAGGGGGGCCGCACAGACACTGCAGGGGATCATCAGCAGAAAAAGAAAAGAATAAAAAAATAAACAGCCAAAAGACGTAGAGTAAAAGATGCATCCGTTTGTAAAGTGGAAGAGAAAAGCCCATGAAGTCGCACAGACACAGGCAGGTCATTCAAAAGATAACGTGATTAATTACAGAAAATATGACGAAGCATATCTGGCTCTCAGCTTCACTGTTAATGTCGTTGGTGAGGAGGAAAGGCCGGTGTGTGTGTCCCATGTCTAAAAACGCTGGTAGCGGACAGCATAAAACCTCGATTGGGGGGGGGGGGGGCAGATTCTTTTAAAGGGGGGCTCGACCAAAAAAGTTTGAGAACCATTGGTTAAACCTATAATGCTTTATAACGCCTGAATCATGAGAAATTCAGCTTTCAAATGATGCATAGTTTTGCTTAAAAATAGTGGGTACAATTATGGGATCTTTCTGTAAAAGTGTCGATTTCCTGCCACGGGTGTTAAGGGGTTAAGTGTTTGTTTGGTTGGTAAATGGTGTCTGTGTAAGATGCTATTACAGCTGGTGTATGTCCAGGGAGCTGAGGCATGCGGATTGAGATCTTGCATACACTTGACTGTTGATTGAAACCCTAAGCAGCTGCACATTTCACATTAACAAAACTAAAACTAAACCATCATATTTTTCTTAGCTGTCCAGTTGAAGCAGAATGTCGCGGTCAGATTACCCTCCAGCATACGATGAATCTCGGCTGCTGTCGAACCCTCAGTATGGACCAGGCTACCCCGCCTCTGCTCCTCCATATGGGTTTAATGCACCTGGGGGACAACCTCCTTACCCACAGCCCAATGATCCCTACGCGGGGCAGCCAGCGGGATACCCCCCTGCTAATATACCGGTCATCCCAGTAATGCCTCCTCCAGGAATCGGTAAGCTTTCACTTCATTCATCGTTTACTGTATGTAATCTGTGACGCTGCAAGAACACTTAACACGTGATCTTTTTCACTTAAGTAAGTTCTCAAATAAACTTGATACTGATGATAATCCTGCAGCGTCTCTCAGATGAGTTCTTCACTGGTGAGTTCCTGAAAGATCACGTCAGAAACTTTCTGTAAAAATGTTTGTGTCTGGTCTGTTTCAATGTGGACGGCAAACTCCAGTGGGTTGAAACTGTTTCTAAGTTCAGGTCTCTGAAAAGGACTTTAGGTTGAGCATTTACAGAATGTGATTATAGCAGGTCATCTACAAGCAGTGCTTAATTTGTTCCGCCGTTTGCCGGAACGCAATCCGTTTTCTCTCAATTTCCAGCTTCCAAGGATCCGGAAAATTTTATTCTGGGATCCGGTAATTATCTGACACCATTTGTCTTTATCTGCCCAATTCCTGCCCACCTTTTTCACTCTACTGTACTACAATGCATTCCCCCGACTCAAGAATATACAGAGCACTCGCCTATGGTGTGCTGTGTCGTAGGCTGGTGCTGTCCCCTGCAGTCGGCAGGCTGGCCCGTATTATGTGGAATTTAGCGATTAGATAAAAAAATAAAATAATTAATAATTATTGTGTTAGTGTGTTATCTTTATTGTGCATTGTATAATGTAAAAATAATAATAATAATGAATAAAATGCACTACTAGCAAGTCTGAAAAGGCTGCTGCTGGGTAATTTACGTCCTGTACGTAACTTATTTTTAGGCGGCATTTGGCCAAAACAAAAGGTGTCCTGACTCCTTCGTGCTAACATGTCTAAAAGACAATCAAGTTTGCTTTCGTTTTTTAAAAGAAACGAAGACTCAAGTCTATCATGTTAAACGGCCATTTAACATGATATTGAAGATTAAGATAAATTGTGTTGAAAGTAATCTAAAGGTTTTTTGTGTGTATATGTCTTAAATTATGTTGTAAATGATGTATGTAAGTCCTGCTGCTTAAAAATAGGCATGTTAGACACTGAACCATTGCGTTCTGTTTGTGTTCCAGCAACTGTTTTGGGCCAGCCCCCCTGTCCGTCACCCCAGTCCTGTTGTGTTCCAGTAACTTCAAATTTACAAATTAAGCACTGTCTACAAGCCTTTGAATTAGATTAGATGAACTCAAGTCCCATGATTCATTGTGCGCTCTCTACACCCTCACTAGACCTGACCTGGTTATTTTTGCTGGGATTCTCTTTCTGGGAAATCCAATCATGTTTGACTCTCGAAGGTTATGTTGGCTGTCTTTAGTTTTAGCTAGAAGAGAATTGTGCATCAAGAGCTGTTTGTCAAAAATGTCGCTATAAAAATGTGGGATTTTTATCTTTCTCCACTTCACATCATCAAAAGAGTGAAAAACGAATTTGATATGTCATTACGAAACTCTTTTTCGTTTGCAACACTTGTTTCGGTCCGATGTGTGATGTTCCATTGGTGCCCATGGTTTGATATCGATGTGTAGAGGCCTTTATTTTAGAGATTCTAGGTGGTTTTGAATAAAGTTTAAATGTCAGTTTTCTCTTAAATTTCAAAAAAGTCAGTTTAAAACATGATTTCCGTTACATGTCAAACATACACAAGGTTTTAATTAATGTAAAATAAATATTGTAGTTATAAAATATGTGTCCTACTTAAGAAACATTATTTATTGATTCCAATACCTTTAGCACTAATTATAAGAACTCAACATTGGTCTGTTAACCCAGGGACTCTTGACCTCCTCCATACACAGGTGAATCCAATCATGAGAAAGTATTTAAAAGAGACCAAAGTAAGTGTTTCCCTCTGAAAGCTGTCTCAGAGATTGAAGCTCTCTGTGTCAAATCTGAGGAGCATTATGAGGATTTGGAAGACCAGAAGCACGATTCTGGTTAAGGCCTGAAGTGACTGAGTAAGAGAAATCTCAGATGAGCAAAGGCGCAGTATAGTCACGGACAACCCACGGACCAGCTCCAAACACCTACATCATCTCGCTGGCATCACTATTCAGAGCACAAGGAGATTCGCTATGAACGGGTGATGCTAAAAAGAAACTGTGTCGCTTGAGGTTTATTTAGACGGTCAGCTTCATTACGGTGCTGTGGACTGATGAAATTTAAATCGCTTGCTCCCTACAGTAAAATCTGGTGGTGGTTCCATTATGCTGTGGGGCTAGTGCAGGGACTGGGAAGATTGTAAAAGTTTAAATTTATGGTGTGCTCTAAAGAGGGCTCGGAAACCATCAAACCTGACCGAACTGGAGATTTGTTGAGAAGAACGGTCCAAACTTCTTCTGCCAGACTTTAAATAGAAAGCATTTAGAGGCTGTTATTTCTGCAAAATGATTTTTCTTTTCTGGTGCCTAAATTTATGCACATGACCAATTTTGTTTCATTATTGGACTCTTTCCATAAACCATCAAAACTTGATTTAACTCCTCAAACATCATTATGTCTGTCTCATATATGATTTATTTACCTGGAATTTCTTATCCAGACGACCAAAGATTTACAAACGGAAATTTATTGGGGTGCCCAAACCAGTTTTAACCAAGGTAAACGGTCAGCTGATAACGACCGTCTTTACAATGACACGTTGTGTGATTACTATTGGCCAGTCCCTGTTTGTGTTGTTTTTTTTTTCCGTGGCCCAGATGAGCTCTTTTCTATTTTTATGGCTTTTGTTTGATTTTGTAAGAAAACAAGGTTTAAAAATGCAAGGAAAAGAGAACTACATGCTTGGGAAAAGTTCTGACTGAGAATGTTCTCGTCACAGATGAGGAAGGGTTTACCTTGGCAGACGAGTTCGAGAGCACGACTGTCCGCCACAGTTTTATTCGGAAAGTAAGTGAACCCTCCCTCTGTCTCCGAGTGTAACATGGTCCAGATCAGATGCACGTGGTCTGTTTCGCAGGTGTATCTGATCCTCGCTGCACAGCTCCTCGTCACCACTGCTATCGTGGCTGTTTTCACGTTCGTGTGAGTCTCGCTTCGGCCTCTGCTTTGCTCGTGTGCTTCCTGCGGCTCGTTCTCATGCTTGTGTTCTCTTTCACAGGAAAGAAGTGGGAGATTTCGTGAAGCAGAACCCTTCTATTTACTGGGTTTCCTAGTAAGAGCAAATCATCATCCACAACATACGACGAGATGTACTGAGCACTTTCCACATAGAACACAGTTAAAGTCTCCACCGTAATAATGAGATAAATTCATATAATAATGAGATAAATTCATATAATAATGAGATAAATTCATATAATAATGAGATAAGATCATATAATAATGAGATAAATTCATATAATAATGAGATAAATTCATATAATAATGAGATAAATTCATATAATAATGAGATAAATTCATATAATAATGAGATAAGATCATATAATAATGAGATAAGATCATATAATAATGAGATAAATTCATATAATAATGAGATAAGATCATATAATAATGAGATAAATTCACATAATAATGAGATAAATTCATAAAATTATGAGATAAATTCATATAATAATGAGATAAATTCATATAATAATGAGATAAATTCAGGCGCATGGGGTTGAACTTGACTCCACCCGTGGGATGCAGATACTTTTGACCCTTTGGCTCCATCAGGTTCTGAGCAGTTTCAGCATCTGATCAGAGCATAAACATCTATAACAAAATAATGAATTAATGACCTGAGAGGGAAATCCAGTCGAGTGATTCATTATAATATGGTTCCAAAACAAAAAGACGAAGAAGGATTTATCACAAAGATAAAGAAAAATAGAAGGTTTTGAAATCAACATTGAGAAGTTCTCCTGCAGGATGCATTATAGGGCAGCCCTGGCTAACGAGGAGGTGCCTGAGGAGGACTAAGGCCTACACCCAACCTTATGGGTTCCAACCATCAGAACACTTTTAGATTTTTCAAGGAATATTCACTTTAATTCCACTTTGTCCTCCATCTTGACTTGTCCGAGTTCTATCCCCACAGCATGATTCTGCCGCCACCATTCTTTACTGTAGGGATCCTATAGACCGGGTGACCAGGCCCTGTGTCTGTCACTAAAGCACAGAAGCTCGATTGGTGGAGTGCTAAGAGATGTTTTGCTTCTGGAAGATTCTCCATTTTCTGCAAAGGAACAATGGAGCTCTGACTGGTGGGCTACTTGGTTCTTGGTTCCCTCTTCACTGCAGAACTGCACTGGTACCATCCCCAGATTTGTTCCTTGGCACAGTCCCGTGGTTCTGTTCTTTCTGTTCTACTCATCTCTTTCAATAGTCCGCTCATCTGAGACCTACGACACAAACACTGTAGATTGAGGATACAACAAGTATGACGCAAAAAGGTGCAACAAGGGAAGCAATAGCGAGACACTATTTCTGATTTGGATTTTATACATTAGTGATTGCCAGTTTTTGCATTTTTTGGTTATTCTGTAATCATTGCATACATCAATGAAAAATATTTTCAATTGTGATAAATTTCATGTTTAAAATTTGATAAATGTACTGTTTTTGGTTAATTTTGACAGCTTTTTAGGGGGTTATTTTATGAGGACAAACAACAGTACATTAAAAGCTATAGGATATAGGATATAGGATATTCAATCGAAGCCTAAAAAACCCAATCTAAAAGTTTGATCAAAATCAAGATTGGATTTGCGATCAAATCTGATTATATGGAATCCATTTTTTTCTTTTGAAAAACCCATTTGTTATCCAAAATCCTAGTGGATTACTTTTGAAAAACTGGGTCCTGGGGTCCTTTTGAGATCTTTTCATCGGGTGTGACTGCTGCAAACATGCCAGATATTGTGTTTTGGTGCTACTTACAGCATTGTGTTGGTTTGGGTCCGCTTTCTTTAATTAAGTCCTGTAGTGACCGTTCTTTAGGGGCTGTTGGAGATTAATGGTAATGCCGCATGTTTCTGGCAGCACTTCTTCGACAGATCTTGCATATCATACTCCCACACTGCTGATGTTCAGTGTAGAGCCCGACGGGCCCTGAATGGGCTTTGGGCCAATTTTCATATATATGTATATATGTTATATAGGGGTGTAACGGTACGCTAAAATCGTATTCGGTTCGGTACAGTGTCTTGGAGAGTTCGGTTCGGTTCATTCGGTTCGGTACAAAACAATAAGAACTTACATATTCTTTATTTTGAAAAGCTGCCAATACACAGTAGAATTCTTGCATATAATAAATAAAAGTGACACATTTGGGTGATATTTTAAATAAATTGCACTCTTTATTAAGAAAAACACATTTTTTTTTTTAAATAAAAAATGAAATACTGCAACTAGTTATGATAGATTACCTATCCACATTTTCTGAAGAGAGCACAGATCTGGTTGCAGTGACAATATCTCCAGCAGTAGAAAATGTTAGATGTGTTGTCTGCCCGATCTCCGTGGAACAATGTCGGCATACAACTTTAAATTTATCCACTCGTCTATCCCCGTTATGTATTTTAACAGAGAAGCCAAAGTGTTCCCAAACAGGAGACCGTAGTGAGGTGAGAGGGTCTTCAAGCTCTGGCTTCTCTTTCGCTTTTGCCATGATGCCATTTTCTTACTCGTGCTCATCACTCAATAGCGTCCGTGCGGAAACTCACCTGGGAACATTGTTCCGCTGCGCTTAATATCGTGCTAATAATAAATTTATATTATTATAAAAATACCGAATACCGAAACGGTACGCAAGTGTACCGAACCGAACAGGCCGCACCGAAACGGTTCAATACATACCGTGAACCGTTACACCCCTAATGTTATAGTCTTTTACATATATACACTCACATTTATATTATATATTTATTTACTTTTGTATGTTTACATTCATTCATTTAAAACAAGCGATAGGAACTCGATGATGAAGAACAAAAGACATTTTACCCACCACGCGGAGTGTGACACATACCCATCATGGGCATTGGCATGGACACGGGTTTAGCTCGCCCACGATTCACCTCACATTTAGATGTTACATTTTGTTTAAAATGTTTACTTGTTGCACTCTAAAAATATATAATAAAAGATACAATAAATACAAAAACATTGGATTTTCTTATGTTCTTCCACATCCACTTTATTAAAACTGCCTTTTTATAATAAACGATAAGATTGTATACGTTTTCTTATGTCTTATCTTTTTGATAATGAACGTTTAAACGAACACAGCTATTTTCTTACAGTTAATATAGCATAATTAGATTAATTTAGGTTCAGTGACCATTTAACATATCTGTGCAGGACATGCGTCCTCCATAACTTTCATGAGCAAACACAACACATTCAAGCAGCTTAGACAGATTTGGTCCGGCCCAGATCCTTGGACTGACTTTACACATATTGTCAAGTGAATAAATCTGGTTTTCTCTCGTGTGTTTAAAACCCTCTTGTCTTTCAGCGCTGTGTATTTCGTGACCCACATCATGCTGGTGTGCTGCCAGGGAGTCAGGTCAGACGATCGCTTCTCGTAGCGTAAAACACACTGTATTCAGACAGAGAAAACTCAGCCGCTGCTCTGTGGTTCTTTCAGGAGGCGGCACCCCTGGAACCTGATTCTACTGGCTGTCTTTGTGAGTCTGTCTGAAGCATTAGGGCCGTGTGAGGAAAGGCTTTGAATAACCCGTCGTCTTGTTTCCTTGTTTCAGACGCTGGCTTTGTCCTTCATGACTGGCAACATTTCGAGGTAAAAGCCTCTCGCAGCAGATCACAACCCAACACACCCCTGAAACGTATTTCTAATGTTGGTTTGGTTCATCTGCACATCGTGTGAGCACGGCTTCTTTCATATTTGCCTCTTTAAAGCTTGATCCCATTCAGTCACCTCCAGTGATGAGAATGAAAGAAACCGTAGCTGACGCCGTGTTTGGTGACGAGACATGAGCAAAAACAGTTGAGCACAGTCCTGTTTGAAACAACCAACCAAATCACATCCTGGCCAGATTTAACGTTAAGTAAACAATTTAAACCAATCACCTTTTCGCCGTGGTTTTCGTCAACAAAACTATTGTTTAAAGGAGCCGTTCATTCCAAAACGAAGCCTGACATCAGTGTTGCTACTTCAACTAATCATAGATTCTACGGGATCTTTTAAAATCTCTCAAAGTCACGTTGAGGTTTGAGGTAAAGCACGTGGAGAAGTTGTAAAGCACGTGTTCGCAGAGCGTTCTGTAATCGAAAGTATGACATCGATAGACATTTAGTCTCTTCTATTGCTGACCAGGCAAAAGAATGTAAGAGATTTGTTCGCCCCCACAACTTTAGGACTGGAGTCCGCATTTCATAACAACTTTTAATTACACTGATAACTACGGAATGCTTCCCCAGGAAAAACTGAACTGTAATGGAGCTAAGCATAGTCCATCACTATTTTATCTATCTGTTTTAAAGGTAATTTAAAGAGTAAACTTCAATGAAGAGAAGCTAGAGACTTGGTTAAAATGACTTTATTGAGAACAGGAGTGTCGTTGTGTCGTTGTGTCGTTGTGTCGTTGTGTCGTTGTGTCGTTGTGTCGTTTCAGCAGGGTACGTCAAAATGGTTCGACCTGGAAACTGGGACAAAAACAGATTTAATGGAATGATTTCATTTGCATTTGAGTTTAGACTTCAATATTTCGTAATGATTTGTATGCAGTTAATTTGAGCGTTTATACACTTTGTTCGAGTTGTTTGTTTGATCTATACTTGCCTGCTTTTGGATTCTTCCCACCTGAGCTCTCCTTTAAAAACCATTCAGCAGTGGTCAGGCAAGCGGAAGGAGCTGAACTCATCTACTGCTGCAACCGTCTAGTGAGACTCAGCTGACCCCAGTTTAGCAGCAAGGTTTTCCCCAAGTGCATTTATCTTTTTGTTTGTAGCTTCAGTGTTTATTTGTGTATATGTTTGTTAGTGGTTTGGTTTGTTCCTGTATCCACTGGTGGCACAATAAATACGGTGTTCGTAACTTTCCTCATCCTTGGTCTCAATCCGGTCCTATGACCCTTAGTTCCCGCACTATGACAGGAATTTTGCTCTACACTCCCAGACCTGTACAATGTATTAAAACCCTGAAGTAACTGACCGTAAACTGGGACTTGGTTGATGCATGAATTTGGTGTTGTGTCTTTTTCCTCGTGGCCGTGAGTTCTTTCCAGAGGAAAGAGTAGAATCATGCCACAACAGTGTCCGCCCCGCAGTCCCGGTCCGCAACAGCACGATCTCATTCAGTCACCTCCAGTGACAAGAATGAAAGAAACCGTAGCAGACGGCGTGTTTGGTGACGAGACATGAGCAAAAACAGTTGAGCACAGTGGGTTTTTTGGTGACTCTGCACCATTCGTCCCTTAGGCAAGCTTCATTGTTTTGCCATTCCTGCACAAACTCTCTCCGTTGGATTGAATGGCACTAGAGTTAGTGGCTGGTGAGGACTCAAGAGTTTGCTTTGGATCTTAATCGAATGCAAACAAGAAGATCTAAACCACCATCTGTTGTCCGCTGTGTGGAATTATGGGAAAAGGATGTGTGTTAGTTGTTACTGGGGGCTGAAAAGACGTCCTCTTGGATGAAATATGAAAGTTGACGGTATTTTGTGTCTTTTAGTCTTTTTCTACTGCGTTTACAAGCAGCATGCGTACAGTCAGTTGCTGCTCTTGGTCCGGATCAGAGGAACCGAAAGCACGCTAAATCTAACCGAAGCAAGATGAGATGCTCACTGAAAGCTCTGTGTTTAGTTATTACAGCACTAAGTCTGTATTCCTGGCGCTGGGCATCACTGTCGTCGTGTGTGTCGCTGTGACGATCTTCTGCTTTCAGACAAAGGTGGGTTGATGTGAGTTTGTCGAGTGTGTGTGTGTGTGTGCGTGTTACTAATCTTTTCTGTTCTTCTCAGGTGGACTTCACCAAATACACAGGTTTTTTCTGCGTGCTGGGGATCGTGGTGTTTGTGACCGGAATCATCACTGCCATTGTGCTGTCGTTCAAATACGTGAGTGAATGCTGCGATGGGAAGATTTGCTTCGAGAAGCTTTCTGGATTCGTTTATTCTCTCTCTCGCTGTCTGTCTGTAGGTGCCGTGGCTGCACATGCTCTACGCCGGGGTGGGAGCCATCGCCTTCACAATGGTATGTCTTTTAAAGCACAGCTTGTTTCAACATTGACCTAAAACATCATTTTATTTCATTAAAAAAAATTTTAAATAAACCATTGTTCTGCTCACAGAAAATTTAACTTTTTTTCAGTAAAACAACTGGAAAATTTGTGCGTGAAACTGTGATTGAAATACTAAATTATTTCAACTTTGCTGCAAAACTACTCAAAAGTGTTTGAGCAATAAACCAAAGACGAGGTCAAAACTATGTAAAAGTAGTCTGAAACAGATGAACCTCCCCTAAACACTTTTGCAAATTATCTCACAGAACTTCCAACAGCTTTCACTTCTTTTCGCACTGATTTGGATTCTGTAGAATGAAAAGTGAAGGACAATTGTGCATTTTGTCACATTTTGCTTTTTAATATGTTAGTCATAAGAAAGCTTTCATAACCTTATATTGTTCGTTTAATAGAAAACACTTTAAAGCTAATAACCTTTTTGAAACCGACACTTTATATTTGAAATTAAGATTATAGTAATGGTGAATTTTTCCTAATTTATTCAAAGCAGCCGCTGGGATTGGTGTATACACACCGTTGTGTGCAGAAACTTCTAAAGGTTAATAAATAAAGTGTTTCATGAACAGGTGAAATCCCAAAGCCCTTTGTTCTTCCAGAGAGAATCACAGTCAAACATTATTCCGGGGCAGATTTCTCTTTTATTGGAAGAGCAATGCCCTCAAACATTAAAAATGCTCAGCTGAAAATAGGTTTATCATCAGTTAGGAGAACCTCAATTGTTTTCTTTTGGTAAAATGGCAGAACGGCAGGAAATCCTGTTTCAACCAACCAACCAACCAACTCACATCCAGACTGGATTAAACAATTTGAACCAATCACTTGGTTTTCTTCAACAAAACTATTGTTAAAAGGAGCTGTTCATCCAAAAACGAACCTGCGGCATCGAAAAAGACTGTTGTTACTTTAAATAATCACAGATTTTTCGGGAAATTTTAAAACCTCTCTTCATAGCCTGCACTTTGAAGTCACATGGAGGTTGGAGGTCAGCAGCCTCCAGAAGTGGTAAAACACGTGTTCGTCAAGTTTCCGCAGCGCAGTCGTTTTCTCATTGCATTCCTACACACAAGTTGATGCCACAAGTTTGGCACCTTGTTTCTGCCCAATCTGATTGGACGGACCGCTTTTGTGCGCCGCCATTTTCTCTTTGATGTTTTGTGCTTATCATTGTCCTGCTGAAAGGAACATCTGCTGCAGTCTAAGCATGGGCTGCTCATTCAGGTTATCTCTGTACATTTCCACATTCATCCTTCCCTCAATCCTGCCTAGTCCCCAGTTCCTGCTGCTGAAGAACATCCCCGCAGCACGATTACAGTCCCGGTGGTACAGAACTTCTTAAATTCACCGATGATTGAGGATTAGTTCCTTGTCCCTGGCGTGGTTGGATCATTCTTCATCTCCATGCTTGGTTTGTGTTCTGACACAGCGGTGGAACCTTTCCAGATCCAGATTACATCGATTATTTCGAGTTTAGCACAGCAGGAATCTAAGCTGTGGAACGAGGAAGCACCCGAGATCTTTTTTTGGCTGTGAATACTTATCTTCACGTTTCACATTGACATCACAGGGAATTGGGTGTAGAAATCTGAGGGAACTGTTATGTAATAAAATACCTTCTCTATTGATAATAAACATTGGAGACAGTTTGAAAGGAACACAGCAACGACGGGTATTTATTATAACGATATTAAACACAATACATTGTTTGTATTTTTGAGCACGAGCTATCATGAAGGCGTGAAAGAAGAACGCTGGAAGAGAGAGAGAGCGCAGTGTCCGTGTCCCCTAGATTTATGGCTGTGTCCCAATCCAGAAGTGTGCATCCTCCCGAGTGCGCATTTTAAGGCTACTTACCGGTACATCACAACGGTGCGCCAAGGCCGTCTCAATAAATCAATGGGTCCTTAAAATGCACACTTTAAATGCGTCCTACTTTCCCCTGATTTCCGAGGATGCATTGCGACCATCCTTCGTGGCCATAGATATCCCACAATGCTTTGCAGTGTTTTTTTTCATTAGAATCAACACAAAACACACTGAAATTTATATAAAACTTAAATGTAAGTAACACATTTTTTAAAATAAAAGAACAGTATTTTCAAGCATTAAATGGTGGTAGTGATTTGTAAAACATATTTCTACTTTTAACTCTTATTGTAAATATTACCAGACGCTGCCAAATCAATGTTAACTAAGTATTGATGGATGTAATTATGTTTTATGAAGCAGACGAAGGAGTTTATAAAACCTATGAAAACAGAATGAAGCTAGAACAACATGCTGATTTAAATTACACTCAACATAAAATAGAAAATAAATGTGACCAATGTAATCAGAACAAAAACACAGACCGAGTTTTAATACAATGTATTCAAAATAAACAAAAGACAAAAAGAAAGTAATAGAACAATTAAAAATAAACCCTAAAACTCTTAAAAATAAATTAAGCAATGAAAGAACTTACAGTGATCTTACAAATGTATTATACACAAAACATAAATATAAAAGAATCACTTAAAGGAAAATATTAATTCAGAATGTTTTATTCATTCAATTCAGGAATTGCTACTGATCCAGCTGGGGGCGCTAATGCACTATAAAGCAAACTGCCAAAAAACAACAGAAGAAGAATAAGAGGCTAGACCGTCCCGTTTACCAAGGGGTTTTGCAGCCTTCGGAGGATCCTCCCAAGCGTAGCGTTGAAGGCTAGCTAGGAAGAACCCTCCGGAGGCTCAACAATAAACCCATTTAGCATTACCTTTAACTAATAAAACTCTAAAATGTAATAAGTATAAGTCTAAATAAAATGATAGTATAAGAAGAATAATAAGTAGATTTAAGAACTAAAGATCTACAGTTAAAGAAATTCTATGTCTCTAAATGACCACTAGATGGTAGCATAACACAACTAATGAGACGCTATTGTTTTAACATTTTAAAAATCCTTTACAGAACACTCTCCATATCCACTCTACCTTGCTTTCAATCAACACAAGTCTGCAGAGATGTTTATCTGGTAGAAAAAAGATCTACAGCCTTGTGTTGTTTACATGTAATGAAAATTTCTTCCTGTGATTAAAGTTGTCTCAGTCGTTGCAGCAGAGGATCGTCTGAGGATAGAGCAGATCAGTTTTTCTCATCTGTGTTCTCGATGCTCCTCTTTTTAGTTCCTGGCTTACCACACACAGCTGCTCATCGGGAAAGGGAAGGTGTCCGTCAGCTCGGAGGAGTACGTGTTTGCTGCTCTCTCCCTCTACGTTGATCTGGTCCAGATCTTCCTCTTCCTCCTTCAGATCATCGGCTCCGCTAAGAGATAAAGCCTCCGTCCTTCAGTCGCAGCGGATCAAACAAAGCTTTATTTGGAACGGAAGGCTTTTCTCTAGCTCTGCTGTTTATCCCAATGTTCTCTCTGTTACACTTTTGCCTCTTGAAGCAATACTGAGGAGAAGCGGCATCCGCCACTCCCCTGGAACTTTGACACAGCTCTGCCTTTTAATTGGAGTCCATGCTGACCCAAGAAATCTGGTTTTCCCCAAACAAATCTACCTTTTCAGAATCTCTGCCTATAAAAATTATTTTAACAGTGGTTCAGGCTTCAGTCCTTGATTTTATTCTTTTAATCTAATAGTAATCACAATTCTCTTTTTTGAACAATGTCTGAATTGTGAGCCATTTCCCTCTGTTTCCGTGTCCTGAGCTGTATTTAACACTGATACACTGTGTACATGTTATAGTTTTCTATATCTCTGTATTTTAGTTTACTGGTTTAAAACGTTTACTGTACAGACGTCTTTATATTACCGTAATCATTTGTGTTGTTTTGAATAAAGCGCTTTATTGGTTGAGATTTCCTCAGATTATCTTCCATTGTGCCTTTCTCTTTTTGTTGACCAAATATTACAAGTAATAAAAGGGGTCTTAAATAAAGTCTTAAAGGGGTCATGACATTGTTTTATTTTAATAAACTGTAAGAAATTTTAATGTTGTTCGGATTGGACTAAGTGAACAGGAAATGATTCTTTTACTCAAAAAGTCTGTTTTTAATTAAAATCACATTCAATCTTTTCATTTTGTAGCCCAGCCTTATTCCGGAAATGGGCTGAGATTTTCTTTTGGAAAATCCTCAGTTACTCACCTATAGGTTACGAATTTGCATATTCATGAGGTGTTTGTAAAGTTACTGTCTGACTGTGAATGTAGATGTGAGGGAGATTAGAGTGATCACTTACGAACAACTTCAATACTGAGTGATCACAGTTTTATTTTTAAAAAAATCGATAGATGCTGTAATGGCATTTTCCAGTAGAACGAATGAATACACTAGAACTGTAGATTAACGAGCCACTAAAGAAATGACTTCATTACGCCAAGACCAATCAAAGAAAAGGATTGCGTGAAGCGACTGTTTTTATTGGTTGATCTGAAGTTTTTGAAGTGACTGGATTCAGCCAGAGATGTTTTGAGAGAGGAACGCTGGATTATTAGTCGTTTTTTCAGGAAAGTAAAGCCTGAACAGAGGCTTACATTTCCAGGGAGCCGTCGGCAGAAACAAGTAAATGAATAATTGAAATTATTTTTTGTTAAATGAGTTGTGCCCATGTTTAGTGTTGACCCAGATGTGAACGTATTTAACATAAATTTAATAAACACTTAAATTATACAATAAAATAACGTGTTTTATTTTGTGAGTAAAAATTAAGACGGCCCCAACCAGGACTTGAACCGTCGTCAAAAATTGCACCGTGTCATGACATCAGTGTTCGTACAGGTTGCGCCAATTATACTTATCAGGTAAATGCTCCGTCTTTCCCTCGGTTTCTGGATTTCACGAGAGAAGGTGTTGCTTTGAGTCACTTGGAGCAAATAAACCAGTTTTTGAAAAGAAAAATAACAGGTTTTTCTTCAGGAACTTCCATGTTCTGATTCAATCTACTCTTATAAATTGTGCCAAAATTAATTCCATAATAAATCACTATAAAAGGCTGAACGTCATGACCCGATTAAAGCCTCTCCACATAAAAGAATCATATTCCTGTCAGTGACGGTGTGCAGATATCGGAAGCATACGGTAGAAAACACAACTATACACTCACGATCGCTCGTCATTCACTTTATTATGCTACTCTTACACCTCATTAATAATACGCAGAAGTCCTTCACAGCAGATGTTTTCCTTTTGTGACTCCGTGGAATAATCCCAGCACTGTTTCCACAGTAACCTGATGATGCAACTCTTGAAGAACGGTCATCAGGGAGGGAGTGTTCACGGGGTTCGCGTGGCAGCATTGAGGTGAATACTGCTTCTGCTCTCTTCCTCAATAGCTTTCCTCATCCTCTGTCTGATCCTCAGCTGCTTCAGGCGGTCCTTGTCCACCTGTCTCTTGGTCAGGAAGAAGCCGATAATGCCAGCCGGCATACCAATCATCCTGAAACCCGTTACAAAACCAGTGCGTGAGCAAACATTAAAGAGAACCAGTTCATTTTACACAAAGCAAAGACACTGGTTTCAACACACCGGGGCTAGAGCACCCTAAGCTTTGAAGTAGATTTTTAAGCAGAGGTGAACGTTCTCACCAGGCTAATCCAACCTGCATCATTGGGTTTTTAGCTTTTCTTTTTGGTATATATGGCCCTTCATCCACCTCTTCCTCCTGGTTCTGGTTCTGTTGCTGGCCGGTGTTCTTTTCAGTGGTTCTCTGTGTGTTTGTGAAGCTCTGAGACTGCAGTTTGGTGTGGGTTTGTGAGGTGTAATGTTTGCTGTGTGGAGCATTCGGCTGCAGCCGGATGAAGCAAACTCTCTGCATCCATCGATTCATAGCTAAGCTGCTTGGTATCCGGTAGGATCCTGAAACAACACAAGTTCAGAAATAATCTTCATTCATCTTCTTGCCCTCTTATTGCCATTAAGGGTCACGGAGGTTTTCGGGCGAGTGGCATGGGTACACCCTGTACAGATCACAAATCCATCACAGAGGGACACGCACATTCACTCACCTAAGGGGAATTTAGATTATCCAATTAACCTGATGCATATTTTTGAAATGGTGGGGGAAACTGGTGTGTCTGGAGTAAATCTACCACTGTGTCGCTATACAGATTTATATAAAACAGTCATTTTTTTTACATGACAAAGTCAATATCTTTAAAATATATGTAAAATTTTAAAAATTCTCGTTATTCATTTTAAGAATAGAGCAAACAATATAAAGGTGAACAAATGGCTAAAAGCTCTTTTTTGTTTAGTTTTAACTAAAATGTTTTAAAATGTCAATCATATCATTGGAATTGACATTGATCGACATATTACAATTAAGAGTCATAATAAACAATTTGTAATACTAAATAGTATTTAACAATATAAGCATTTTCGCAGCATCTAAGGAAATCATAAAAACATAAACACAGAACTCTCCAAGAATCTCGGCTTTCAGGACAGTATAGTGGGATTTAAAAAAATGTACAGAACATCTTCTTGTAAAAATCTTGTATAGGCATCATAACTTGTGAGGTGAATGATTGGTTAAATTCTTAAATTACCTCGTAAACTCGACCTCAACAAGATCCGATAGCGCGCGGCCATCTTTGTTGTGTAAAGTGGAGAACGTCAACGTCATCACGTGGTTTGTGACGCAGCTTTAGATGCCTGTCAAAATAAAGTTTATTCTCTAAAAAATGTAAATCGATTTATTTTCCTAGTAATTGTGAAATAACAAATTACATCTTAAGAATTTCAGTCTTTACTGATGGGTCGGCGGGCGCCACTATAAGTATATTTTGAACCTTTTTTATATTGAGAAAATTAATGAACATACAAATATCTTCAGGAGAAAACCAAAAGTATAAGAATACATACATACGTAGCAGGAGAAAGACAATACAAAGGATTTCAAAGTGCAAGAAGTTCAAGTCTTGCATGTGTTTTTTATATGGTCCAGAACGCGAGCAGTGAGTTTGACTTTTATAGAAAAAAGTGAAAGAAAGCAATCGAGAAAAATCGGGTAAAAAATTGCAGAACAAAATTAAAAAGAGAAAAATGTATTTCTTGGGATTATCGGCAGAATCATAGAAATAGCAAATAAGGTCTTTCAGTGTAAAATAATTACTCAAACGGAAATACAGGGCCGTTTTTGTGGTTTCTTACTATTTCAGGCTGTGCTTGAAATATGGCACATTTATACAGATACAAACAAATTGGAGCGAGTTTCAAAACCTGAGAGGAAGTAAAATAAACTTTTAGACCAGAGGCCTTGTACTTCAACAAACTCCTCCTCTTTTCTCCAACCTTCATCGGTCTTATCATAAGACATAATGGGATGTTAAACTGTGAAGCTTTTTTTATTTGTTATATAAATGTAGCTGTTATAGAGACACCAGGTGGCGTACTTTTCAAGAAGTTTTTTTATTATTGTCTATTTGAAAATATTACAAGGTACGGTATATACTTTTCAAGAAGTCCTCGCTGCGGTCGACAGCACGGCTACGTAACAAATGTTCAGATGCATGCGCAGTAATGTATGTTGAAACATTTATTAAAAATCTTTATTTAGTAAAGCGATTTCGTTTGCTAAACGGTTGGCGTTCTATTTCTTAATTAAATGTATTTGTAATCTTTATTTAATCAGTTTGTTAACAATCTATATGTTGCACGCTAGTTGTAAGTATCAAAAGCGGTGGAAGTAACTAGGGAATTTGTGAGTGACATTATATTGAAATGTTATATTTCTATTCTATTAATAAAATTTAATAGAATAGAATTAAATCGTATCCTCATGGATGATATGCAAAATTTGTATAAAAGTTAACATCTACAATTTGCTGAAAATAAATACACGAGTGTATGCCTGTATATATTTGTAAGGTTCATAAAAATAAGTACAAACATGCACGCACACACAGGCACAGTTGATGTGGAATAACTAGAAATACATAGGGAAATACAATCTCCCACGTGTTCACGTGGTCAACAATATTGAAATTTGTAACGTTGCTAATTATAACATAGAAAAAAGTAATCAATGATATAAAATAAAATGTAAATAGAATTGAGATAAATAGCATTAGAACAACTACAATAATATTATGAATATTATACGATACAATAACTTAAAATCAAATTGAACAAATATCTGCAATTCCAAAACCAAGTGATCAAACGCATAGGGTTCATCAGAGCAAAAACATTATTTCGGGTCAATACAATGTTTATGTCTTTTCAAAGAACACTTGTCTAAGTATAAAATATCTTCAATTTCAACCATAGACTTTAAGTTGTAATCACTGGGTAAGCGCGTTTCAAAATCCATCACCATTGAGTACGTAGTCGCGCTGCTGGCTGCAGCGAAGACAGTCTCACTTTTTTTTAAACAATTTTGACGTCACAAGAATCTTGGCCCTAACAATAAAAATATTTGGACTCATTGCTAGCGCCACCTGGAGGTCACGATTGCTGCTTGTAGCTTTAACTGATTAGTTTTTGTACCTTTACAGCGTCTGGTCATGTGTAATTAAAAGGTGTGTATTATACAAAAATGCTACAAGATTGTACCCCAGAACATGAAACTGTGAAAAACTAGAACATGCTCATAAAAACTAGTAGAAGTTGGATAAAACCAGTGTAAAACCAGACACGAGGGGTGGCATTAGTTTTCATATTTATTTTGTTATGAGGAAGAGAGCCCTTGTAACAAAACATGATAAACTCAAATTCAGTTCCATTTCTCATCTTCTGGAACACACTAAAACTACCATAAAGCCAAAAAGAAACATATTTACAAAACGTTTTCCCCCCAATTTTAGAAAAATGTCTCTTATCTTCAGAATGCTGGACATCCACGTACACATACAACATGTAAAAAATACGCAGAGGCTCCAGTTAAACCATTTACAAACCAGAAGAGGCCGAATAAGGCCTTTCCTGAGCCCCATCTCATCAAGCTTGAGTAACAGAATGTGTTCTAGTCCTCAAACGTGTAGTTGGGGTTGACCACAAGAGTAACGTCCTCCTGAGAGTCTGCTGCGCTGGATTCCACGGAGCCCTTCAGGCCGGACTGTGACAGCTCGATCAGAATGTAATCCTGGAGTAGAGGAGCAGAGGGGATGGGTTACCCACGAAACACCTGTGCTCCCAAAACAAGACGCTTAATATAATCAGCAACAACTCAATTGAAACCAGACTGTTTAAAATGACAGATGCATCCCTAGCGTGTTTCTGAAGAAGGATCTTGAAGCTAAAGATGGGCTGTTTTCTCCTTAACAAGGATGCCATTACCCAACAGCTCAAAACGAGCAGGCCTTCCTCCAGCACGGGTCTATGACCTCACACATTTTAACATGCAAAGCAACTTAACCAACATCTGTCATGAGGGAAACATTACAAATATGAATAAAAATGGTTGGTACCAGCATTCACTTTCGGCTGTAACATTCACACTCACTTTTGGGACCAGCTTCTGAACAATGACAACGTCTGAACCATGTTTTCTTAGTTCTTCCATCAACACAAACCCTACATTTTCTGATAAACAAAACTTTAGAACTTTAGAAAGAGAAAGATCCCTTACGTAGTGAACCAGCCGGTAGATGACTTTCTCGATCATCATCTTCTTATTGATGAGCTCCACTTCTGAATCGATCTCGGACTCGATTTCCTTGAGATACCAGTTCACCACTTCACTCTTCTTCAGCCCCCCCTCGTCCTCGTCTAGGAGAAACACAGCAAACGCATGAGCTTCTCCTCAGCGACTGATAAACTGTTTTTTGCGACAGCGAACCTTCTTCAAGCCGACGCAGGTGGAGCACCAGCAGGTTCGAAATCCGTTTGTACTCGGCAAAGGAGAGCCGCAGGGAGGGTCTGGCAGAATCTCCGTTCAGCCCGTGGCCGTTGACTCCATTGGTGTGTTCGTGACCGTTCACTTCTCCGTTAACTGCTCCATTCTCACCGTGCCCTGAAAAAAACACATGTATTGGTAGAACATAGTTAAAACAAGGCAAACGACAACATCAACAGAGAATGAAAGCTGCAAGCAGCGGTCAGAGAACTCTCGCACCTCTGGTGTCCATTTCATTGTGTTATGACCAAAACTTATTTGTTCAAGCAAGAATTGCTTAATTTACTGAACAAAACAGGCAAACAAATATGAAAACCACATCATAAAGTGTCTTAGTAATGTTAAATGTATTTCCCATTGCCACTTGGTGGCGCTATAACACACAATTTAATTCTATATGTGTTCATACTTTGACTATTAACATAATTGGTAAATTTGGGAGCAATCAGAAATTGCATGATTGAGTTTTAGCAACTTCCTGTTTACAGTGAAATGCTGCTGTGTGCTGTTATTCCTTCAGATAAGACTGATGGGGTTTTGAGATCACCTCAAAGTATCCCACAAGCAAAAGTGGCCACTGTTAAAAGAGGTTTTTGCTAAATAACTGACTTCCTGTTGAGGGTAATCCATATTATTTAAATTTAAGTGTTGATTTCCTACACGTGTGTGGAGCATTTCTTTCACATACGACAAACTGTTAACGCAGCAGAAGCTGACACATGCTAGGTGGCGCTACAGAGCCATTTTCCACACCCTCTTTTCAAATCCCAATCAGATGTAAATGTTCACCAATTCTGACCTGTACGGAAAAAACACGGTACAGTCTTTCAACACGTTAAGACCCCCCAAAATACCCTGAAAACAGTGTAACAAAGACACCATAGAGCAGTTACAATAGGGTTCTATGCACCTTTGGTGCTCAAGCCCGAACAATAGATAAAAACTGAACCAAACTAAACTAACTGAAAGATTGGTAACAAGATTGACTGCGATAAAACAGATAGAAGTGAATTAGTGGCCAGTAGAAGTGAGTTAAACAGAAAACAGTGGCCGTAGATAGTGGCCAGTAGAAGTGAGTTTTGAGTCTTGAGAATGGTGCGTTTCCAGGGTCCACCCCTAGTTGTCAGTGTTGTATGAGCAGCTGCAGATGAGATGGGCAGAGAGCTGAGGCACGTAACATACAATGGAGCAAGATCATTTAAAGCTTTAAAAACAAACTCTTTTTGCGTTTGAAATGAGGCTCAAAGTGGGCGTCGGCAGCCATCCCTTTGTGAAAGTGCGTGACTACCCGCTAATCAAAAATGGGCAAAAGATCTACAGAGGCAGGGCCTGGGGATGGAAACCGCGCACAAAAAAAGAAACAACCTACAGTAAAATCTAAAAACAAAAACGCAAAAGTAGCCTTTCATCACAAGATGAAATTAGCTGGATTGAACGTCACCAGAGGATGGCGCCGTGACGCGGCTGGCTGAAAGAGCTGTCAATCCTCTGCCCTTCAAGAAACCACACAAAGAGATTTTAATCAACAAACCAGTGGAGCCAGGGGCGTAAATGCATCAGCTGCACAAAGTTGCCAGTTGAGAACCTGTTCACTTCTGGAGCCAGTCTCTAGTGGTCAGCAGAGGAACTGCAGTTCAGTCACTCTTAGAACTCTCAGATACCCTTAGGACTTTAATTATGTCACTTTCTAGCCCGAGTGGCACTGGCACACATAAAACTACCATTTTTCTTGGCAACAACGTACCCTGTTCTAGTTCACTTGTGACTGGCAGCCAAACTACAGAAATTTCTAAAACAGCAGTTTTCACACAAACAAATCTTCCAGACGATTACCACAATACATCAGCTTTTCCTCTCGGTCTCGAATAAATTAAACTAATTAGACAAATGAACAAATAAATAAAGTCCATTTTGATCCGTTTGAGGCACGGGCTCAAAACGAGCCAGAAAGAGCCAGAATTTTCACTTCTGTTCCTCTTTTATAACCTCACTTGCTCTGGAGACGAGAGGTTATGGCAAACTGGAAATCCCTAAACTGCGGGGTGCTAATCTCAGTTAGAAGCAGCTGCTCCTCCAGCAGCTACACGAGCAAAACAGAAGGTCTTTGTACCGTTCATCTGGTTGTTGTCTTCCTCCTCTTCCATCGCCGCCTCTTCCTCCTGGTCCAGATTGATATCGGGAGTCTCGACCCGGATGATAGACTTGTTCAGCAGCCTGAACGCCTCCTTCACATGCTTCGGTTGAACCTTCAGGAGACAGGGATTACTGACACGTGAAGATTATAAACATAGAGTTTCTGCGGTAGCTGCAGACCTCATCTGAGCAGTGCATCCTGGCCATGCTCTCTGACAGCCGGATCAGGCTCTCCAGCTGCCTGACGGTGATCCTCCAGGCGGATTTGGTGACTCCGGAGCCGTCCCGCTGTCTCAGGCGCTTGTACTGCTCCACGATGAACTCCTCAGACTCCTTTGAGATCTGGCACCAAACAGATGAAGATATGGTTGGTTCCAGAGATCTTAATGCAGTGGAAGCAGCTGAAGCTGTGACGGTGACTTTTCTTTTTAATTGTCTGTTGCCTAGTGTTCACTCGGGTGTTTGGAACTGCTCAGTGTTGGCAGGAGGTGGCTCTCACCTTAGGCTTGAACTGGCGAGCGAACAGCAGGTATCTTCGGATCTCGTCCAGACTGTAGACGCGGTCGACGGAGTTCTCAATCCTGGAGTGGAGATCCAGGATGCGTCTGGCTATGGCGTAATCGGTGACCTGGAGAGACGGAAGACTCAGTTGCACTGCTTCGGCAGAAATTTAGATGATAACAAAACGTCTAAACAGAAACGTGCTCTTGCCTCATTGCATTCATCCACCAGGATGAAGAAGAGGTCGAATCGAGACATGATGGGTGCCGTCATGTTGACATTCTGCTTGAGGGACTTGGAGCGGTCGTAACGCCCACCCACTGGGTTTGCTGCAGCCAGGATGGAAGTGCGGGCGTTCAGAGTGGCCTAACAAAGATATGAGCGATTCATTCATGGACAATAAACCACTTCATTTCCTCCAGTCCATCAAAGTTGGTCCTTTTCAGGTTTTTAATATTCTTTCTTAGAAATACTTTCACTGTAGAGCAGAAAGATTTAAAGACAACATAGAACATGTTTTTGTAAACGAGGCGGCATCCGAGCTCCTAACATAAGATTCTAACGTTGTGAAAACCTTGAAAATATTACGGTTCCACGGTATTCTAATTACTGCTATACATTGTTATTTTTAATTGTCTGGGTGGGAAACAACAATTTTTTCCCCAACTGAACACAGTAAATTAGAAGTTCAAAATCAATGTAAAAATGATATCACATTCGTACTTTAACACCTACTACACACAAGAACTCAGCAGTCTGAGCACAAACTAAACCAAAAACACACAACAGAAACCAATTGGTAAGGAAAAAAAGGACACCAAGGCACTGTGTGACCCCAAATGAGCTGGGGTAAGCGTGTCAACACAGGTTGCTCGACGAAAGACGATGAACTTGCAAGTGAGTGCCCTAAATAGGCACTTGAGTGACAGACAGGTGAAGATCGGAAACCCAAGAGGTAAAAACAAAACAAACAACAGAGCAGGAGCGACAAGAAAATGCAGCCAAAAGAAACAAAGGATAACACTCAAGAGCGAGGGCACGGGGAGAGAGTTAACATGGAAGCACGAGAGAACGGACGCAACAAGAAGATGAGGAACAACACAGAGACAGGAGGATGACCACCAGCAGAAAATAACCACATCACTGAGCCGGGAGACAATATCAGATCTGAACACTTCTGGATCAGACCTCCGGCTACCGATTAAACGAGAATACTCTCATTTTTTGGTCTAAATATTTAATTTAAAATGTTAGTTTTGTGTGGGTTGGAAAATGAATGTTAGTTTTGCTGAGATGTAATCAATGTTTTGAAATAAATGCTGGTAACTGAAACACTCCTACCTAAGTTTATTACTAAAATACAAATCTACATTAATAAAAAGGTGCACACAGCTGTTTATTTTATATTTAAATTACGTTTTACTGGTGAATATTCATATATAATGTTCAAGAATGCATTAAGGATATCGATTCTCCGATTTGAATTGATCTCCAGTTTAACGCAACAGCATATAAGTGTTATCAGCTGTTGTAAGTTGTTGCGTTAAACAGAAAATCTGAGAATCCATTTTTTTTCACCCAGCCCTATTAATTGTGAAATAAAATAAAATAAAATTGTACCTTGACGCCTGCTTTGGTGATGGAGATGGTCTGCTGTTCCATGGCCTCGTGGATGGCCACTTGATCTTTTGTTTCCATCTTATCAAACTCATCGATGCAGCACACCCCCTTCAGGACACAGTGCAGAGTCAGTGAGTCGCTGATCTACAGACTCGTGGGGGGGGATCATGAAGCTCAAACTCACGTTGTCAGCCAGCATGAGCGCCCCGGCTTCAATGACGAATTCATGGGATTCCTCATCTCGAACCACAGCGGCGGTGAGACCAGCGGCACTGGAAGCTTTACCGCTGGTGTACACGGCACGGGGGCTGAACTCTTCCACGTGTCTGAACGACACACAAGCAGAACATATCAATAGCTTCACTTGAGTTTTTGGCTCGAGCGATCCACACAGAGCAGACGAGACCCGTCAGTGGTCAAGCACAAAGTATGTGACACATGCTCCGAAAACTGGATCTTACTTGAGCAACTGGCTCTTGGCTGTGCTGGGGTCTCCCACGACGCAGACGTTGATGTCTCCTCTTAAAGACGTTCCCTCCATGGTGGTTTTGGGAACACCTCCAAACAGCATGAGCAGGATTCCTCGCTTCACCTCATCATTTCCTAGAACGTGACATTTCAAATGAACTCTGAGGAATGAGATAGTTCACTATTTAAATTCTACAAGAATCCATGAGACGGGTTTAGGAAAGATCTGGTTTTGGATCAACACTATACTCAAGCTTTTATTATTCAACAATATTCAGCTTTTAAACTCAAACTAGAACAGTACTGGATTTATTATTCTGGTTTAGATTAAGGTTTTATTCTTCTGTAATGTAGTTTTTAGAGCGTGACTAATATTTTCCCCAAACGTTTTTATAGACTTATTTACAGCCATGTGTACAAATTGCCGTGCATAGTCAATGAACCGTTTAGAACCGTTTCCAGCATCAAATGTCTGGCTGTGGTGTTTTCGGTAGCACTAACAGATATTCCACCACTGGACTGGAGTTTTATAGGAATCCACAGCATTTTCAGAAGAAATCATTTTTTGAAAATGATTTTGTCCAGACGAGACCTGAAACAAGCATCGCTCATGGCTCTTTAAAAAGGGCACGCTTTTAGCTCCACAATAGCAACAATATTGTTACCATTGGGCTTGCTGTAATTCTATCAGCAGCATTATCACTTTATGGGGAAAATGACAATATTAAACCAGAGGTGCATGGAGACGGCTGATGGCTGCTCAAACAAAATAGAGCCATCATACTAATCGATAATTTAGCAGAAAAATGTTTATCAAGCATCAATGAATAAATTAACAATATATGTTTGTAATGCTGCTAACAGTGAATCTCCGCTCTCTCATTTACTCTCTGTATAAAATGATCTCGCAGGCCGGTGTTTGGCGGCCTGATGTAGGTCACATTATCAGACAGCCCTGATCTACACAATGACTCTGAGTCTGCACATTATATTTAAAGATAACTCTGACACCTACACAGACATCTTTCATTCATCATATTTGAAGATGAGCAACTCTATTCTACTAGTCATATAGCAGCTGTAGACGTCTCTACTGAAAGAAGCTTCCTTAGCAAGATACTCTGTATCAGCATCCCTGTGAGTGCGCCATAAATGTACTTCGAGATTTATTTCCTTTGCGACCGCAAAGAAGGGCCGAAGGTGGCATCCATCTCATGAAAAACACCCTAGATTGTTTTTTATTTTTATCAATGCAGAAGGCATGTGAATACAAACCAAAGATGAGACATTATTTTGAATTAGTTTTTGTACGCACAAAATTCTTTACGTTTATTTTCTCCCTAGTTTCGAGTGTGAGCGTCTCTCGGTGTGTAGGTTGTGGTGACTCACCGTGAATGGTGGGGAAGAGGCTGGTGCAGAGGTTGTGGTACAGATTCTTGTCCTGGCTCATCTCAAACACCTTCTCCCACTCCTGAACAGACATCTGCTTCTTGATGCTTTCCGCCGTCTGCTCCTCGTCCCGGATCTCCTTCCCACCAAACTACAGAGAGGCAGCTCATTAAATGCACAGGGATAAGATGCAGTCCGGTGTCGCATGTGAAGAGGGTCTTACCCTGGGATTGGTCGGGGCGACGTGACACGCAAGGAAAGCCAGTTTGTAGGAGAGTTCCCTGACACCCAATGCTTTGAGCCCACGCAGACCCTCGTTCTCATACCCCTGAACGCCGGCTGTACGGGAGCTGGTCTCCGCACGCACACCTGCGACATACATGATATATTCACAACTACCACACAACCATCGGCGATGCCCTACTGGAGTGTGCCTGAGTGTACCTGGTGTGGCGAGCTGGGACACATCAGGTACAACGATGAGGGAGCCGATGAAGTCACACTTATCGCCAGCCTGAGCCGACTCCACTGCCTCTGAACGAAGAATGATCTCCATGCTGCGAGGAATGGAGCCCCGGGGCAGCTCTGCCTGTGTCTCCTGGATGCGCACCTAGCAATCAGAAACGTAGAGTGTTCAAACTTTAATGTGTGTACTGTGGTCCCTAAATCAACGATGGGTGGGTAATCGAAAATTCATGTATCACCGTTAAAATGATCAACCAAAAATAGGAGTGTGAAGTTTTTTGTTTTTTTTATTCTTGGGTCCAAATATCCTGAAAAGAAGCCCCTTTTGAACCGAAACCAATGTTGATATTGTCGTCAATGCCTTTTCTCCCCCGCATCTCCACTGCCCGACTGTTTCTCGCCAGTAGATCCAGATATTTAGCCTGGCAATTATCTCACAACCAGCCTGCGACTCTCTCAGCGTTTTTTTAGTTCAAGCTCCAATTTGCCTGCGATTCTGGGCAGTCGCATGCAATTTCTCAAACCCCGCCTAAAAGACTGTTCACATCGACCCGAATTAGGATTTGCGGGAATCTCCCGATAAATTTCCTGAAGGAAATATTGATGCAATGATGCTCCCTGCCTGAAGATGGCGCATGCGCTCCGAAAGACACTCACCTTGGCAAAGAACAACATAGGAGAATTCAAAGTACACATAGAAAAAATCCTGGATGTTGAGCACTTTATTCTGTTGGTGACTTACTGTTTGTCAAAACGTGGAGAAAAGAAGAGGATTAAGAGACCCATTTCTTTCCTGATTTCTGTAGAAAGTCTCTATGAAAATGTGAGATGAGCCCACCGTGCGGCTCTTTTATGCCTCTTCACGTCATCTAAAGAGCCAGCTTTCATTGGTAACTGTCCTGTGAAAACTTGAAACCCTTTTTCCCTGGAACCTTTCTTTTGAGCCGATGTGTGATGTCCCGTAAGCGCCCGTGGTTTGATAGCTAGACGCGTTGGAGCACGAAACATCTCAACGAAAATTCGGGTTGATGTGAACAGGCCTTAACCCTCTCATCATACCTTCTGGAAGTCTATGAACTTGGATTTGTTGGTGTCCAGGAGGAAGCGCCTGCGGTTGTTGCAGACCGGGTTGCGGCAGATGCTTGGCTGTGTGTATTTGAACTGCTGCTCCACATCTTTGATCAGCCCCTGACAGTCCAGACACAAAAAGGTGCCACTCACCAGCTCAGGGTGGACCGGGTGAGTGCGGACCACCTGCCCACTGATGCGCACCAGAGAGCCCACCTTGAGCGTGGTCAGCTCTCGAATCCTGCAGGAACACAAAATAGCACGTGATACAGAAGGATAAAATTGGCTCATTGCTGATTAGATCAGACCTTAGTTTTTAAAGCATGTGATTCCAAAATCACGTAAACATAACGTCTGCTTTCATCTAAATGATCTTTGGGTCAGTGTAGCGAGATTAATTACTTGTGTCTGGTCGGTAGATCCTGGAAGGCAACATAGAACTCTTTGGTGCTAGGAACTTCTCCATGATCCCGGGCAAAGTTACGCACAGCACGGCACAAATATGGGTAAAGCCTGAAACAAAAAAACAAAACGTTTAAATCCATGTACACACCGTTAAAACTGGAATTAATCAAAGGGGCCATTTCATGCATAATCTGCTTTTCAGAGCATTCTAGCAGGTTGTATTGTAACGTCCTCATCAGAGAAATGAACAGTCGCCCGAGCATGTTTAAGTAATCCTATATTCATCTTTGGGGAGCTCATGGAGACTATTGTAGATTAACTGTGTTGATCCTAATGCTGCTCATACAGTTTCCCAGCTGTAGTTTGTTTTCCAGGTAAAGCCTGTCACAAACTTCCTGCACAAAAACTTCCTGCTTCTGGTTTTAATAATGGAGAGGTTTGTGACCTTTGGGAATTGATGTTGAAATCAGGAAATAAAACACCCCCAACCAATGGTGTCTCTTCACAATGTTGATAGCCCCGCCTCACTGCGGTTTTGTGATGCAAAGAAAACATACAAGGATTACCAGTCCAGGAGAAACAAAGCAACCTTGCGATGCTAGCTCGTTGCAATAATTCTCTCCAAATAGCAATATCAAGTTTTCCCGAGTTTAACTTAAGTATATTTTTGCTGATTGTACTCGTGCGGTGCTCTAAGTCTGACCCCTCTTGATGAATAAACACACCCTTACCACTGATTGGCCACCACACATGTTTAAATGGTCAGCGCCGGCCAAGCTTTTTCAGAAATCGTATGTCGCACCTTTAACTTCGCTGGTTTCTCTGTTGTTTGGTCTGTTTGCAGGTGGTGGCTGGTGATCTGGGATCTTTTGAACTAGAGGTCGACCGATTCATCGGCCAGCCGATATATTGTGCTGATATATGCTATTTTTTTATATATCAACATCGGCCAAAATCTGCGTTTAGTAGTGCCGATTTACGCAGAGTCGAATCAACCTAACAATTCTGAACAGTTATTTGTGCAGCTTTAGAATGTTTCAATATAATGATGTAAGCATTATTTAATTCCCTGTTCTAAGACGTGTAAAACTTTTGTTTTACAAATAAAGATAATAATTCACCATTCGATTTGTTAAACACCGAGCGATTCCGGTTCATTTGGATGGTTTTGTGAAACTTTGGATTTTATTCCAGAGACAAACCTTTATCTAATACTAATTATTTTTGTATATTTAGCTTGAAAAGTTCTGAACCTTTTGTATTCGCTTCACACATTTTCGAAACAAACCTGTAAAACTCCTCCTGGATCGCGGTTGCCAGTTCTTGGTTGTACCCTTCCAGGTCGGTGAAGCTCACCACGAGGGTGTTCCTCTCGGGTCGAATGAGCTCCTCCGCGTCCCGCAGGTACTTCACCTCCCCATCGCTGTTCTGAAACCTGAGCACAGATGGCTCCGTCAAATATATTATTTTAAATCCGACGCAGAAAATAAATTCCACGAGGAAGCAGTCAAACTTCTAAACTTTTAAAACACACATTCTCTTACTTCTTAACACTGAACTGCGTGACTGAGCTCACTAATAAAGTGTTGTTTTGGGACTATCACATCGTTCTCGTGTTCTTGTTACCTCAAGACTTTCCATCGCACACTGAATAACAATGGGACCCACACAAGTAACTTTACTCACTCTTCCAAAAACGCCTGGAATAACTTTTGGCACTTTTCCGCCAGCTCGTCCTTTATTATCTGACCCGCATTCTGGCTCGCCGCAGACTCCGTGAGATCCATTTTATGTTTCCGTCCGCGTTACTGCGTTATTACCACTTCTTACTCTCCGTCTCCTCGAGCAGTGGCACACGAGCTTCTGCAAGAGTTTTCGCGCGAAAAGTAGTACCATGTGACAGCTTTCGCGCCTCTATGAACGAATTAGGTTGCTTCATTTCTACATGTGCACCATACTGACCAATCACGTTTCGATATTCTTGAACAGGGGCGTGATGTCATAGGATAGCGGTCATTTTTGTTTTCGAACCGGATAAGACATAACAACTCTTTAAATTAAATCAAGGTTAGTGTTATAGAGCGGGAGCATAGCTATCTTAGATGTAACGGCAGGGTTTGTCCTGACATATATTCTTTGAAAAGACTTGTTGGTCTCAGACGGATTCCAGGTTCACAAGTTGTATTGATCTAATAAAGTGGTGAATAAGATATATCAGTGCTCTGGTGCTTTGCAAAATAAGAACAACAGAACGCGTATTCCTGAGGTCCTTGGAGGTCCCCTAATTTAAAGGGGGATGATGCAGTTTCGTCACCGCCCTCGATCCTCGATAACCTATCAGAGGGCTGTATCTGTGATGAGCTGCTGCTCTGAGGTTATCACAGGCCAATGAAATTGCTGTATGGTTAAACAAAGCAGGGCCTGAGTACCGTTTCAGTTTTGTGCTAAGATTATCTCAGGCCCACAGATAAATGCTAATCTCCCCAGCATTCCCACCATGACATATTTCTGTTATCTGGTCTGAATGACCACACAATGTTCTCCAGCTCTAGTCATTGCTTCCAATAGCATTAATGCATTGCCACGGCTTTCATGCTGGGGCAAAGGATACATAGAAACTGCATTCTCTCTTCTTAGCCACAACACTGAAGAGCTGGACTCCTGGAGCTGAAAGTATAATGAAATAATCAAAACACAGAGGAGAGCAATTTTCTCTGACCCATCTCTCAGAGCACTGGTTCACACTTTAAAATTTCCATCTTCTTCTATTTACTTAAAATTTCACATCAATACAGAAAATGCTACAAGAATAATCAATCACGAACATTTGAGAAGAGTTATAGGTCATAGTTTCTGATATTACACTCGTTCTAAAACAATGGCTTCTACTGTCTGAGCTCATACCGATTCATTAACGATTAACATTATCTGCTATAACTAATGAAACTCAAAGGTTAATGCTGAGGCCACATTGCTAAAGGAATAATGAATATATAACAAAATAAATCTCTCATGCTTTGTGTTCTTAGCTGTTCTCTGAGAGCTACTTGAGATGAACTCAGAATGGGGAATTTTGAACTTGTTTCTCACACTGTGACCAGTAGCTTTATTCCAGATTGTTTAGAACCTTGTCAAATACCAATGGTAGTTATATAACGGTATAAAAATCACATCAAAATGAATCATGATCTAATAGCTATACATTAAGATCTAAGTTTTGTATAATTTAATATAAAAAAAAACTATGAACTCAATTAATACTGAATCAACAAAATACAGCTGAAGAATAAATAATATTTATCAGACTATAAAATGATATTGACACTAAATGCTCTGATGAACCTGAAACCATCGTATTGTTTTTGAATTGCAGATATACAGATGTTTTCTGGTGTGATTTTCTTGATTTTTTTGTGAAATTTTACTTTACTTTGACTTACGATAGTTATTGTATCGTATAATTGTACATCACCCATTCCTTTATTATCTTATAATGTTAGATATATTATTTATTTTATTATTATTATTATTATTAGATTTCTGTTCTAATGCTATTTATCTTTTCCAGGAGGTGCCTACTGACCGGGTTCAGAGTGTTTTTTCCGTGCCAGTTGAGTCACTGGGGCTCAGCTGTATTCATGCACCAGCACAACAGGACCCCATACCTCTGGTCTGGAAACCCACGCGCTACTGGACAAACAGGGTGAAGTCACCCCGGAGTACCCCTGCCCACTTCCTGGAACTGCGCTCGCCTATCCAGCTCACCACCATCCTAGCAGAGCGTTGAGGAATTATCTTTCTAATTATTTATGGTGCCATTATTTTAATAAAGCACCCTGTGCTGCTTTAAACAGTGCAAGTGTGTCCATGTCTCCGTGCAGAGATTTCAAGGTGAGAAGAAGAACGGAACTTCACAGGAAGCCACTATAGCTGTTTGAGAGCAGGGGTGCAGACTTGCAAATTATTAGACTGTAGCAATGGGTGATAAAAAAGAGCGTATGCGATTGATTATGCCAGTATGACACCTAGACCTTTTGGTTTAGTTGAGACATGTAAGCAGATATATTTTGGACAGCACTGATTTGCAGCCAACCAGAACATTTTCAGTTTTTGAATTGTTAAGGTTTAGTAGGTTATTAAACCGGGATTGCAGCTCAGAGAGAGACAGGTGGCAAGAGAAGGAGGTACACGGGAAGAAGAAGATTTTGTTGAGATGTAAAGCTAGGTGTCATCAGCTCAGCAGTGCAAGTAAATACTGTGTTTTCTCAGAAAAGTGGGAGGATGTAGATCGGAAGAATTATAGGGCCCAAGACGGACCCCTGGGGAACACCAGATGTGACAACAGAGGATTAAGAGCAGTCGGGTCCAAGTTACACAAACTATGATCAGCAGGTAAAATATGAATAAAACAATTTCAAAATAGTGGCAGTCAGTCAGGTTCTCCAGTCTTGACACAAAAATACTATATACCTTATTCTGTGATTACATCTAGCAATAAACCAAATTATGTGATTTTCCCGCCCGAATTCTCCTGTTTCAGGCTCTGTACCTCTGCTTTTGTGAACACATACTTTCTTACAGATTTTCATGACACCGCTTTTTCTTCTTCTGCTTATCTGGGGTCAGGTCGTGGGGGGAGCAGTCTAAACAGAGATGCCCAGACGTTCCGCTGACCCAGAGCTCTTAGATGTAGAGTAGTAGGAACATGGATTGACTGGTAAATCCAGAGTTTCGTCTGATGGATCGATACATCGACCGCATTACTACAGACAGTAGAGGCTTCATCTGCAAATCTCTTGTTCCATAGTCCCCTTACTCGTAAATAAGATGTCCTCTGCTTGGCATAGGGTCACTCCACCAACTCAGATGGAGCATGCCACCTTTTTGTCTAAAAACCATGGCCTTTGATTTGGAGATGCTAATTCTGAAGCCCGCGATTTCTCATTGTGATGCAACCGGAGGTCCCGTTCTAATGAAACCAGCATGAATATCATCATAATCATCTGAAAAGAGCAGAGACAAAACCACATGGTCCCAAACTTGACTTCCTATGTCCTCTTGCTGCACCTGGAGATGCTGTCCATAAAAATTATGAACAGGACTTCGTCAAGAAGTTATTTTATTTACAATAATCGTGGTTGCCAACTTTTTTTTTTTACCTTGTCCGGTACTGCTCAAAAGCAGCCACCTGGTTGCCAGCCTAATGCTGAGCTCAAGTGTAGTTTCAGCTTATACTTCTTACATTTTGACTGGTTTTCATGGTCTTGCACCTCAGTGTCTGAGCTGGGCTGGTTGTGATCTTTTGTGCTGCTGCTACCTAATGGATTCTAGCTGTAATGTGACGATCAAATGCTTTTCTTTAGTGTTTGATGTTAACAAACACATTTATAACCAGCTTTAATTGTAGTTGTGAATAATATTTGAAATAAGTTATCTTTTATCTGGGGTGTGTGGCGTGAAATTAAAGGTGTATATATTCCTCAAATTTTAAAATCGAATTCTACATGTTGAACAGTAGATGGAGCTGTTTCTTTTTTTATCACAGCGGAGAGTGGTTTGAAAATGACAGAAAATGTTAGCACATATTTAAAGTTTCGGGATTAGCGAATGGATTCACAGATAGTGTAAACATGGAAAACATGAACGATGTTGACATACAAAAGAATGCCACTAAACCCATCCGAACATTATTCAAGGGCCTGATAAACCCATGTCACCACTATATTTCTGTCAACCTAGAAACCTTTGACATGCCACGAAGATGAAACATCAGATCCATGCGGTCTGGAGAACAGGGTGTTAGACCAGGTCCATTGGGCACGTGATCAGTGTTGGTAAGAGCACATGTCTAGGACGGTGTATACAAAGCATGTTCTAAAAACAGGTGTGACACTTCGTCTATAGCCTCTATTGTTCTTGTGTTGTTTCTGGAAGAGGTGTTAGATACCATCCTGTTGTGGCATTTTGCTTTTAGAAAAGCTCATTTAACTATAATCAAGGAAGCATAGACACTCAAATACATTTCTTGGTAAAAAAAAAGTGGATTTGGGTCCCAGCCTCCGGATAACTAAGGGATTATAAACGATTTGAACCTCAAATGCTGTAATAAGTTGCTTCTCATTTTCTACACATGCCGTGGTCGTAGAAAAGATAACTTTTTTAGAGAAAGCATCTGAGGGGATGCACAAACTATTACAATTAGGTTAAGAACTGTCCAACTCATTCTTTAAAAGTCAAGAGATTGGGGCCAATGAAGTTAACCTGAAAAAAACACTTTGTTTAGGAGCATTAAGAGGAGACTCCGCACATTTATGATTGTGCAATCCATGCACGTTCATCTCGTGATTATTTTAGGATTGTGTTTGTTGATCAATGGCTTTATTTTTCTTGATGGGGCAGTGAAGAGAGACAGGAAGAGAAGTGAGAGCAGAGAGGGATGGGAAAGACATCACGATTAGAAATCAAACCTACGTCCCCTGTGTACATGCCCATCCTATAGTCCACCACACCACGGCAGCAGGACATTTAATCTCAGCTCTGACACATCTTCAGTTAGTTTAACACGGTGCTATCACTGTGTGTGACACTAGCACAGATTGAGGAACCAATGACTCGCTCTGTAAGAGTCACAGACTAGCGAGATGCTTCTCAAAAATCTGTGTCTGTCGGTGTGACAAATGTGCGGTGTGTTCCGACTAAAATAATGTCTGTGATTATCTGCAGCCAATGAGAGCCACAAGTTCTCTGCGTTTCTGTCTGAAATCATGACGCGTGAAATCCCCTGCTGTTGATCTCTGGATGCTTCTCCAGACAGTCTCTGTAGTCGCTTCTTCTGCTCCTCTTGGAGTACAGCTCCTTGTTTTGTTCTCGAGCGCAGCCTATTGCTACCTTTCCTGGCTGAAGACAAGTAACCAAACGAGCCACCCTGTGTAAAAAAATATTAATTTTTCGGCTGGTGTGTATAGTTACATTAGCACCTGCGTTATTAAGGCTAAAGATGTACAGCCCCTGCATAAAAAAATGCATTAGTGTGTAAAGGCCTTAAGTCTGCACTATGTCGCAGTGAGTTGAACAAACTCACTGTTTGTGTTTGTAATTTGTGGTGTTCAATGACGCAAGCAATGACGACTCTCTCCGACCAATCACCATTCAAGTATGTCATGCTTGCCCGGCCAATCAAGAGAATGGTCTCAGTTCAGAGTTAAGGTGTCGGTTCTATAACCTGCTCGAAGCAAGTTCCAGAAATGGTGTCGGTTCCATGGCCGCAACGCAATATAAACTCCATTAAAACCACACTGAACTGAACTGGGACTTAACTACTGAATTTGCTACAACGTCAAGCTCTTTCCGGTTTCATCAGAAGTGTTTTGCTGGTAGTAGTGTTTCACTCACTGATCACTATACAAGTGTGCCATTCCAAACCACTTCATGTAATTATAAAGTCATTAGAGGCAACAGAAATAGTCGAAAAATCATTAATAGGTCACTCAAAAGACGTACAGGAATGATGTCCCACGTTTAAAAGGATGAAGATAAACCAAACCTTGGCAAAGTGTGTTGCCCAGTCTAAAACTCACCATGTTTAAATGTATTCTATGGTACACTGTAGTAATGATTGTGAAATTAATTCATTTTAATACTCCACCCAGCCAACTCTGAGTGGGTTGCTTGGAAGGTGTTTGAAAACCAAACATGTTTTCTGTCAGAACTCAGTAAACATGAGAAACTCACACTACCGGATCGACTGAAACCTCTCATGCACACACCTGGACCAGCATCGAGCAACGTCTAGACTGTTGTGTGCCTTTCGTGCAACAGATATTGTGTAAGAGTTGCCACGTGAAAGAGAATTCTCTTTCTCAACTCTTCTAACTGAAGTGTAACTGCTAAAAGAACAGATACTTTCTTTCTGGAGGAAAAACTGCCAAAGAGTCTTAAGGGGAGGTGTAACCTTGACAGGCATCCTCTTGTTTATTGATGATAATCATGTGGTATAAAACTTTCTGTTAAGGTGTAAATTAAACAGCAGTAGTGGTTGGGGGTCGAAACTTAAAAAAACGTGTTCTGTTAAGGGATGCAACAGTACACAAAGCTCACGGTTCGGTTAAAAATTAAAAAATGGTTTTTGGTTCGGTTCTGATAGCTCAGGAAATTGTAATTTTTTAATCTTTCTTTGTATTGATTGCATCGAGACACATCTAGAAAAGACAATAAAATAAAAAGTCATAGCAAGGATGACATATGAGCTTCTTCAGCAGCGTAGTAAAAGAGGGAGAAAAGACAATAAAATAAAAAGTCATAGCAAGGATGACATATGAGCTTCTTCAGCAGCGTAGTAAAAGAGGGATTTGAGGCAGGAAAAGAGTTACGGGCACATAGGGGTCCTGAAACCAGGAACAGTTATCTGAAGACGGCGCAGAAGAGGCGTCCATTTTTTATCTTTGTTGTATTCTTCTGCAAAGCTAGTAAAAAAGCGAACACTGTCTCCTTCCGCGCTGACAGTATTCTCTGGCTGTGAGAAACACGTGAAGTCCCGCCCTCCTCTAACTTTAATGCTCACTGATTGGCTATTTGGCACAAAGGAGCAGTTCATTGATTGGATATTTGCCCGCGGACGTGCATTTCTTTCCCAGACATCTGCTTTTTAAACAGGAGTTATTTAAAGGAGGAACTGTAAACTGGTTTTCTAGGTGGTACTGAACTGAGGAGGGTGTGCAGAATGGTTCGGTATAAAACCGAGTATTATGGCACCCCTAGTTCTGTGTAATTGTACCCATCGCTCTCCTGGTAAGTGGTTGGTGACAGGTGTTTGTTGGCATTTAGTAGAACACCTCTGGGTTTTGTGCTGGAACACCCTCTCTGATTATCTTGGAGAATACTCTCTTTTTGTTATGGCATGAGACTGAGTTGTGTCCATTTCGGGAAGAAGATGAGGGACTTCTGCATTCATTACATTACATTACATTACATTTATGCATTTGGCAGACGCTTTTATCCAAAGCGACTTACATTTGAATGAACATATTTTTTCTGTCAGTTCTTGCTTTCCCTGGGATTTGAACCCACAACCTTTGCGGTGTTAGCGCAATGCTCTACCAACTGAGCCACAGGAAAGCTTTCATTCAGATCAGAGTCCAGGACCTGAGCAAACAGAGAACCTGTGAAGGCTTTGTCAGGCCTTAAAGCCTTTACACAGCTATAAGCATTTGGTGCACTGCAGCCAGGGGCTGCATCGTCAGCTGCCTACATTCATTCTCTTACAGTTAAAGAAACACTCCATGGCGCATGAAGTAAACTACAATTGTCATAAAGCTCCTTGATCTCATCTTCTCTTCTCAGTTTTATTGAAAACCGAGGCATTGACACACTGTGTTTTTTTCTGCCTGGTGTGTAAGGTCACATTAGTGCTCTTGTACTTAATATTAAAGATCCACTGCATGCAGCCCCTGCTTATGGCAGATTCATAGGTGTGTAAAGGCCTTTAGAGTCTATATTTAGTGCAGGCCTGCATTGAAGGACCGGAGTTTTTTAAGGGGTTCAGATGGTCAAACACTCAACATAAATTGGAGTGAATGACCTAAAGGGAATGTCTTGGTTACTTGCATAACCCATCATTCCCTGGAAGGTAAGGAGATGTATGTCATGTGTTCTCAGTCTGAGTGGAATGCTAGTGTAGTTGGGTCCCGTTCCTCAGCATCACAGGACACAAGTGAATGAAAGCTATTATACATGTCTCCACGCTAATTTCTCACAAGTGCGCAGTTGCAAGTGGTTGGAATAGACCCAGAAAAGGGATTCCTTCCGGTAATGATGGATTACGCATGTAACCAAGACAATTAGGCCCACTCCACACGTACCTAGCTATTTAAAAAAAAAAAAATGTTTCTGAGTGGTTGCGCTGCCCATCCACATGCTGCACTGTTTTCATGCAACGTGCATTTTTGAAAACAGCGACCACTGTTGTGGTCACTGTTGTGTAGACAGCAGCCAGAGTAATGGCGGCCAAAGCAAGCACTACATTGCTGTTGCTTACAGCATGTACAGGATTACATGCACATGTTTCCCTTTGATTACCAAACAGAGGCGCCTGTGTTTTTGCTCACACAGTGATAAAATAATAATTCAAAAGACCATGAATCAACTGCCACCTGTTGGTTTCGTAGAGTAATTACAGTATTTCAGGGGTGTTTGAGTGTCCATATGGTTGTGTATTTTTGCTGTTTTTTTTGTACACTGTGAAAGAAAAAAACTTGGGTATGTTTGCACGTGGCCGTATTTGCTGTTTGTATGTTGCTGCAGTAATAGATGGACTGGGTCATCCTGTGTTTCTCTGTTTATTGTTGATAAATTTAAGTTGTACAATGTGTTCAGTCTTGGCATCTTTTCTCTGATTAAATAATTGTGATTAAAATGTAAAAAAACTCAAATTAAAGAATATTGAGTATAATATAACAGTTTTTGGTGCCATTTGACACTTATCTTCAAAGGTGTTATTTAGATCCAAAAAGAGTGAAAAAGTGAAAAGCACCATCAAAGCTGCAAAGAACCTTTTATTATGAGCGTAAGCTGAATAGTAAGTACATAAAAAGTATTTGTTAGTGTATAATAATATATAAACTTAATATTTTTCTAGTTTGTTTGATTATTAAACTATAATTAAACATATTATTTACTCAGTTATAATATTAAAATTCAAACTTTTTCCAGTTACAAACAAAAAAATCTTATTTTGCAGTAACTTTTGTGTAATGAACTGTGCATGTAATGTGTGCAAGACATATCCAAGCTGGATAAACATTCATTCATCTGTGTACTTTACACATAGCATATAATGCAATAAATGGGTTTAAAAGCATTTTCATTATTATATTTTAATATATACAGTGTTACACTATAGAAACACTACTTTCATTTCCTGAAAAATAGCAATAGAACCTTTATTACACAGCTTTCCTGTGAGCGTATGCTAGCATTGCAAGTATCAAGGGTTCACATCCCAGCGAAAGCAACAGCTGCACTGGGAAATTCACTTAAAATGTCAAATGTAGACAATTTAAACGTAACATACACCGAAACGTAATAATACTGGTTGATATTAAAATGTGTTCTTTTATCTCAAGCTTTCAGTGTAAATAACAATGATTGAGAATACAATTAAAAAAATATACAAAAAAGCACATTTTATAAATTACAATGTCAAGTATATGTTATTATAATATATTTCTATTAAGTGCACTATTGTACAATAACTTGTAAAGTGTGTAAAAAAAGTGTAAAAATGGGGTACTATTATACTTCTTACATACTTACAAAAAATGTAAACGCTCTGAAATATAAATATACTTTAAATACTCTAAAGTTTACTTGGGTGTGCATGGGCTGTTGGTATTTCGATCCCCTCAATCAAGCAAACTCCAGCCTTGCACGGCTGTCAGAAGCGACTGAGTGAAAAAGAGAAGAATACAGATGTCAGAGGTCAAAGGTCAGTCGAAAACAGGTCACAGAGCTCCTGGAGCTGTTTGAGGTCAAGCAAAGTCTTTGGGTTAAGGTTTCCAAAGAGTGAAAATCCAGCCAGGATTTAATGGTGCTTGTCGCAAAAGCAGGAACCCCCATAATCCAGATTTTCAGAGCTCTGTAATCACGCAGTGGGCTCCTCAAGAAGCAGTTGTGAGCTGTGTGATGTACACAGCCATGTGTTCCTCAGGGTGGGAGGATTAGCACATGCTATTTGCATGAGCAGGTCAAAACGGTTGAAAAGTTTGGGGATTAAACAGCACATCTGTCCGTGTGAGCACCTGGATACCTCTGCTCCTTCTCTCTGTTTTGTAGAGTTTGTTTGGGGAGGACTGGTGGGAATCTGTGGCTGAGCCAGTCTCTCATTAGCACACAGTGAGAGAACGAGGGTTCGCAGGAAGATCATTGTGTCTAACAGCAGGTGTGTGTTTGTACATTTCACATGACGTCTGAGCATGCTGAGATCTATTTTCATGTTGTAGGTGCTATAACTATGAGTGTGTCCCTGTGATTTTCATGTGGACTTTTATTTTCTAAATCCTAAAGAGGCTTGTAATAGCAAGACATTCACATAAATTCACATAAATACATTCAATTAAAACATTTTTATCAGAAAAGCACGATTCTTTTCATAGAGTCGCCCATTTCAGACTAAAATCCCACCACATAACACACTACAGCAAAAGTGCAGTGATGATGTCACCACGACTCTCCACCAATTAATGCAATATAAACTTTACTTAGGATTTACCTTAAATATATGTGCCACTAGGTGTTAAAATACCAAAGCCTGCTTTTTAAGTCAGCTCTCTGTGTTTTTAAAAGGTTCCGCTGCTGGTCACATGATGTGTCAGGCTTCAATGTGGACCTGAAAGGCTTTAGCTTTTGTGCAATGAAAACAAATGGAAAACTAAGAACAGTTTCTGTGTCAAAACACCTGTATTTCCCTTGGCTGCGGCTGCCCAGCAGTAGAGTGACATCACTTGACGTGCGGCTTATGAACAGAGCTTTGGATTCAGCCTCTCTCCCATTGAGTTCAGATTTATGAAAAATAAAGCTTTATTGAGTTGAAGTGTTCAAAATGATGCTTTTGTAAAATAAAATCTTGCCCATCATTTCATACGATAATCTCCATCCGCACTGCAGAGCACCTCTATAGAAAGCTCAGAAAATGACAAAAACACATGAAAGTGGGCTGAACAAATAAAGTTAGTTTAATAAGTTGTCCTTTAAAACAAAAAAAATGTTGCTTTAAAATCTTTAAACAAAAGAGATTTGTTTTTTTTGTGAGTGTATTTTTGGGGTTTTGTCGGTAAATCTCATTTTCATGCCATTATACATGGTTTTTATAACAGTTACAATTATTACAGTGGTTTATTGTTTATAAAGACAGGTCTTTTGGGATATGTGTTTCAACATCACTGCATTTAGCAACAGAGTTTTTTGTCTATAAAAGATTTTACAAGGAAAATTCAATCTTTAACGACTTCCTTATTATTGAGACCCAGTTTGATTTAAGAAAACGTTTGATTACACCTTTGAATGAGGAATATCCTGCCCCCCTCTTTGGTTCCCATGAACCTCCTCGGCAGCCTCAGGTGTGTGTTTGTTGTTCTGATGGTCTCTTTGTCAGAAGTGTCTTTGAGTGTCCGCTGCCGCTGCTTTCGCGTGGACGTGTGAACGTGGGTCCTGTCAGTGAAGGAGCTTTTTCCCACCATTGTTTCCTCAGACTCTCAGGAAAGCCAGTCTCCGTTAGGAAGCTCTGACTGTTGCTTGCAGTCCATTGAGCTTGACCATGAATCTGAATTATGGCTGCAGCCAAACTATAAACCATTGATCCCACAAACAACTCACTTCATTCAGACCTTTCCACTAACCTGGATTTCAAGGAACAAAAATTCAAAGACAAGGTTGGAGGTAATCTCATGTTCAAGGGAGCAAAAGAAGATCGTTCTGCTTCATACATTATTTTTCTAAACAGTATGATCTGTGCAAAAGATAACTTTGTGTACCGTATGTAAAGTGTTTGTAAAGAGTTATAGGGAACACGTGATGACAGAAGATCAGGTAAACAAATCTTAAAAGTGTGGGTTTCAAGTTAAAGGTTATGGGTTAAAGGTATATGTGGCTGCAGTTTCTTTTTTTAGGCGTAACCCCTTTCTGAGGGTGCCTCTGCTTCACATGACAAACAAAACTTTGGAGAGATTGGAAGGTATAATTGGCTGTATAGAGAGTTCTGCACACGTACAGTCGTCTATTTAAATTATAGCAGTAATTAATGCAGAGATAACGTTCTCTCAGAAAGCAGATGTACCTTTGGGAAGCATTTTGGCAAAAAGAGGTATAAGGGATAAAAAATTAAATGAAATAAAATACAAGAGCCACATCTGAACGAGACTACAGTGGTACCCTGAGATACGAAATCCGTTCCAGGGTGACGTTCGTATCTCGAACATTTCGTATCTCGAAGTTTTACATGTAAAACGCCTAATCCCTGCAACGGCTCTCAGAAACAACAGTAGAAGTAGATAAAAAAAAAGGAAAACCAGAGAAAAATCAAGTGACGTTTCTTCAATCCTTAAATCTACACATTGTTACGTAATATGTACACAAATGTGAAACCTTACCTTGAGAGTGAGGGGATGTGTCGGAGGAGGTGGAATGGATGCAGCAAACATTACGACACTACGTATGAAAGTTATCTTTCTCGAGATATTTCACGAATTACTGACACAAAAACGGTTTCAAGCACAAGCTCAGACAGAAGGAGAGACGCTTCCGAGAACGCGTCACAGGGTTTCTCTAAGTTGCGCTACAGAACACCACTTTCTATGTTATAATTGTTATTTCTTTTACGACACCTTGGTTCTAACATTTGTTATAGTACATTTTTAGTAATCTCTACATAATGTTTTGCTCGATTTAAAACTGATTTAAAGTGTTTTAAAGCGTATTAGCCCCTTTTTGCACAGGGAGATAGGAGCGCCAGGACCCGGAAGCTGTTGGTGTTTCTTCGTATCTCGAATTTTAATTCGCATCTCGAAGCAAAAAAAATTCCTGAGACCTTTCGTATCTCGAACATTTCGTAACTCGAAGCATTTGTATCGCAGGGTACCATTGTACAATTTAATCTGGTCGTATAGATCATTTCATATAGATCTTTAACTATAGTTAGCGCTTGCAACACACAAACTACAAGCTTCCATAATGCAGCGCTACAGCCTGGTGATGGATGTCACTGCGTGTGGACTCTAGACTTAAAGGAATGTACACCAACACTATGGTAGGCCACTTCGAGCGAGCTTAAAAACAAAACATAAACAGTGAGATGACAACTGCAAGTAAATGGTACCTGAAAAAAGTGCCTGCAAGCCATTGTTCTCATGAACTTGATTGAATCTCAGTTTTGAACTTGTTTTATAATAGAAACACTAACTTCATGAGTTCAAGAATGTTCCTGCCTCATGTTCATGAGCATTTATGGTGAGTATGAACATGTGAGGCTAGCTGTCCTTCACAGATGCATCCAAGTTAGCCACCCCCGAGTTTGCAGAAGCGGAGGAAGGTGGGAGAGCGAAGCAGATTTGGACAAGGTCAACAGATAAAGGCTGGAGGAGCTTATAAAGCTCTGGGATAATGGAATAATTGGTAGGCGTCACAAACACGTTACTTAAATAAACCAATATATTTTATATTTAGGTTACTTTAAGTGTTGTGTTGCAAAGTAGTTTAACAAAACAAAATATACATTTGTAGAGTTTATTGTTTTTCCAAAAATGTTTGATATTTTTAGTAATATACCAATTCCCAATTAGAGAAATAGTAATGTTTGATTTTGTGGTATTTTGTGGTTACAATAAATCACACTTTTAAGTTTAAAGGGCCCTATTATGACATTTTTATAGCCAGTATAATACATATTTGAGTTCTCTATACTAGCACTGCACTGTAACCTTTTATATGCAATACATATCATAAAAAAACGTCTGGGAATCAACTTGTTTTTTTGCCTTTTACGCCCGTTCCTCCTACAGTCCTGCTTTTGCCACACCCATTTTGGGATTTGTCGTTCGGGAATCATAGCTAATGTAGTGTAAAGTCCAAAGTGCATCGAAAAGTCTCATCACTTCGCAAACTAATGAATCCACCATAAACATGTAGAAATAACAACACGCTTCATGCAGTTCAGTGCATGTGTGCTGACAAGCTCTCGTGCTGTTTGCTTGAGATAAAATTAATGAACAAATTTTGGATTTATTTCATACAAATATTGAAATCTGGAATGTGTTTATTCTTTCTAATGATGTTTTGTTGATATTATTAAACAGATTTCAGGTATTTTGTGCAGTGCTGGATTGGTTAGCATAATCACTAATATTGCTGCGTCACCATTTATTAAGCAAAAATGCTCAAATCTAAGTTGGTGATTGGGACCAATGTTTCACATTGAACATTTGAAATGGCTTGATATCATCCAACCCTAGCGCCTATTACATTATAGCTGACAGAAAACACACTTTCTCTGCATGTTCTTCAGTGCGGGTTTGCTGTTCTCACTTTCGGGTCAGGCAGCGCACCGGATCTGCATAAAGAAGAGCTGTACTAGCGATTATTCTGATTGGTCAGTGGGTGGTGCTAGGAACTATGGGTGGTGCTAGAAACATTGAGCTAAAAAAAGGAATTCAGGATTATTCAATGAGTTCCTGTTCGATCAATGTTTATCATTTTTGGCTTGTAATCAATAGTTAGCTGTGAGTGTTGGCCTTTTGCACAGCAACATCAAAGTCAACACTACCGGTGTCAATGGCACCAGTGTTAAAATCACACTATTGTCACTTTTCAGGTTCAGTACAGTATAGTTGAATTCAGTTCAGCGCGGTTTTGACAACTTTTCCATTTCATTGTGGACGTTGAACCCACACCATCTCTGGAACTCGCTTCGAGGAGGTTCTAGAATCGATTCCATCGCTCAGAACTGACACCAGTCTCTTGATTCAACACACCCCCTCTGACGCGACACTAAAGCCTTTTGAAAAGCAAGCAGGCCAAACTGAACTGTTCCATGTCGTGCAGTGGAAAAGTGCCATCCAACCAATGGTAAAACCAAATAGGTGTCAATTCCACTCACTGGATACGTTTAAGGCCTCTACGCACCAGTCCTATCAATCTTCTCGTGGCTTCTCTGCAGGGTGCCTGAAGATGGCATATGCGCTATAACAGATGCCAAACAAGGAAACAGGAGAGAAGAAGACGACAACAGAGAAGAATTCAAAGCACACATGAAGCACACAAAAAATCATGGTTGTCGAGCAGTTTGTTCTGTTGGTGACTGATCACAAGGAGCTGTTTGTCAAAAACCTGGAGAAAAGAGAGTATTTGTGGTGAGTCGATATGAAAATGTGAGAGGAGCACCACCAAGCGGCTCTTTTGCCTTCTCTTAACATCATCAAAGAAGCCAGCTTTCATTGGTCCCCAAATTTCAATGTCACTCCAAAACTCCTTTTCGTTGGCACCATTCAATTCAGTGTCGGAGCATGTTAATTTGCCACGAAAATATGGGTCAATGTGAACTGGCTTTTTGTGGTGTTACCACTCAACTCAACTTAAAGTGTTAGAAGAATATAGGATAATTATTGATCATCTTTAACTAATAACATTATATCTGAACACGAGTGGTCTGACTCTATGCTAAATGTGATTTAATAGATTTCAGAAACAATAAAACACCACTTATTACAGGAAGTGGAGATGTGTCAAAAATGTTGAGTGTTCCTTTAAGATTTAAGGGCAAAATGAGTGAATAAATGAATATTTAGTGAATAAATGTTTAACTCAGAAACATGCATCTGATTACACACAGTAAAGCCACCGAACGACCTGGCCTCTCATCTCTCCATGAGGATGTTGTTGGACTTTTGAGGACATCCTCCTCATCACTGAGTTCGTGAGAAAAACGAGAGAATCATCGACTGAATGAATCCCTCTCTTGCTTTGTGACCGAATTCACAGACGGAGATGAGAAGAGGTGACCTGGAAGGAAGCTATTATGGGGCATAATCTTATTGTGCCGGACCCATTGTTGTGTTTTTGGCATCCTGCAAACAAGGAGGCCGTGCGTGAGTTACCGGGTGTTCGGCTTCCAGAGACTCCAGCATCACACAGATGTCTTGCTTGTGTGTTTGTTTGTTTGTGTGCGTCAGAGTGTGTTCTGAAGCAGACTCTGGCACTGCATCACAACAACACGCGCTGTCTGCTAGATCCATCGACTTTCCTGAAATGAAGCGGAAGAAGGTTGTTCCTGTTGTGATTCAGACGGAAGTACAGTAAAGATTCTATGTATAGAAGAAGTTGATGGTATGCAAATGAAATAACAGATGAAGCATCAGAACTTACATGTGTGTTTGAGGACAGGCTAATGGCTTTGTTGACTTCAGCTCTAATTTAATGGCACCATCACAAGAAATATTAACGTTTAAGAAAAATGCTTTGAGTTATGAAATGTTCGAAATACGAAAGGTCTCGCGGGAAATTTTTTGCTTCGAGATGCGAATAAAAATACGAGATACGAACAAACACCAGCAGTTCTGTTCTATTATGCGCTTGTTTGTCTGACGTTGTGCTGCGCTTCCGGGTCCTGGTGCTCCTATCTCCCTTTAAAGTGTGCTTTAAGGGGCTGATGCGCCTTAAAACACTTTAAATCAGTTTTAAATCGAGCGAAACATTATGTCGATTACCAATAATGTGTTATAACAAATGTTAGAGTTAGATTAAAGAAATAACGTTTATAACGTGGAAAGTGCACGGATTAGGTGTTTTACATGTAAAACTTGCTTCGAAATACAAAATATTTGAGATACGAACGCCACCCTGGAATGGATTAATTTCATATCTCGGGGTACCACTGTATTTTGTTGAAGAGAACACCAATTTTGATGCTTTTGTGCTATTCCTAATGATATAACCAGTTGTTATCAAATGAGCTTGTAGGTGCCTACTCCTTTGGGTCGGGGAGGGTTTAGTAAAAGTTTTTTAACAAAACAATCGAGGTTGAGTTTGTTTCCACGGGACACCTTTCCAGGACCACCAAATGTTGATCAAAATTCATCATTTTCTGTTAACCTACACAAAACCTTTGTGCCCTTAGAAACAAGCAATTCTCTTGTTTGTGACATCACAAGGTGACTTTTCTGATAACAGAGACTTCTCTATAAGGTGGCTATGTTCAAGTCCTACTGTTCCCGCACAGGCTTTAAGACGCAGTGGATGGCTTCCATGTGACCGGAAGCGTGGGTGGTCATCCATGCTCCTGATCATCACCTGGTCCCAGACTGCAGAAGTAGTCTGGTAGAACACAGTAGCTTTTGACAAGGATGTCAAGGTTAATGCTTATCTCACTGCCAAGGGTCAGTGAGAAGGAGAGAAGGAGAGCTCTAAATCTGCTCTGATGTACATCCAGAAACTGAGGACCAACCTCACTGGTCTCTGAATACGGATCCCCTTTGTGGCATCCAATAAAGACCGTATCCTGCATCTGTCCTCCATCACACTTGTTCAGGGTCCACCGGGCATTCTGCCTAATGTGTGCTGCAGAACCCTGTAACCCCTCATGGAGGTAGCAGGTCAGGAAAATGAATGAATGAATGAACAAATGATTGAGTTTAGTCAAAATCAAGTTACTGCCAAAATAAATGTTTGGCCTCTATTCAAAGTCTTGTCATTGTTTCAAAACCTGAATGTTTTCAGCTGTGTATTCCGCCCTGAATGTAAACAACGTTCCGACAGGTCTGTCCCCGTCGGTACAGGTTTGGTGGAATACATTAGAGAATCAGACGGTTAGCTGATATAATCGTCACAGTAAGGTCTTGTGTCTGCTGCCACTGGAGCTAGAGCCAAGAAAGCAGTCAGTGTGATGGGTGACGACAGAAGGAAGCATTTCAGGGAACTCATAGCAGCATGCAAGTAATCCACAGGCTCCCTGTACAGTCATGCACACAGCATGAATATAAACACCTCCACGTGCTCTCACACCATCCACCTCCAAATGTGTGGCAGTGTATATAAAGGTAATCCGTTCCGGGGTGGCCTTCGAATCCTGAATTTTTTGAATGTCAAAGCAAATTTTCACTCAAAAGCTCTCAGAAACAACAGTATAAGTTGAGAAAAATCACGTAACTTTTCTTCAACCTTAAATCTAGACATTGTTGATGTAATAAAGGATAATAAACCTGAAAAAAATATAATACAAATGTGAAACGTTACTGTGCGAGAGAGGCGATATGGCTCGGAGGAGGTGGTGGGAGTGCAGACAATATTATTTCGAGATTTTTCATGAATTACGAACACCAACACGGTTTCAAGTACAAGTAGAGACAGTGTTTTCTCTGATAAGGATGTCCTTCTGTGTGAAAATAATGCCGCCTACAGTGACGAACCAAACTTATTGGTTAATTTGCAGTAAAGTTGCGGTGATTGGATGAAATTGCAAGGCCTCAAATAAATCGTGGGGATGGCTGAATTTGCGTGAATTGGCGTGATCGCAACATCACGAGTTTCTGGAACAAAATTGTTACTACCCCTCAGTTAAAGAAGGAAAAACCCACAATTCTCACTGAAATCACTCGAAACTTACAAAAGTAACAATAATTAAAAATTTATTGAACATTAAATAATCAAAATCACTTTTGAATTGAGGAATGAGCGTTGTCAATGAGCGTTCTGTAGATGTCTATAGGGATTTTGGCCCACTCCTCAAGAGCAAACTGCTCCAGTTGTCTCTGGTTTGATGGGTGTCTTCTCCAAATGGCATGTTTCAGCTCCTTCCACAGATGTTCAATGGGATTCAGATCTGGGCTCATGGAAGGCCACTTTAGAACAGTCCAACGCTTTTCTCTCAGCAGTTCTTGGGTGTTTTTGGCTGTGTGTTTTGGATCGTTGTCCTGTTGGAAGACCCTTGACCTGCGACTGAGACCAAGCTTTCTGACACGAGGCAGCACATTTCTCTCCAGAATGCCTTGATAGTCTTCAGATTTCATTCTACCTTGCACACCCTGTGCCAGATGCAGCAAAGCAGCCCCAAAACATTACTGAGCCTCCTCCATGCTTCACCGTAGGGACTGTGTTCTTTTCTTTGTGTGCTTGGTTTTTGAGTCTATGAACATAGAGTTGATGTGCCTTACCCAAAAGCTCCAGTTTGGTCTTATCTGTCCAAAGGACATTCTCCCAGAAGCTTTGTGGCTTGTCAACATGCATTTTGCCAATTCCAGTCTCGCTTTTTTATGATGTCTTTTTAGCAGTGGTGTCCTCCTCGGTCTCCCAAGAAGTCCACTTTGGCTCAAACAACGACGAATGGTGCGATCTGACACTGATGTACCGTGGCCTTGGAGTTCACCTTTAATTTCTTTGGAGGTTGTTCTGGGCTCTTCGGATACAAATGATCGTTTATCCACTCTACCTGTTTGCTACTACAGCGTCCTCTTAACATTAAGACAACATCACAGCATGAGTAACGTCTTCTTTTCCTACAACACTTTCTGGTCACTATGGTAATCTCTTGTCAAGATTTATCCATATTTTAAGTAAGACTACTGATATTATCTTTTTCTTTTTCTTGGAAGTTGTAAGCTCTTCCTCTTCCTCGCCGGGCCTTTTCAAAGAAACATTGCAAAGACATTCTTATTTTTCTAGCTCCTGTGCTAATTTCAGCGGTAACCCATCACATGACTGAGAAGAGCGCATTGACCTGTCTCAAGCATGATATAGACGGATGTAACTGAACGGATAAAACATTGTTAAGATTCTGAAATAAATAAAACGGAAGTAGTGTTGATGATCTGGCTCTAAGTCTGATTTCAGATTTTCTCAGCATTAGGTAAAACTATACAACCCTCCTGGTGATTGTTCTATGGTCCTTATGGTCTGGGATATATTTACATTGCTTATGTACCAGAAGGGGTTGCTTAATTCAAGATACCAATAGTTGCTGCATCATGTTGTATTCTCAGTAGAAAATGAAACACTGATATTACATTGTTTACTCTGCAAGCCTAAAAATATCAGAGAACCATGTTCTATTACTCCTAAAACAGTATAAATATGGCAAAACTTATTATTGTAGCAAAAAAACTGAAATATAAATAATACAAATACTCTCCTAACGGAACATATGAAAAATGATGTTGCTATGAAGTGGTATTTTTCTTAAGAGTGTAGAGTTTTGCCTCCAGCAAGATTCTTTCTGACCAATCAGTGAGCTCAAAAACTGAATCGCTTCTTTCTAGTCAGAGAAAAATATCATTACCGCACTCTACACACCGGTCCGAATTGAGATTTGCACAAATCTTCGGGCGGCTTCAGATGGTGCTTTTCGTTTTTATCAAAGAAATATTGATGCAATGACACACCCTGCCTGAAGGTGGTGTTTGCGGTAAAACAGATGCACTCCCTACCATACAGGTACACAGGAATAAATAAGACGATTACAGAGAAGAAATCAAAGAACACATGGAAAAAAATCCTGGATGTCGAGCGGTTTATGTTTGTGGCTGATGAAGAATGCGCCTGATAAAGAACTTTCTGATCACAGGGACCTATTTGACAAAAATTAGGAGAAAATTTGATATTCCTTTCATGTATCCTGTGCGCTGTCAGCTGTGGGACGAGCGCCACCAAGTGGCTCTTTTGAGTCCTAATCATCATCAAACCTTTCATTGGTTCTCCTTGCGAAAAACCAATCTGAAATGGCAGTGTGAAACTCTTTTTTTGTGGGCACCACTCGCTCGGTCAGATGTGTGATCTCCCATTGGTGCCCATGGTTTTCGACTGAGGAGCGTTGAGGTGTGTAGAGGCTTTTTGCCTAGAACCTCGTCCAAATTGTATGAAAAAGTACCACTAATGGGAACACAGCTCTGCTTTTCAAAACATGTCGGTGGAACAGCAATATTAGTAGAGTTTGAGGCTAAAAAAGTAATATTTGTAACAGTTGCAAGCAAATATTCAGAGAGCCCAGGGCAACTAAAGTTTTAGACCATCTGCAGCTGTACATCTGATTTGATCAGGTGCTTCAAGGAACATTTGCAGCAATAACGTTAGCAAACATTTGGATGGCCAATGTTTGAAAGAGATGCTACATGGAAAAGCTTACGCGTTAATCAAAGATACAGGAAGTAAGGTAAAGGCCTGTTCACAGCTTTTGCCGCGTGCTCTGACGCGCCTCAATATTAAACCACGGCGCCAACAGGCCATCACAAAATGGTTTTAGTGAAAAAGCGTTTTGAAGTGACATATCGGATTCGGTTTTCTTAGGACAACGACCATTGAAAGGTGTCTCTTTTGATGGCGTGAAAAGGAAGTAAAAGAGCCGCTCGGTGGTGCTCATTTCATGATTTCATAGCTACTTTCTAGAGAGACTGGGTAAGTAAACGATGTAACAGTTTATTTAGACAACGTTGAACACAAACGGGTGATCAGACAGCAACTACGAGGGGTAAACAGAGACACGGTAAGTACGAGAATGCAAGTACGTGAGTGTTAGCCAGAAGAGAGAGCACTCATAGTCCGCTTCATATCAATGAGCCTGGACACTGAGTGAAGTGAAGAGGGTGCTTTTATAGTGAGCCAGGGGATTGGATGCAGCTGTGCGTGATTAAAACTCAGGTGATGGTGCTCGCTGTGATTGAGTGCTGGAAGAGCCTGGCCAATCCGTGACAAATTGTGTGTGTATTCAAAAATTTCTCACTCTTGAGCTCATGAAGATCTAGCTTCAAAGCAACGCTCCCGATTCATTGGGTAAGTGCACCATTTGACTCATGCCCCTTTGAGTTGTGCTCGTTGTGGCTCAGTCTGCGTGCCTGTAAACACAATGACTCATCGAAGAATGGCCTTTTGTTTCAGGGACACAAAACTGAACCCTAAACACAGGAATTACTAAACAATAAGCATCCTCCGACTCTAACCACCTCCTTGTCATGCCACTTTCCATTTAGACAGCTGGGTCTGGTGTGGTTGAGGAGGTGGGAGGGTCTCCGTCTATCAGCCCAATCCTCAGTTTGCCACTGTCTTTTCTTCTCGTCTTTCTTTTGCCTAAGTCCTTTCTTCCTCGGCCTACTTTAGCGGCTCAGCTGAGGCTGGACTGAAGCAGGAAATCAGTAAAAAAAAACAAGGCTCAAAAATCTCTGAGTAAACTTCCAGGTTCTATTTCTCCCTCTTCCTGATGGGAAGTCTTTTCTAAAGGAGTGGGAAAATGCTTCCCAGAGCTTCACTCAGCATCTGAAAGCCTGAAATCCTCAGAAGAGTTGGCCTCAAAACTATTGTGCTTCATTGAACGCAGAGGAAACCAGGCTGTTAAATAAACCCAGAAATCACTTGGATTCCCACATGCTGCTTTGTTGATTTGTTTCTTTCCAAAGCAGTGTAAGGAGTTCAGGTGATGCAGGCCTGGGTTTGACGTTCATTCTGTTGAAATGTCCACTTACTCGATTATTTAGCAGAACAACATCAATTCCTGTCAATATCAGACACAAAACATCAACAAATAACTTTTTACAATACTATGTTACTCTAAAAAGTCATTTTAAACTGGAAAAATATGGCAGAAATGTGGAAACGCTAATAATTTTAAACTTAAATACTCATGATCTATCTAGTTGGAATCATCTGCACTAAGCAATGCCAAAAATGCAAATCTGGATGACGGCAATATAGAAAAAAAGGTAAAACGCTATTGATTATCTAGGTCGATGTTGAAAAGGAGCCCATGTCAAGACCTTGAGAGCATCTCTTTAATCTTTGCCACCGAGGGCAGGTCGAGTAATAAGCATGAATTGGATTTGTGTGAGTTACAAGTTTAAGTTTCCGTCACATTAGAACAATTAGACACAGTGTCTGTGGTTAATGCTCGAGAGGGAAGCACTGAAGTCACAAGGTTAATGACCAGCATGTGAATACTCACAACGACCATTTGCTTCGTCTGATTTTCTCTATGAGATCTGTGTGCTTTGATGAATGATCTTTCTAACATGTTTTGAAGAGGTCCAGGGACCTCTGAACCTTGCGATGAGGAAATATGTTCTTCTATTTATTGTTTCCCTTGACTTTATTAACTCATCTGCCTTTAAACACATACAAATTCTTCGTTCAGATCCTTCCTAACATTTTGGTCTGAGTGTAAATCTGGGAAATCAGAAATTGATGTTTCTTTCAAAGGGCTGCGTCTCACTTCTCTTTCATTTGTTCACGTGAGGTTTGTCGAACGATCGACTATGGGAACGATCGTCAGAGTGTCCGATCCTCTTCAATTACCGGTATTTACACCAAGCCAATAAAGCACTTCATTGTGCAGTATAGAAACTAGCATATGCCACCTATTTAAGCACAGGTGGGCAGCTAAGGGATACTGCAGTGTTCCCCAGGTGCAACTATCATAACAGTTTGACTCGGTTTGAGGGTTTAGCAACAGAGATCCCATTTATAAAGCAAAAAGCAATCATTATTATGTACCTAGCAGAAGGAGATGAACACAACTGAGAGACTGAGCAAGCATTGTGAGCAAATGATAGATGCTACAGTATCATATCATAACATGACTAGTGTGGCAATCTGTGGTTTTACCAACCTGTGGTTAAACTTATCTTGTAACCTAACTGTTTGAGACCAGTCACTCAATGCAAGAGAAGTTAAGCATCAAGCCTTTTATTCCCTGCTACATGCAGTGAAATTGAACCCTTATGGACACAAACATAGACAAGGTGTGAAGACAGTCCACTGTGGAGAGGTAGGATTTAAGAAAGTAACAGGGAAATGGGTATACATTGGGAGAGGTAGCTAAAAAAAAAAGCACTTCAGAGGGCAGTGTGGAGCAGGTTAAAAAAAAGCCATTGCAACCAAGCACATATAGACATAATACAGGAAAAACACATTACAGGAGGGGGTAGGGTCAGGGAAGGTGGTGGGACCACTGCAGTCAACAGCCGACATTTTCCTGCTGCCATTAACGGCGCTGTACTCATGGCCCGTTCAGATTACAGTGGTTGGGAGAAGCTTTGGGAGGTGTTGTGTCCTTGAAGAAGGAATGCAGAGCGTCTCGTTATCTTGCTCTCTCTGGGGATTATTTTGACTCCTTGATGACCTTCAAGGCCAGAGGACCTGAGGGAAAGCCAGATGGAAGAGAAATGTAAATTTCCACAGATTTTAATGTCCATCACCGGCCTTCATTTTATCAAACATCTCCCCGATGATATCCACTTTGCGGTCACAGACCACTGAATGAGTCCTAACAGACTTAAGTCCAGACAACATTTCATTCCAGCCGGTCAGATGGGTGGGTTTTGAGCACTGACCGGCTTTGACAATCGCCAAGAGTTCCACAAATTCAGATCAGCAGAATCTGAGTTATCACAGCTCCATTTAGATAAAAATCTCCGACATCCTCCAGGGACAGAGCAGCCAGGCACACGTTACGCCACTTCGCCCAGGCGTCCATCGTGTAGCCAGCAGCAAAACTTCTTGCAGGACAGCTGGGCTCCCCTGAACCTTATTGAGAAATTCCATTCAAATACCAGTTGATCAGATCCATAGTTACTTTAATTAGGAGAGCAGGATAGTGAGAGTCTCTCACAGAGAGACAGAACACTGATTGCCAGTAGGAGGAGAAAGATGCGACTGCCTCCACCGAGAGCAAGAAGAGAAAAGGAATTTTATACTTGCAATACTATCCCTCACAAATCCTATGTAATATACAATTTGATATTTTTAGCAGTGTCTGACCGTAAACTTGAAAACACAATATAAAAATCAAATGTTTGAGAGATCGTATTTAGGAACAATGGGGGGTAGAGACTAGCTCTTTAGAAAATTGTTTGTTCAAAAGAAATCAAGCTTGTTATTTTTCTGTCAACTCCTAGAGAGATGCTTCTTTAGCTAGAGAATAAAGGATATGTTTCGCAACATACATCTGTCAAAGGAGGAGGAAGAGTTGAGGATTTGCTTGGGAGTGTACTGAGCAGCTCTTGAGGCAAAGAGAGGCATGACCTCGTATGTGTACACTCCTTTTGAGTCACACAGATAAACACACCTTTGTTAACAGAGTGCTCAGGTTTTGCACAATCTTGCATCATCAGTTGAATCACAAATAAACGTATCCAAATGGGTTGAAAAGGGTCTACCCTTGAGTCAGAATCAGTAATGATATGCATGCCCTTTTGAGGAGCACTAAAGAAGCACTTTACAAGCTATGAGATATTGCGCATTAGGAAATCGTTCAGTTCACCCTCTTTAAAAAGTACGAATTTAATCAGCAGCTCAATGAACAAAAGAACTATTTCAAAACTTTTTTTTAAATATATTTTATTAAACATTTGTTTAACTCTATAATGTGAAATTAAGATTAATCATAGTTACATCACAAAATATTCTGTTTCACTTAAATTGTTTGAAGCCAAAATGAAAACACCCAGCAACAAATACTACAACATCTAATATTTTTTGTTGAGCACCTGGATCTGCTCATTTTGAAGAATGCTATAATGCGATGCTAACTTATCTCTTCAGAATTCCCTGCAGCTGTTCAATCGGGTTCAGATCAAGAGAAAATCGATCACCTTCATCTTCAGGAATGCAGCAGGAGCTTTAGACGTGTGTTTGTGATCATTGTCATGTTGGCATCTTCTCCTTCAGTGTAGATCAGATCATTGTTTAGTTCATGATGGCGTCGATGAAATGCTGCCCCACATAAGGACACTGCCACCACCCTGTTTGACTGTTGGCACAAGGCATTTTTCTTTGAAATCCTCTCCTTTAGCACACCATACAGTCACAGGTAACGCTTGCTCTGGTTGGTTTCTACGGCTTTGGCAAACTGCAGTGAACCTGCAGGAGATTTTCTTCATCCCTTCTCCTCAGAAGATGCTCCTGTCTACATGTGGACAACCTGGACGTCTCTGTAAGATGGTTGCACTTTCATCTTTCTTAAATGTTTGGATCACTACAGTATGTTGACTGATATGTCTTCTTCTTGTATAAATGATTATAAAATACTTTTCCTTTGTGTTTATTTGATTCATCTACACTTTAATGACCACAATTTTTAAATTGTCAATATTGACTAGCTACAGAGTTTAATTTCAACATTTCTCTCTTATGATTTTTTTTTTCACAAAAAATGTGCATTTTACCAAAAAGTGAGATCAACCCTGCACTAGAATGTCTAGTTCTAAAAGCGGAAAAGCTTTTTTTTACATTTTTTTTTTTCACAATTCGTGTCGTGGTGTAACTTTTTATCACTCCGAGTACACCTCTGTCCTGCACGTTTTTTTTCCTCTAAAAATAAGGGTCGTCAGAAGGTGGGTTGTTTAAATTCATTTGCAAAAACAAATAAAGGATCCCAAACTTCCTCGTCTCTTTTCTGTGATTTATTTAAATGCAGAAAAATAGATATGACAAGAGTCTTGAAACATACACCCAGAAGAAAGAAAGCAGAAGATTTGAGTTTGAATGTCCACAACCATCCAGTTGTTGAGATGAGCTGAACATTTTCGAAGGGTTAGCTGAGGGTTTCTCTTACTCCAAGAAGGCAGAATTCCTCCCCAATCTAGACCCAGTCAAAACAGTCAACGAACTATGAACTTGAAAAGTTCACCCACTTTTTTTCTCATATCAAGATGTTAGAATTTTTGCAAGTTGCATCTGATCCCTTTGCGAATCAACTGCAAAAATGAACGTTCTGCAGACGTTGTCCTTAGAGTCGCAACGCTCACTTTCTTAAACCCATATTCCCCTATTCATCTACGGGGTCACAATGGCATCAATGAACCTTTCTCAATTTCTGCTTGTTTCAGACGGAACCAACATTCAGGTTGTAGTACCTTGCCTCACATATGTTGGCAAGGGAGATCCCGCAAAGCCCACGAAGCAGCCTTGCTTTGCTGCTTCCACAACTCAGTGGCCTAAGCACTGCTTAGAGACAGTGTTCCCCCTACACTGCCACCAGTAACATATGAAGAGCTACTGGGAGTTTCTCTCCACAAAGATCCAGAGGGCTCTGTCGGTGCAACATAAACCATGGGTTGGATCAGCCTCCTCCCTTGGCAGAGCTTGCAAGGTCACCCCCTGGTCCTGGAAAGGATGCAATGGACTGGCGGCCTGTCCATGGTGTAACACCACCTCTCGCCCGAAGTGAGTTTCTGTTCATCCTGACAAGCATGGAACCTCAGGATCACTGCACCCAGCTCGAGACGGTTTATATGTCAGCAGGCTTGATATCTGGTCCTTTTCTTTCTACAAGAGTCTCATTCTAGTGGTGAAGAGGTCAACTTTTGGGAGAACCAACAGGGTTAAAAATGAGTTGAGAGGGAACCTCTTGAAATCTGTACCAAGGGTCAGTACATCTTTAATGTTGCTGTTTTGAGGTGAACATAATTATCATCAAAATCTATGGATACAAGATCAACAAATTTCCTCATGCTGGTATTGTGATATATGGAAACTTTAATATGTTACTGAATAGCCAACTTGAGAGATGGCCTCCAATTAAGACTTCCTCTAACAGCCACCTGGCATTGTTTACGTATAAATACAATCTATCTGATGTTCAGAGGAAAACAAATTCTCTTTTTACACGGAGCAACAAGAACTGACTTTTGGTTAATCTCAGATCGCATTGACCCAGATAACATCTCCGTTTCCATACAAGCAATTCCTTTAGCAGAACACACGGTGATTTACATCTCAATTAATTTCCCATCAGATGCAAGCAGTTGGTAATTGGATTCTAATTCTTTCCTCAAATATGTAGCTGTGAAAATGAACAATTTTCCAGTTTCTAATAGATACAAAAACTGTGCATTGTTTAAATTTGAAATCTCAGAAAATTCTGTAACTAAAGATAGACTTTCACTAGCCTTTGTCAATGAAACAGGGGTGAGGGCTGGAGGGAGGGCTGTGTGTTGGACCAGATCAATGTCTATTTAAGTTAATGGACCAATAGGCGAGTTTCATGATTGTCACGGGCAAAAAGAAATGAGACAGTGGTACCCCGAGATATGAAATTAATCCGTTCCAGAATGGCTTTCTTATCTCGAACATTATGTGTGTCGAAGTTTATACAAAAAACTAAAAAACACGTCTGGTTGGAGTAAAACTCCAAGAGCATCAGCATTTTCTTATATGTGTCTTATACTGAGACAATCAAACAGTGAGGGATATCTGTACAAGTGTGTGGAACACAGACACACCCAAAGCTGCATAATTATGTCTAGCAGAAGCTCAAAATAGCTCTCCCGAGTCCCGACAGCACGGCTACGTAACAAACGTTTAACGCATGCGCAGTAATGCCATTGAGTACGCAACAAATGTTCAAACGCATGCGCGGTAATGTATGTTGAAACAAAATACAGTGGTACAGCAAATTACGAAATTAATCCGTTCCAGGGTGACGTTCGTATCTCGAACATTTCGTATCTCGAAGTTTTACATGTAAAACGTCTAATCCATGCAACGGCTCTCAGAAACAACAGTATAAGTAGATGCAAAAAATGGAAAACCGGAAAAAATCAAGTAACGTTTCTTCAATCCTTAAATCTACACATTGTTAATGTAATAAATGATAATAAAACACAAGCAAAATACGTAATACGTACACAAATGTGAAACCTTACCTTGAGAGTGAGGCGATGTGTCGGAGGAGGTGGAACGGATTCAGAAAACATTACAGCACCATGTATGAGAGTTAACTTTCTCAAGATATTTCATATATTACGAACACCAACATGGTTTCAAGCACGAGTTTAAACAGCACCGAGCGTGTCAGAAGGGATGGAGAGACACAGGGGTTCTCTAACTTGTGCTAAACAACAGCACTTTCCACGTTATAAACAATATTTCTTTTACAACACCTTGACTCTAACTTTTCACACATTATTGGTAATCTATACGTAATGATTTAAAACTGATTTAAAGTGGTTTAAAGCGCATCAGCCTCCTTTAGCACTGTCTCCAATGGGAGAGTGGACAGCCAGGACCCGGAAGCACAGCACGACGTCAGACTTAACAAGCTGCTAATAGAACAGACCTGTTGGTGTTTTTCGTATCTTGGAATTTTTTTCGTGCCTCGAAGACAAATATTTCCTACGCAACCTCCTATGTACCTCGAAGATTTCGTAACTCGAAGCATTCGCATCTCGAGGTACCACTGTAGTGTTCTTATTTATTTACCAATGGTCAGTACATGCCGAATCATGAGCAACTTCAGGACAACTTTTATGTCCACCTTTGAATCTGATAATCTAAAGTCACCAGCAGATTTTACTTTCTTCCCAAAAACTTCACAGTTTCTATTGTTAAATGCACTCAGGGGATCTATGAAGTATGTAAATAACAATTGTATAAGATGTGGACAAACCTCTCCCCCAAAGAGTCTCCAGTGGGCTCTCCTATGCGTGATGACCGCATTGTTGGACGCACTGCAGGTGGAGAGGGAATGTAAGCCAACACCAGTTTACACCAACAGGTGTCCGAGCATCTGGTCGTCTGTCAGTACACTGTGAGTGTGGATGTTGAAGCATGTTCGCGTGCGTGCTAAGTGAACCTCGACCCACTTTGATTCAAGCTCTTCTTTCTACTAATGACTTGACAAAATCATCGTTAGATCCTTTTTAGAAGTGGTTCGAATTTCACGGAGGATTGAAGGGTGTGAACTGGGATTACGTTACTGGAAACCCCTTCTAATGATTTCGTTTGAGCTCCAGAGGTGTGAATAAACTGCGAAGCTCATGGCCAGGAGATCAGCTCATCAAATATAATCAAATCAGTCACAAGTATTATTCTTGAGCACAGACATGCACAACAGATCCCATCACTCATCTCAAGCCTTTAAACGGGGCAGCTGCCCTCCTTCAAAAAGCACAGTCCCCAAGATCATATTTCCAGCTGTAGCCCGAGGAAAGAACCCAGCGGCTCAAGTTCAGAGAGGGAGCAGGCTAAAAAGCACCCGTTCCTGGCACAAATGATAAAGATGCCTTCAAAGGGCAAACATTTCTCATCTTGGAAAAACAGCAGCTAATCAGAGCTAATCGGCATTCCAGTGCAGAGTGGTGGAAGTTTTCTAACTGATCTAACGCCAGCACAAATGAGGAGGGTGTGACCAGGTTTGAAGAAAATAGCTCTATTCCTCTCTGAAGCTGTCAATATCTGGACGTTTTTACGGCAAACTGTCAGCCATTCGGGTTACAAGCAGCCTTAACAGTCTTATCGTTAATCTCTGAACAAATAATGTGCTACAGCAGCTATTAGCATGTGAAAACAGCGGTCTCCATGCTCAAAGTCGCCTCAGGCTAACAGAAAACAAACTGCCACCTCTCACACGCTCCACTTTTAGAAGAAAACAAACTCCTCATTTCACCACACTAATTAATAGCACAATTCAATGAAATCATCTTGCAGGACTGGAATATTGCCACTTTATAATGGTTTCTGGGAAATATGTCAGTACAGTATTTTAAGAAAGTGAACAGTTCTCACATATTTCTAGGAAGATTCCTGGACATCTTCCGTTTACAAGTGACCTGTGCTCATTCGGACCTTCAAAACCTCATTTGTGCTTCCACCCCACACAGATTCAACACACTCCTGTTTCTTTGTGTTCCTGCTGTCAACGGAATCTTCTTAACAGCTGTCAGACTTTCCACTTGATTTCTGATCACCTGAACACCACACAGATTTTTATGCCTTAGTCTTAGTTTTTTAGTAAAAAGTACATTTTTAAAAATCATGAAATACTACTACTGATACTACTACTAATAATAATTTACTCTGTTTAATAGTTTTCCCAGGTGATGGCCGGCGATCAGCTTATCAAAGTGTTCTCGCTACTGTGTACTACAATCACTTGTTTGTTTGATGTCTGCGGGTCGATGTGTGTGGTTCGTCCAGCTCGCAGTTTGTGATTTTTGCTATGTTTTGTATTTATCTTCCCATGTAGCTGAGTTGTATTATAAAATGCACAACATCATTATGACCCCACATAAATCATTGGCTGTGTGTGTATGTATATTTAAACATGTGTGTATGTGTGCAGGAATATATGTTCTGCATGAACTATAACAAACGGACATGGTTTGTCTGGGTAGATGCTCTGTATATATGTGTGTTGTGTAAAAACTGCAAATGGGACAAAAAGAACTGTAACTAGGACTTTCCCCCTCACCCTTCTCCAATCCCTTATCCACTCCCCCTTTCAGTCCAACGCCGTCTTGTCCGGACACAACTGATGTAAACTGACTCATGGGAACCACAACATATAAATATTTACATACATTCAATGCTCCAATCCAGAAGAGAAAACACCACACCAGGTGTTTTACTCCCCTGGAGAAAGCAAAACTGTCCAACTCAGCAAAGCATTTACTCTCCCATGTGATGGCTTTTGAGCAGGACAGGACAAGGTAAGAAAAAAAGTGTTCCTGTTCACGTGGTTAACCCTGCTACTCTTAACCTAAGCCCGTTGTGGCACTACTTAATGAAGTAGGCCACACAGAGACCGAGATATTAGCCCTTGGTTAACGTGGCTAGAGTCCCCTGTGAGGTAACAGCTATATCGGGCACGCCTCCTCGAGAGTATTCAGAAATTACTATTGTGGGTTTCGTTCTATTGCTCCGGTTTCCCACAAAAAAAAACATATGGCCCTAGCTAATTAATTTTTCCAAAACTTTTAATGAACTTAAATCATTAAGTGTGTAATGGCCTTTACACACCTATGCGTTTGCTGCACTTCACGTTTGCCATCAGCTCCCTGCGTCTTTCTGGTGTTTAGAAATGAGTGCACAGACCCTCTCCTAAACACTAGGTAATTCACTCCATGCCACACGGTGGCGCAGAAGCAATTCACATTGTGTGAGGCGCGTTTATGGAGAAGGAGAAGAGGATGAGCGATTGCTTATATGTAAAAACTATTCATTTACTGGAAAACAAAGCACTTCTTAATAAAGCTGGTTTTAGGTGCACAATTATAGCCCAGATTTTGACTTTATGCCAAGAATCGCATGCAAATTGGAGTTTGTGTACGTGTTCGACAACTGCACAGACTAGCTGGATGCTTCTCTTAACCCTTGTGTGGTGTTCGTATTTTTGTTACTCAGCCAGTGTTTATGGGTCTGGTGGACCTGCTAGAGTTTTGGCTTTCCAAATTAACACTATCAAATAATTTTATGTTAAATAGCTCAAAAAATTTCAACTTCATCTCAATTACAAGCCATATGAACGGCAAACATGTTTGATTTTTCCCTTTATCTTTTTTAGATCACATTGATGAAATAATGTGATCCTCGTTTTTTTTTTTTTTATATATATTATGAATTTGATCAATTGATGTTTTGAACTATTGATTTTTATTAATTTGAACTTCATTAGACATATAACTCATGTAACATTTAACATTTTCCAAAGCACAAGTTGAACACGCCCATTAAAAACATCAATGGTGCACACACTTAACCCACACTGTCCTGATGGCAGCTAGCTTGTCTCTCTGCCGTCAAGCTGATCTGTCATCTTGGTTATCAAAACGTATAATCCTGAAAATTTTGTGGAAGTTTTCCAGAGACATTCTCTGCTGGTTTCTGCATACCACAGTGAATACAAAAGTAGGCCTGTAAATCAATTCGGTCCATGTCCTTCCACCTTTCTCCAAAAACACACCTTCCTTCTAGATCACAGCAATCCAGAATAATTTCCAGAATGGAATCTGGGTTGAAAAGCTCAAAATAAGACTTGGCGTCCTGCACATGAGTAACTGCCAGTCGTGTTGGTTCTGGTTGCATCTTTATCACATTAGCAGTTCTGCAGAGTGGCTCATTTCTTGGGCAAGAAGACCATTCAATTTCACTATTTTTCAACATCCATATTTTTTTCACTTGCTGTCTGGTGGGCTTGCTCTGGTCCTGGAGCTGGCTGCTGATGGGGTACTCGTCTTCGTTTTGTTACTAAATGGGCCTCAATCTCATCCTCTTCTTTAAAGTCACTGTCAGACTCTGTATTTTCAGAAATGTGATCCTCATATTCTGAAACCTCTTACTCGACATCATCATCATCAGAAGCTCCTTTCCCTTCCAAAATTAAATTTCAAGGCTCTTGCAGCAGGAAATCTTTTGGTCATCTTGGTCAGTTGTGATAATGAACCACACTGGCAAAGTCTTATTTATTGTGTTATTCCCAAAATTTGTAGGTGGGACCGGGTATGAGAAAATAAAGCTTGGTTCCCGAAAGAGAGAGGGTAAATGTGCGGGAATGTAAGAGCAGACAGTGTTGAAAGTTGAATTTTCCACAATGTTGCAACTTTGTGAGGGAGTGGGAGGTAGAGGGGAAGAAAACAGCAGCACCAAAAAGGAGGAAGACAAAGTGTAGTAACACTGGACCTACACTTTCACCACTTTTATTAGTCCTGGGTCCAGTGGACCCGAACACCTTGTATGTAATGTAAATGCGTGGGGGGACGTACAGTATGTGGTCATTAAAAATGTGTTCAGATTTATGAAAATTCAGAAAAAAACTGAAAGCGGGTCTCACAGACCCGAACACCATACAAGGGTTAATATCTGTGTCTGTCAGGGAGTCACAAACGTGCAGTGTGTTCTGACTAAAATAATGTCTGTGATTATCTACAGCCAAAAAGAGCCACATCCAGAGGCCAACGAGAAGTTACAGAGATACAAAGAAATAGACGGCATCATAAACAGTGGTTTTGGCTCAAAAGGGGTTTTCTTTTTTGTTTATTTGGACTCTACAAATGAATTAAAAACTTGTATGCTCCCATTCTGATAATAATCCCGGTCTTGCGCATCAGTGTGTTTTTAAATCTCTCTCAAGACGCAGTATGAGAACATAGACACCGTTCTCTGCGTTTCTGTTTGAAATCATGCCGCGTGAAATCCTCTGCTGTTGATCTCTTGTGTTGTTTAAATCCAGCAACGACTGGATGCTTCTCCAGACAGCCTCTGTCTCTTCTCTCCTTCTGCCCCTCGTTTTGTTCTCGTGCTCCGCCTATCCCGGCTGAAGACACATGACCAAACGAACCAATCACAGCGATTGACACACAAGGTGAAAAAAAAACGTCTTGGCGTGTCTCTTGAAAAATGACGCAGCGTTTTTTCCTGCTTGTGTCATATTAGTGTCATTAAGGCTAAAGATTTACGGCACTGTATAGATGTGCGTAGGCCTTAACCACTGATCTTTACTTAAATCGTAAATGTTGTCTACATTCTGTTTAACTACAGCTTTTACGGAGGTATTATATTATAACCACAAATAACGCTCACAGTCACACTAATCACTATCAACAGAGTCACTTCCAGATGAAGATATCAAAGCAGATAGAGGTTTCATAAAGTGCTCCTCGAGCTCTTTTGAAGAAGCACAAAGTAACAGGCAATGCTGACGATCATAAACACAGTGGTCGACCAACGATTCTTGTGCAGACACTTCGAGCTTACTACCTTTCGAAAGTGCAGCAGTGTCAATATCTATGTGTCAGAAATCGTTTAAAAATAGCTCTTCTCGTTCATTCACTTTGAGAGGCATACTCTAAGTAAATAAGCAAGTCGTTGAAACTTGCGAATCAGTCCATTTATCAAAAGAGCAATAAACTAAGATGTGATTCTATTGGCTGCTCAGCTCCATCGTACCTCGGCAGCTATCTGTAGAACCTGCTGAAATGAGCTATTGTTGTTTGGGTGAGAATTGTGCAGCCAGTATTTCCACAGCGTTAGCGGACGTCCCCATGGGCTTTGAGCAGGAAACGCTCTCCCAAACAGCCACTTCCCCTACAATAACACACTCATCTCTCACTTTATCTCACGGCAGGCTCTGAGATAGTGTTGTGATACGACAACAGTACAATGTCAGCGGTGAAACGCTCCCGGAGAGAGGAGATCTCTGCGTTTTACAGCTCTTATCCATGATAATAGTTGAACATGTGTCAAAGCTCTTACAGATACAGTAGCTTTTGTTTGGCCATTGTTCCGGACCCCTGCAACTGGATTCATTTGTAAATGATCTAGCTTCATCTGACCTCCGTGGCTCCGGTCCTTTTGGGTAAATAGGCTGAAGTTTCGAGGGTCAGTGGGGTCATAAAATGAGCTCAGCTCCGCTAGGGTCATTCTTGTAGGAACTGTGAGCGGCCGCTAATGATCCCAGACATGATCGCCTTCCTGCACTGGGGATGTCAATAGCTTTACCCTCTAACCCTCACCCTGGCTGTGAGTGGAAAAACACATGCCGGGCTCTCAGCCGCAGCCTTTGTGGATACTTTAAAGAAGCAGAATGCATCTCGCTGAAAAATCTACCCTCACCACCACACGACTGTTTTTCTCTAAAGCACAGGTCAAAGCGAAAAGATCAGAAAAAGAAATGAATTTCTGAGGTCCGCAGAAAGATTTTTGTTGACTGAAATAAAAGTTAAAGCTGAAAGCCTTTCTCATGTTAGATCTTTGAAGGTCATTCCATGGACTGGAGTGGAACAAACCTTTAAGAATTAAGAGTTTATGGAGATAGAAGCATGAGACAAGCAAAAGCACAAGACATAATTCACGATAAAATGGAAGCGACTATAACGTGTAAACCTCGCACACCCAGCACAACTTTTTTTTCTTTAATCATTATCAATTATAATCATAGCTGGGGGGTTTTCTGCAAACACTGCGCCCTTATTTGTCACACGCATTTAGTAGAATTCCATAAATATAAATTATCTTATTAGCAGTGGCTTGATAGCAGACAATTAAGAAAGAAATAAGAAAATTACTCAAACCACAAACATCTAAAAACAAATTAATGTTACGATGCTCTTATGTTATAAATGAATCAGGGCACCTCTACAAAGTCATATTCTTCAGCCAAATGGTTCTGAAGGATCAGAAAATGTATTATTCCTAGTTGTTTTATTAGATTTAAACATAAATAAATGAAAATCTGACGTGTCAAAGGCTAATAATGGTGAATTGTTCCTGTAATACTTTTGCTTTTGACATTACATATAACATAACATTCATTCATTCATTTTCCAATCCACTTATTCTTTTTTGGGGCGTCACGGGTGTCTCCAGCGCACATTGAGCGAGAGGCAGGGGTACACCCTGGACAGGTTGCCAGTCCATCCATCGAGGGCATATAACAACATATTTTTCATAATTTTCAAACATATAAAATGACAATAAACTTATAAATAACAAAATGACTTAAAGTAGGTTGTGCTGCAAGCCATTCTGGGAAATTGCCCTTTCCCCTTTGTTGATAATAGATTTGGGACACCCCTTCACCTCGGGTGATCATGCTAACAGGGGTTCCAGTGTGTTTGGGAAATGCTGATTCCAGTGGCAAAATATTACATAGTGTATATAACATACATTACATTGTATTTTAATGAAAGACACGGGGCAGCGCGGTGGCTCAGTGGGTAGCACTGTGGCATTCCAGGTAGAAGGTTGTAAGTTCGAGGCTCACCGGTGACCTTCCTGGAAGGAGTTTGCATGTTCTCCCGGTGCTTGCGTGGGTTTCCTTCAGGTACTCCAGTTTCCCCCACAATCCCAAAAACATGCATTAGGTTAATTAAATAATCTAAATTTCCCTTAGCTGTGAATGTGTGAGTGATGGTGGGTACCGGGAGACCCCTGTGACCCCTAAAAGGGAATAAGGGGAATGAATGACACAGGTTTCTGACTGCAATCTGTGTGAATCCCATGCCATCCTTCAAAGGGAAAGCCTTGTTTTTTCTTTGTGCTTTATCATTTCTGTAGTCATCTGTTGTATTTGTAATAGCTTAGTGGTGGTAAAATCTTTTAAAATCTAGAATCTTGTGTCTAGTGGATGGTGGAAATGTCACAGCAAAGAGAAAGGATGATGAAAATGAGGCTTCTGAGCAGGAGAAAAGTGTCCAGATCTGCTGTGTCTCCTCCATCAATCAATACAAAGTGAACGATATTCGCATTGACAGCCTGAACAAGGGCTTTTTAACAGCCCAATAAATGACCAGCTCTTAAGGAATGTCCCCCCCCCACCCCACCGGGGGAACCGAGAGGTCTGATGGGGCACTTAGTGTTCTCAGACATGCAAATCTTTCACACTCTACATTAGAGCCCATTACTGCGACTCAATGGGCCGGTGTTCGTTTGCATTGTCCTCACCTCTGGATTTTACTTCTCAATGGGTCGACTCTCACGCATTTCCACCTCTCTTAACACCGCGGCCTGGTTAGCAAGCTTTTGCAATGCAGGGGTCATTGGCTTCTGTTCCCTTTAGCTCTATGCTGCTCCTCGCTGCTGTAATACTTTCTCCCTCTGTAGTGACCTCCCACGGTTTTATTGTGGTACCTCCAAAGCCCATTTGAGCTGAATGGATCAGGAGTCATAAATGGAGACGGCGTATGTGAAATCCATTTCAAAGCATTCAGAACGAATCATAACGTCCATGTTCTCCAGCAGATCTGAGAGGGACCTGGAGTTGAGAAGGACGCTGTTGCTGTTAGTGGAGCGAGAATGACTCTTGCACGAGAGAGCGTTAGTTAACAAACATTCTGCTAGTCTGTGATTTAGTAAAACATCTATTTCATCAGAAAGACTCTTTTAAGTGCCTTTGAATGACCCTGTGTTGTGGTTATATTTTAAAAGAAAAAAAATATATATATATAAATGAAAGGGTCAAATAGTACATTTATTCTGGACCTTACATGCTTAAAAAAACCGAAAAGGGTTGTATAATTTTGTTTATCTTGTTTTCGAGATTTTGTTAATGCCTGATCAAAGCTGTGAGTTATTGCTGTAATGTGAGAGGTATTACTGTAAATTAGGTTTTAGAACATATCTTTTCACACAACATATTGATTCTGCCCACTAATAGCTAACACTGCCATGCCCTCAAATCACAGATTTTTATTCACTGAGGTCTGCTTATAGCAATCTCACGTTTAAAACACATGGGCGTCTTTAGGAAAAAGACATTATAATTAACCAATGCCTAGATTAGGCCAGAAAGCCGTCAAAAATAGCAAAAGATATGTACTTTTTTGATTGTAATATAGAGCCATGCGTGTTGGATCCCAAGATCTCTCCTTTTCCTCCTCCTCCGCTGTCCTATCTTTAAAAAGGCAAAGGAGATGAGGAAAGCAGAGCTGGTATGTCTGACATTGAATCTGATGAATAATGTTTATTTACAGAAGGAAATTGTGAGGAAATAGTGATTAACATGTTTCAAGCTCTACTTAGCAGAGCTGGGTCGAGATCTTCTTACCCTGACTGTAGCAACTTCACCCCAGTCACACTGAAGAAGCTCTGGAATCTGTGTAAGCGGCTACATGATGCCCATCATCATGGGTGTGGTGGTGTGGGGTGGGGGGGGGGCACTGTTCACAGCGTTGAAATTTTTATTGTTTTTTATTGTTCCATCAGTTCTTGTAAAAAATGATTGAGCACCTTTTGGGTTTAACATTGTTTTTTAGATTGCTGTGTAATAATTGTGCGAGCAGATGCTATTATTAGTAAACAACGATCGAAGTGAGTAAAGAAAAGTGAAATTAAAGTTTACATCAAGCTCATGTTTTTATAAAACTGCATTGTTCTCAGCCTTTTTTTGTTTTACCCTATTTATTTACAAACTCCTATGAGTTTATTATTTTATATGGCTTTCAAAGAATGAAATAATTGAAAGATGAAAAAAAACTGTGTCAATGATTAAATGAATAAACATCTGTGAAACTGGTGATGCTGGTGATGGTTGGGGATTTTAGGCGAAAATCTAGATTGTTGTGAATTAGTTTCACTTAGTGACTCTCTTTAGATGAAAATGCATGAACATATTAAATATATAATAAAAGGTGAAACACATTTTATGACATTGGCCCAAATATCAAAACCTTGAGTTGATCATCATCAGAACCCGTTTTGAACCAATAAGCTCCAGGACTTCGTTTAGGGAATGTTACATTTAAAGAAAAAAGTTCAACAGAAACTCAACTCCGAATATATAAACTGTCAAAAATGAATTCCAAAAGTTTTGCACGTTTGTTTGTTCCAAAATGGACTGAGATTGTGAGCTCAGGGAATCCCCATCAGCAGAACTCGGGAGACATGGGCTTCTGTAATGACTTTCTGCTTGATGCTTCACTAGTTTTTGATAAGAGCACTTTGAAGAGTGATAAACAATCTAAACACTGGCGGGAAACTCCACAATCACACCAGAGCACTATTAGCCATGCAGATGCTGTGGAGCTACGTGAGTGACAGTGGAGCAGTGCTGGGGAATCAACTCGGATCATTTCAAACAAATCCTGCAATCCTTGTGTTGAGATGGAAAGGGATCTCAGAGCAAAATCCAAATAGACACAGACACATGTTCATAACTAGCACAAGTTTATTGCAAAGACATCAAAAATGGCCAAAGCAGCTCCACATCAGTCCACGCCTGGTTCATCATGTAATAAATAAATGTAGATAAGTGCAGAGAGACGGCAGGTAAAGTCTATTTACATCTGTACAGTAAACACGAGTTCATAAAGTCTCTGAAAGTAACACTGTATTTACATTCTAAGCTCTCCGTTCATTCGGGCTCAGCCCGCGCGTAACAGAGAACCGGAGTTCAGGGTGCGCGCGCGCGCTCTCCCGTTAGCTCGAGTGGAAGCTGGAAGACTCGGACTCCGTGGAGATGGACGACATTCCTCCTCTCTTCTTGGGCAGGATCTTAAGGCTGGAGCCCCGGCTGGGCGACAGGGCGCTGCGGGCCGACTTCTTGAACTTCACCCCGAGAAACGCGTAAAGGATGGGGTTGAGGCAGCAGTGGAAGTACGCGAGCGCCTCGGTGACGAAGATCCACTTCTGGAGGCCCTGCTCGAGCTCGCAGCTGTGCGGGATGACCTCCAGCATCACGAGCGTGTCCAGCAGGATCCCGCCGCAGTACGGCAGCCAGCAGACGAAGAAGCAGACGATCAGCACCACGGTGGTCTTCAGAGCCTTGCGCTTCTGCGTGCCCTTGGAGCCGTGCGACAGCTTGGAGATGATGATGCAGTAGCAGGTCAGGATCACGAGCCCGGGGAGCACGAAGCCGACGAGAATGTGCTGGAAACGGAAGGTGACCACCCACGTGATGAACTGCTCCTGCGGGTAGATGCGCTCGCAGAATGTGCGGATGGCGCTGGTCTCCGCTTTGACGAACACCAGGTCGGGGATGGTGAGGAGCGCCGCGGGGAGCCACACGCCCAGGTAAATGATGCGGTTGGCGAGGAGTTTCCTCGGGCCCTGGCTGTTGGTGGCGCGCACCACGGCGAGGTACCGGTCCAGGCTGATGAAGGCGAGGATGAGGACGCTGCTGTACAAGTTCACGGTATAGATCATGTGCACGGACACGCACAGGAACCCGCCGAAGTACCAATCTTTAGCCGCGTCCACGGCCCAGAACGGAAGCGTAAGGACGAACAGAAGGTCCGCCACGGAGAGGTGCAGGCGGTACTTGTCCGTCATGGTCCGTGATTTCTTCTGGCAGCCCATCACCAGCACCACCAGCCCGTTCCCGACGAGCCCCAAAACAAATATGATCCCGTACACCGTGGGGAGAAAGATCCTCTGGAACTCCTGGCTGACCTCCACATCACACGGGATCTCAAAGTTGGCCCCGATGTCCCCCGAACCGAAGTCCGAGCTGTTATCCGCTGACAGGTCATCCTCGAAGAAAATGTGCTGCAAAACAAACGAGCAAAGTTAGAAAGGACACTTGGATACGAGTGCACAAACGCGTTCTGCAACGCATCCTTACCTCATAGTACGCCATATTTAGATTCCTCCTGCAGTGATGCCACTTTATCTGAAGCCTTCAGTGTGATTCTGAAGAGCTGCGGTTCTTCTCATGGTTTTAAAAAGCTTCTGCGCGCGCTGAAGCCCCGCCCCTTTACGCACGCGCTGCGTGGCTGCTCTGCATCTGCGTCCTCCGCAAACACTCTCTTCCTGTTTTTCATTCTGAGGTGTTGTGTGAAAGAAGTAAAGGGTTTTCCTGTCACTGAAACATATACACACTTCAAGTGAAGCCTGGTGTAGAGAAAACTCATATTTTGAGTGACCAGTTTAAACAACGATGGTCAAGTGAGTTGAACAATGAAACTGCACACATCGTGGTCACAGTGCATGTTTATTGTAGCGCTATAGACCCCTCTCTCACTCAACGAGAGAGGCCGAAGGCACTGAGAAAACATTAACAACCTGCAAAAAAACGACCCAAACTTACCCAGGAACTATTTTCCTGTAGCAGCACAATCTTCCCCAACAAAAGATCACAGACTCATGAGCAAAGTAGAAATTAATGGCAGGTATTTAGACCACCAAACAGGCTTCAGCAACTACTTATCTTCATATTATGTGACGGACACAAATGTAATGAAAACACCTCTCCTTTTTGATTAGTGCTGCCATCGAAGGAACAAGAGACTGGATGTGTTTGTCTCATTAAAAATCCCCTTTAAATAATCCCCAAATATTTGCCCTGTGCTGTGAATATGTGCATGGTTCGGTGTTTGTGCCGCAAGAATATTCAGCATTTTTTTCTCTCCAAGTGTTGTGATGATTGCAGCACATGATTGTTAGCACGTGAAGCTTAAGTAAACTTAAAAAGTACTTATGAGGCAAATCCTAAAATAAACAAAAATATTTATTCTACCATTACCAACATGCACAAAATCTGTTTGAGAACGGAATAAAATCTGTTTGATAACTGCAAAAAATCTGTAAAAGAACGGCATAAAATCTGTTTGAGAACGGAATAAAATCTGTTTGAGAACGAAATAAAATCTGTTTGAGAACGGAATAAAATCTGTTTGAGAAGGAAATAAAATCTGTTTGAGAACGGAATAAAATCTGTTTAAGAACAACCTAAAATTTATTTGAGAACGGCATAAAATCTGTTTGAGAATCTGTTAAAGCGACTGAATCTTGACTTTCCCCAAAGTACACGTGAAGCCACCTCCTGCAGTTGCAGACTGTACAAACAAGGCACTATAATAGATGTCTCAGGGGGTGATGTTCAGCAGACATTCTCGATATCTGAGCTGTCTGTAAAGCAGCTTTCTGTGCAGCACTAGCTGATTCCTCTCGGGTTGTTTGGAATATTTAGAGTTGCATGGAACTATTGAGCAAGATGTGCAAGTTTGGAACTTGCCATAAGAATGATTTGACATAATTGTTATTTATTAGTGTGATATATTACTTTTCATTGATGGTATGTTTGGCATTTTGGAGAGAACCATGTCATGGATTTATAGCATTTTGTACTTAAAAAGTGTAAAAAATATAGATCTGATGCTTTTGACAACCCTTTCTTGTGGAAGAAAACTCATTTTTGGAACCAAACAAATAGATTTTGAGATCTTTGTCTGGTAAACTTATGTTAAAAGCTCACAAACACGCACACCTGGGAGAGTGTAATGTTGTTCTGTGAATCTGTTTAAGTGTAAAAAAGCTCAAATGGATTTAAACACATTGAGACATACTCAGACTGTATGTAAATCTCTCACAAGCTCTGAACAGAGCGTGCTTAGCATTCTCTGAATGGCTGTTATCACATTAAGAAGGTGCTAATTTGTTGAATATCAGATAAAATCACGGCAGCTGTCTGAGGGATCACTACCTTCTATTGTTCCAGACCTCCAGAGTCACAGAAAAATGAGCTAAAGCAGGATGCTTCAGCTCTGTGCAGGAGATGTTTTTGCAGTCGCAGCTACAAGAGCTGCATGTGTGAGATCAATTTATCTGCTGCAACGTGTCAGTCATTCGATGTTTAGACGGTAAGAGCAGCAGATGTTGCCGCACACTCAGAGTTGTGCATGGCAGGGTTGGGACACCTGGCTGAATGAAAGCTCCGAGACATCGCTGGCTGCAGAGAGAAAGAAAAGGGCAGTTCTCAGATAAAAAAAGCCCTTTGGCTCTCTGTGCATGAGCCTTCCTCTGGGAGAACATGTGTTTTCACCTCAGCTGCCCCCAAACAGGCAACAGAAATGGTTTCCAGAAATGCCTCTGACTGGGGTGTTTCATCCAAAATTCAAAAGAGACAAACACAAATAGAGTTTGTGAAAACATGGAGTAAACAATACAAAAATAGTGTTGGGATGAGACTTGCTCCTAGAGGAGCAGGGATTCCTCTGAACGTACATTAGGTTGATTTAAATCATATTCAGAAGTGCGGGATCAGTCTATCAAACTTAAGGGGCAACCTCCTGCTTCTCTCTTGAAGCCTAACAGGAAGTGACTGAACTGCAGTTCCTCGACCGGCTGCTAGAGGCCGGCTCCACAAGTGAGCAGATTCTCTTTGACACCAATGTTAAATTGTTCAACTTTGGAGCTCCACTGGTTTTGTTGATTTAGATCTCCAGATTTAACCTTCATGAACACTCTGTGGGGGGGTTGTTTAGGATTTATTAAAGTTATGTAGGGTGTGGTTTCTTGAGGGGCAGATGATTGACATTTCCTTCAGCCCGTCTCATCACGCGTCATCCTCTGGCGTCTTTCATTCCAGGAAATAAAACAATTGGGATTCCTCAAGGATCCATCCTGGGCCCTGTTCTGTTACCAAGCCTGTGTGAGGGAACTAATGCTGATGAAGTCTCTGTTGCTTTCAGTGTCACTGTGGCTACAGTCAAACTGCTTCACCTTAAATCACACTGTGTAAATGTACGCAGTCAAGCATCACAAACGAGCCTCTAACTCACGTGTCAAACTCAAGGCCCGCGGGCCAGAAAACTACATTTCCCACAAAACCGAAATGAATACGAAATGTTCGAGATATGAATGCCACTCTGGAACGGATTAATTTCGTATCTCGAGGTACCATTGTATATTTAGAGAGAGTTCTCCTTTGAACTCTTCAGAGAACATTTACAGTTGTCTGGATGCATGCAGGTTGATTGGGGCGGTATGACACAAACTGGGTTTTTGTTATGTCTCCCGATATCATAACTATTAAACTGCAGAGACATAAGAGAACGAGTGGGCGATTGAAAGCCGGGGCTGCCGTGGACGGATGGAGAATGCTGCAGCTTAATGTTGAAAAAACAAGCAGGTCCAAAAGAGAAATAGTCAAATGAGAGACAAAGATCAGTTCTATTACCATATAGTTTTATTCCCTCCGCTCATCATCCTACACCTTATAATAATTATTTTAACTTTAGCACCTTACTTAAATAACCTGTGTTTCCTGTACTGTTCATTTAATGCATTAACACTGGAGAGTACCCCTGTACCACAACAAATTCCATATGTGTGTGCAGTTGGCAATAAACATCTTTATGATTCTGATTCTGATCAGAAGGTCGAGACTGGGGAAAACAGAGGCTAGTGTGTGACGTCCCCACAGGTTTTTCCTGAGAGATACTAGAGCTAAAGAGAGACACTAGTGCATGGGGCAGATGCTTTTATCCATAGTTGGCTCTGATCATCTTTTTTCTTCAGGTGTGTTTGATGCTACGTATGCTGGAATTATTATTTTTGTACTAAATATGTTTTAATTGCAAATAAACTAAAATACTTAAAGAATAAGGAGTTTTATCTACCACCATATGCTATTTCAGAAAAATGAGAGCACACTTTGTTACATAAAGAACTATTTGCTAGTGTTTTCAAAATAGTTGAGTGCTATACTTTTAATAAATTACTATTTCACCAATAATATGTTTAATTAACTTTACACACCGTTAATTTCTTGGCTACTTTTCAGTAAGTATGAATGAAGATGCATAAAATGTTTTTCCACTCATTGGTTAGTGGTTGGGTGAAGCCATTGATTGTCAAATAACTGTCTTTACTCTTTAAAAATCATAATTCCAAATGACCCTGATCAAAAGCTCTAAATATTCTGTATTCCTCCCTAAACATCAATGACAGCCTGAAGTCTCTTGAGGTAGTTGTGGATGAGGTTCTTTATCTTTTCTGTTGGTAAAGCAGCACATTCTTCTCTGCAAAAACTTGTAAATTCTTGGACTGTCTTGAGTTCTCCCCAGAGTGCTTCAATGATATTGAGGTCAGGAGACTGAGATTCACTCCAGAACCTTCACTTTGTTCTGATGGAACCAATCACAAGTGGACTTGGCCCGCTGTTTTGGATCATTGTTGTGCTGGAATGTTCAGTAATGTCCCATGCGGCACATTTTCCTCCAGCATCCTTTGAGAACATGCTGCATTCTTGCAATTTTGAGCAAGTTTCCAGTGCCTTTGGAGCTCAGGCATCCCCAAAACATCAGTGACCTTCCTCCGTGCCTCACAATGAGGATGGTGCTCTGTTCATCATCGTTCACCATTCAGCAGAGTTTGAACACATTCCCAGGTCCTTGGAGAGTTTTTTCCCTGTTTTGTACAGTTCAACTCCCTTTTCCCGTAGATCCTTCAACAGCTCTTTTTCTTACCCACCAGAATTCAGAAATGTCAGCGCATCACCGGATAAAAGAGGCAAGGGTCTATCAGGAGCCAGAACTTTTCTGCCCTTCTGAGTCAGTTTTTGTGCATGTTATTAAAATCACCAGGGTGTGTAACTTTCCATCAGGGTCATTTGGATGCTACCCGTTTTTGCTGGAAGGATGGGTACATCTTCAAAGGGTACTACTCTCTTTAAACACCAGCTTCGAGCGATAAGTGGATGGACTGCAGTTTCACGAGTGAGAGCACAAGGTGCAGCTCTGTTCTGCTGTCACTTATCCAGCGGCCATTGGTAAACACATGTAATTATTTTTATGTGCCAGGATGCTCCCAGGCTGTCTCAGTCAAGATTTATTTTATTTTTTTTAAATATCCTTCGTTATCCAAACGTTTAACTTCCTAGCTGCAGAAGTCAGCTCCGGTGGTGTAGTGGGCGGGAGCAGTTGTACAGGGTGACCTGAGCAGCCAGGTTGCTCTGCAGCCCCATCTTCCTACTCATATCAATAATGGCTAAAAGATTAGATTGTTGTTTGCTGTGAAAAAACAAAATATAAGAATACTTGTGGAAAAACATGAAGACGGTGTCTAGTGATGAGTTGAATGTGAAGCAAGTGAATCTGAAGCGCCTCTGAATTTCCCACTTGTACAGAACCAGCGCTAACAGTATTTTGTAGCTTTGATTGTCAGCAAATTGTTCATGTCAGGCCTTTATATGCATTTCCACATCTCCATGACTGATAAAACACCTTTGTATGAAAAGGGAAAATGAAGGACACAACATGAAACTCAAAGTGCACTCTGCTGGAACTTCACCAGTTCATATTGTTTCTTGAAGTGTGTCAATCGACTCTGCTAAAAATAGTCACAATCACAGAAAACAACCACACACTGTTTCCTCCCTCTCCATAAGGCAAGAAAATATCCCTCGGGACAGGGCAGAGAGCCTCTGATAAGAATACAATAGGCCTGATGATGCCAGATAAGCATGTCTCTCACTCATTACACCATCTGTATGCATTCATGTCTAAGATATTACACATTCAATGATTTATTTACAAGGGGAAATCAGATTAGTGCATTTGTTGAGCATTTCATTTTTGTCAGCATGAAACCGAGAAAATAAACTAGAAACCTTGAGCTCTGTTTACAGATCTCACAGGCAGCACGCTGGTGCCTTGAAGTCTACACATCGCCCACTAAAGTTCCACCCTGGAGGCGTCAGAAAACAAATCACTGCCTTGCCCGAGCATTGTCAGAGGTGAGCTGAGCCAGGGGAAGAAAGGAGAGCTAGAATTAGGGGAGAAGGGGACACCTGTTTGAATGACCCGCCCCTCATACCCTTTCTCTCTCTCTCTCTCTCATTCAACCTTGTTTGGTCATGGAGAAGAGGCTCGGCGACAGAGTAGTAATAATTAAAAGCCATTGAGTGCCAGTCAGAGTTTGGAGATCTACAGGTGTAAAAAAAGACACATTTTTAGTGTCAAAGTAAATATTCGATTGTGAACACTGCACATCAAACAAATGTTTACCCCAGTGACTTTCTTCATAAGTGGTGCATTCATTTCCTGTTTTTACTGGCTTCTTTTAGAAACATACATGTGTCTATGCATCACATGTAGTAGGTGGGTCGGGTAGTACGTTCCCATCGAAAGAATCTGAACGAGAACAGTTCTGGATGATTTGGTACATCTGGTGAGCGTATCTACTGTCTTGAACTTCGCTCTACCATCATGGTGGGTGGGTAACTAGATTTAGCAAATTTTCTTTCACCTTTCAAAAGTTTCAAATGTTTTCACTAATAAACATTAACTGTAGACGTATCACTTTGCTCACTGAGAGACGATGGCAAGGCCAGGGATGATAATTATCCTTTGTAACATTTATACATCTGTTAAAAGCAAGGAACATAAAACTATATCTTCCGGCTTTCAAGTTGATGAACCTTAAGCCTAACAAAGACCAAACCCTCTTTAGGCTATCAGCTGGAGCTGGACTCACAAAGACCGGCTGCACGAGAAAAATATAGATGGTAGCCAAGAGTAAAATACAGCAGTAAAAAAGTCATTGGAAGCAAACAGGAAACATATACCTGTAGCCAAGGGATTTGTGATGAGGGAGACAGGTGTAGAGGATGATGACTGAAGGAATGGGACAAAACAAGCTTCTCCACTTTGGCCAAGAATCATGGCCTCTGGAGGTGCTGATTCTCAACCCAGGTGTTTTGCATTGGACTGCAAACTGCACCAATGCACACTGGAGGTCCTGGTCTGATAAAACCAGATCATATCATCTGCAAAAAGCAGGGATTAAAATCACGTGGTCCCCAAACCAGACACTCATAATGAAATTTATGAACAGGACCGGTGACACTGCTGGATGCCAGCATGCACTGAGAACAGGTCTGACTTATAGCCAGCTATGCGGATCCTGATCCGGGCATACAAGGACTGGATAGCCCTTTGCAAAGGACCATTAACCCCATACTTCCAGATAACCCAGGGCACCAGGACGGGCACAGTCAAATGCCTTCTACAGGTTCACAAAACACATGAACACTTGGTTAAATTCCAAGGAAACCTCCAGCACACTGTAGAACTGGTATATAGCTGATCTGATGTTCCACAACCAGGTCAAAAACAGCATTGCTCCTACTGAGTCCAAGGTTTAATTATTGGTCAGATTCTTACCTCCAGTACCCTGGCAAAGACTTTCCTAGGAGGCTGGGGAGTGTGATTCCAAATGTAGTTGGAGCACACCTTTTGATCCCGCATCTTGAATATAGGGACCACCACCACAGTCTGTAAGTCCAAAGACACTGTTCCAGACTGTTAAAAATGCTGCAAATGTTTGTCATCCAGGGAGTTGAGGAATCCAAAAATACCCTGTGCCTTGCCACCAAGGAGTTTCCCGACTACCCCAGTGACTTCTGCTCAGGAGATAGAGGAGTTCACTTCTGAAACCACAGTCGTTGGAAGGCGAGTCAGAGGGATTGAGAAGACCCTTGAAGTACTCCTACGACCACCCAACTATATCCCCAGTTGAGTTCAACAGCTGCTCTCCCCGACAGATGGTTTGCCAGAATCTCTTTGAGGCCAAGCAATAGCCTTTCCCAAGGCCTCACTAAACTCCTACTAGTCCAGAGTTTTTGCCTCTACAACCACCCTGCAGTCCGCTTGGCCTGCCAGCAGCCATCAGCTTCCGGGTTCAGGGTTGTTGCCACGACAGGCACCAGAGACCCTATGGCCACAGCTCAGAGTGGCCTCTTCAACGATAGAGGTGGAGAACATGGTCTATTCCACGTTTCCACAATGACCCCAAATCCCGTACAATCCTCAAGGACCTTTTTACCTTGAGAGACCCTACCAGGACTTAAACCCCCTGACTACAAAACTCCTAGGATCATTCAAAAAAACAATATAAGGTGGCGGTACTAGGAAGGGCCCAGATTTACATTTTTCCACTTTCTATTCATGGGCAGCACAGTGGCGCAGTGGGTAGCACTGTGGCCTTCCAGTTAGAAGGTTGTCAGTTCGAGGAATTGTCTGTGACCTTCCTGGATGAAGTTTGCATTTTCTCCCCATGTTTTTGTGGGTTTCCTCCAGGTACTCTGGTTTCCCCCACAATCCTAAAAACATGCGATTAGGTTAATAGAATAATATAAATTACCCATGTGTGTTGTGAATGTGTGTGAATGTCGCCCTGCGATGGACTGTCCAGGATGTACCCCCACCTCTCGTCCAATGTCACATAAGATGTGCGCCGGCAGACACCCGTGACCCTAAAAGGGAATAAGCGGGTTGAAAAATTAATTATATTCATTTATTCATCTTCTTACCCGCTTATTCCCTTTCGGAGTCACAGGGGTCTGCTCTCTAGCTCACTTTGGGTGAGAGGAGAGGGTAGACCCTGGACAGGTCAGCAGTCCATTGTGGTTTTATTTATACCAAATAATTATCAAAAAAACAAAATTGTTCTGAACAATCTACTTTGGTGCATAGGACAAGTTTCAGCTGCATTTTGCTCCGAAGCTTTATGCTATGGTATACTTGATTTGTTAAGTTGAACATGTTCAGAGGTATAGAACATGTTCCAGGGCTTTAAACTATAACAAGGTGTAAATTGTAAATTGGTCAAAAGAAAACTCAAGAACGCAAAATTACAAACTTACATTACCTTATTAAACTCATATAACTCATACTAAATGTTTGCAGAAGCATGATAGAGAGCAGTCTCTGTTGCTGCATCACAGTGTGGTCCTCCAGCTGCACTACAAAAAAACACAGGATTCGGACCCAGACCGTCACAGCCACTCAGAGGATTAAAGGAACCAAACGTGGACATCGTTCATGCTAACAACCTTCAGAACAGATATAGCAACAAAAGCAAGAACCTGCCGCTTCCAGGATACAGACTTTAAAGCACACACAGTTAATATCGTTATATTCTAGCCTATTCTTAACTCAAGACAGTTTACTGGCCATTGTATACTTATCACATTATTATTAATGGTATATTTACTGTGTTTTGACTACATTTATTAAAATATAGTACATATGTTGTACACATAATTTTTTGTACATATTTCTACTATTAGTATAGTAGAAATAGAATAGTATTTATTTTAACAAGAGGGTGATTTTAAGGATATTAGTTAATCCAAGAATGTTTCATTCCTTCCACTATCTCTAGCTATCTTTAGTCATGAAATCAAAAAGGTTTTTATAATCAAAAGTGTTAAATCAACACAGTGTAAACATTAAGTACCATGCACCATGGCCAACACAACAATGCTGCACAACAACTCTATTTTAAGAGTATTTCTTCTCCTGAACTTAGCTGAAGCATTAAAAGTGGATTTAATACATTACACATACATATAAGCCATTGTGATTTGTGAATATAAGACAGTGATAAGGAAAGCACATTTTCAAATATAGAGGAACTTTACACACAAAAAAAATCATTTTTCTGTGTGTTTGTTTACCAGTGCAAATGGACCTCTTTCTTATATTGATCAAATCATCAAAAGAGCTTTGTCATGAGTATAATTCTGGAATAATTCTCTAATGTGCCATAAGCCTAAGCATACATGCATCTTTTCTTCGTTTTGATTTGTTGAAATCATTTTTGTACAGATAAATAAAATATAACATCCACCCAGAAAACATTGAAACATTATACAACTTATATTTTGTGCCTCACAGGGGAATGAACCCTGGACAAATTTGGATTGACACGAGGAGGAGTAAACAATGGCTAAATCTTCTTTTGGAGTCTGGCAACCTTTGTCTGCCTGGAAACCCGACTCTGGTGGTGTGAATGGGTCTTGGTGCTCTTTGAGAGGATTAGATGGGCTGATCAGAGAACTGATATGTCTCGCTCCTTCTGTCTGCCATTTGCATCCTTTATAGAGGCACACTATTCACTGTGTGTAGATGGATGGATGTGCGGATGTTAATTAAGCATCACAAATACAAGCAAATGTAACATTAATGGCTAAAAATGTTAGATTTTGAAACAACTTTTTAAGTTTGCACAATAATAGCTGCACATGCCTGTCGTCACTTTATTGTGTTGGGTTCATTACAAACGAATCCCAAACTATTAATTTTTGTGCAATATTTGGCTTTCAGGAGTTATAAACTAGGTTTCCATCTTTCTAATGAAATTTTAGATATTTTCACTGCATCAAGAGCACAATGCAATGATGCATAACTGTGAAGTAATAGTAATAGTGACCACAGCAATAGTTCCCACCCCCTGAGCCACTGAGCTGGTTTGGTAACGCTCCATCTTACTTTCAAGTGTACATCACTGTGTTTGAGGCATTATGAAGAACCTTTGATGGCATCCAATGGCCTCACTGCTTTCAGAGATGAGTCTCTTGTAAAAAAAAGCTTAAAAATCCCTCCAACAAGATTCAACCACATGTTCCCATGATTTAGTTGTTCATTGCTGTGATCAGGGGCGGCATGGTGGCGCAGTGGGTAGTTCGAGGCTCACCGGTGACCTTCCTGGAAGGAGTTTGCATGTTCTCCCTGTGCTTGCGTGGGTTCCCTCCGGGTACTCCAGTTTCCCCCACAATCCCAAAAACATGCGATTAGGTTAATTGACTAATCTAAATTCCCTTTAGGTTGTGAATGTGTGAGTGAATGTTGCCCTGCGATGGACTGACGACCTGTCCAGGGTGTACCCCCGCCTCTCGCCCAATGATAGGCACCGGCAGACCCCCGTGACCCCGAAAGGGAAGAAGCGGGTATGAAAATGAATGAATGAATGCTGTGATCAGTGCTACTGTGGAGAGCTTCAGAGTCATTGACAGTCATTTGCAGTGGTGTCAAAAGTATTCACACTCATTACTTGTGTAAAAGTATAGATACTTGGGTTTTAAAAGACTTATATAAAAGTGGAAGTATAAACTCAATCTTTTTACTCAATGAAAAGTATAAAAGTACAGGTTTTAAAACTATGTAAAAGTATAAAAGTAACGTAGGGAGTGGGGGGGGGCACTTTCTCACCTCATCAGAAAAAACTATTCATTCATCTTGTAACAGTTCCGGGGTCACGGGGGTCTGCTAGTGCATCTCCAGTGCACATCGAGCAAGGGGTGGGGGTACACCCTAGACAGGTCTCCAGTCCATCACAGGGCAACATTAAAGAACCAAAAACTATATGTGTTCTACTGAGTATTAACACATTTTGTGTTAATTGCATAAAAGATATTAAGATTAGTCAACTATTAATATTTTAAAGGTGCAAATGTATGGAATTGAATAGGTCTAAAGGTTGAAAAACATAAATGAAAACGTAAATGCAAAAAAAAGCTTTGAGAAAATGGGACGTGGTAGAGGTGCTCGAGCTGGCAGAGGCGGCACAAATCCGGGAGCCTAGAGTGAGCGCACTGTCGTACTCCCGGAGGGTGGTCCAGGACCAGTGAGCGCCAAGGAGTACCCAGCGACCCGAGAGCAGACCCATGCCATCAGAACCTCATTCACCTCCGACAAAGAAGTGGCTGGTGGGTTGCAGCATGCACGACCACCTGCCAGAAGGCGCTCCGGGAACGACGGTGAGGATCCACAGCAAGGTATACCAGGCGCTGTTGGACTCGGGAAGCACCATCAGCCTAATTCGCAGCGACATCCTCCCACCTCGGTCGCATGCACATGCGGAGCTGCCAATGACCTGCGTGCACGGAGACACCTGACAGGTGAAGGCGCAGCAGATCCAGACTCAGCGCAGCAGAGGAAACGTGGCCAATCGAGGTGGGGCTAATAAGAAGGCTGCCAGTACCTGTAGTCATCGGCAGGAACTTCCCGGGATTCGACCGCCCCCTCACCGCCGCTGCTCACCGACCCGTCAGCCTGGAAGGGAGCTGCCGCCCCAGAAGACGGAGACGCCAAAAGCCCACCCAGCCTGCCCTGCTGACGACCGACAGTGGGAGAGATGGTGAGTCTACCCCCTCTACAGCTAACCTCTTCTATAATGTATTCCAGCTGGTAACAAGAGGGGGGTTCTTCAGCCGCGAACAACACCAGGGCGACCGACTCAAGCACTGTTGGTCGCAAGTACGTGTGGCTGAAGGACAAGACCTCCAACCAGGTCCCCATCCTCTCCCGCATTTCATTATAAAAGACGATCTGCTCTATTGTGACGCTGAGCGAAGGGGGGAGGTGAAACATCTTTTGGTGGTACCAAAGGCGAAGACCGAGACTATGTTTATGGAACTGGCACACGCGCACCCGATAGCTGGGCACCTAGGGGCAGCGAACACCACCCAGAGGACACGTGGCCGGGCTTTGATGGAGAGTTGAAGGCCTTCTGCCGCGCATGTCCGACCTGCCAGGTTACATCGCCGCAGACTCCTCCCCCCAGTCCACTCATTCCGCTCATTGTTGCGAGCGCCGGACTTTAGCTTTGGACCTTCCTGCTCCAAACGGACCCTGTGCTCTATATCAGCAGGAAGCTGAGCCCAGCCGAGACGCGGTACGCAGCTGTGGAAAAGGAAGCCCTGGTCGTCAAGCGGGCAGTCCTGGAGCTGAAGTACTACCTCTTGGGCCGGCGGTTCACCCTGCTCACGCACCACTCCAATGGATGTCCAGAGCCAGAGACACCAATACCCGGTGGACTTTGACTTTGAAGACTTCCACTTTGAAGTCTGCCACCGAGCCGGGGTGGCCAACGCGAATGCTGATGGACTGTCTAGGATCTGGGCTGGATATGCAGGTCTGTCAGGGGTCACTCCCCACCCTCCCCTAATTCCCCAGCATACAAAGTTGATATGTTTCAGGAAGGACAAGGACATTGCAGGGGGGGGAGGGGGGGGTGACGGATGTCCATTCCATTCATCGCTGTCCTGGCTAAAACGACACACACCTGAACCCGCAATCAACTTCCACCTAGCCTCAGCTGCAGGCAACCAGCGGGACCAGATAAGAGACCCAAGCCAGTTAAGCTTCGACCTGGCCACAGTACAGATTGTAACGGGGTGAAGAATCACACGACAAGAAGTCAACCGGTTCAATGCAACAAATATGCAAGTCTTTCAACATCTTTAAAATATATTTATGTTTTCATAAAAAAAAACATGGCTGATAAAGATTCTATGTCTCTGCGCAGGTTTCTGTTGGTGGAGACGGTGCCAATCAGAATCCTCAGCAGAGAAAATGATGTGGTCCTACAAGCCCTACATCCTACATCCACCCATGCTCGATGGGAAGCATCTTGGAGGAGGTGGTGTTGTGGACAATTTGAAACCAAACACCAGGTCATGGTTATTTAGAGATGTTCTCAACTCTTTCTGTTTGTTATGGTTTATAGTTAATAAATTATAGTTTGTGTTGTGGATTTGTTAACTTACATTAGAATGAATTTACTTCCTTTATACTTCCTCCGTGTGCTCATCACATCCTGCGAGCTAGGGGTCGTAAAATTTTATTGACGTTTTCAGCAGATGTTTTTATCCAAAGCGACATACAGTTAGGGAGTAAACACAAAGAGCAATTTGTTACAAGGTCGGGTCAATCATAAGACATGCACATAGAAGATATTGAAGCTGATTCTGAATAAATTCAGTGCTTAAGAGGGTTTTTTTTTTATTTAGTTAGTTAAGTTAGAACAAACCGTAATCTCGAAAGAGTAGAGTTTTAAGTTTGTAAGAAACTCTGGGACTGCACCAGCCAGGAACTGCTTTTTGCCATTCTGAGATGGGACCACCAGACACTGAACGCAGGCATCTGGAGGGGAGGTAGGACTGCAGAAGTTTGTGAAGGTATGATGGGGCGGAGCTTGTGACTGTTCTGTATGCAAGCATCAGTGATTTGAACTTGATGTGAGCCTCAGAGGAGAAGAGTGACGTGAGCTCGTCTAGGTTCTATGAAGATCTGTCGAGCTGCTGAGTTCAGTATTATTCGAAGGGGTCTGACTGCACAGGAAGGAAGTCTGGTGAGAAGACAAAATGTGATTGAAGAGAGGAGGCCTAATAGCAAAATGCTAGCAACTTCATAAAACTATGTATAATAGCAATATGCTTTCATTTAAGCGAGAGGTTTTATCTTAAATACTTTATAAAATAATGATTGACAGTTACCGTGCTGTCCTTTTATATAAATTCCTCCTTTTAACAGCATAACCCAATTGCTTTTGCTGTAAAGACTTACTACATGCCTGGAACTTAATTCAAGTCTGCCATAGTTCCGAGATGAGACAACCTTAACACCTTCACAAAGAAGCACAGTGATTTAATGTTTGATGCCGAGCTAATTTACAGAACAGAAACGATCATCATCGTTAGTCAGGAGCAATTCTAATAAGAGTATTAAAACAAAACACCTGACATGAACTATGTCCATGACTTTTACTCATTATATTTAATACCTGCTAAATTACATATAATATGTGAGTTATATCCTACAATCCGTGAATTTATTTGAACAGATAAAGGGTAAATGTTGAATTAATACTCAATGTTGACTCGGGCCATGTGGAGTTGCTAGCCTGCTACTGTGGCTCAGCTCATCTCTGGCTGATGACGTAGCTTCATGGGCGGGTCTTATCTCGTATCCCCTCCCTCCGTGTCAAAAGGAGGTCTAACACAAAAGTGGAATGGTACGCCAATCCAAATATGAGTTGCAAATGTTGAGCGGCTGATTTTTACTTGCAGTTCTTTATTTCTGTTTGCAAAACTCTCAAACCTCTTTTTTGCATTTATGTTTTCATTTACACTTTGTTTTGCGTTTGCAACCTTTACACCCAAATTTTAATGCATACAAATGAGAGCCTTCAGAGGAATCTCATCAATAACCTTACCTCAATATGCTTTTTCAAGTTAAACAGAGAGGTTTTGAAAGCGATTAGCTTGTGGTACTTCGTTGCGTAGAGCTTGCAGCGTTTTCGAAAAGAGCTGTTTTTGGATCCAACCAAAAAATAAAAATTCTTTTAGATACGGCCAGGGATTTACAAATGTTAGAATGTCTAAGCTCTTAGACTAGGTTAGGTTAGGCTATCAAGCTCTTCGCTGGTGCTTGTTTTTTTTTTGGGGTCATTTGGGAGTTTTCTTGAATCTATTGATGGACCACTATAAGGTGTCCGAGTGGATGTTTATTCTTCTCATCCAACCGCAATCAAATTCACTCTTTCCGGATGGCGGGATTTATCAATATTTTTTTAATAAGAAGCCGAATGTAAACAGGAGTAATGAGGCTATTTCTAATATGTAAGAAGTACAGATATTTGCGTGAAAATGTAAGAAGTAGAAGTAAAAGTCGTCTTAAAAATTATTACTCCAGTAAAGTACAGATACCTAAAATTTCTACTTAAGTAAGGTAACAAAGTATTTGTACTTAATTATTTGACACCCCTGGCCATTTGAGCAAGGTATGTTTCAAACAATGGTTGGCAAAAGCTCAGTTTGTCTCTTCTTTTGCTAATGCAGCTTTGAATTTAAATCCGCTTTTGTCTTCAACTGACTGATAAGATTCATCGAAATCTTTAGTCTCTCACACCATCAGCTGGTTAAAGGAATTAAAGTGCAATGATCACGTAACCACGATAACAGCATGAGCCAGGGTTCAGCTCTGTGACCTCCGCGGCTGGAGGCTACTTAGAGAATGAGACGACCTGAAACACAGAGCAACCCCTTGGATATTAACGGCCTTCACCGAACAGATGTTTGTCTGCTGTCCAGCTGTTCTTGAGCTTGCACTTCCCCTCTGGCTATTTACTGCTGCTCCCCATGGGTCATCAAGATCAGCCTTTTTTAGTTTGCTTTGTCGAGAGATGGAAGGCAATCAATCAAATCCACTGCTTTTTTCAAAATAAATAAAACAAAAGTGTCATTACAGTGCTTTCATATTGACTTAAGGCCTTTACACACTTAGGTGTCTGCTGCACGGCACTTTTGCAGCTGCTGGTTCCCGGAACCATTTCTGAACACTAGACAGCACTTCAGTGAACTGGAATTTACTCCATGCCAATTCATATTGTGCGAGGCACACATTTATGGAGAAAGAGAAGAGGATGAGCGATCGCTTAACTGTCAATATAAAGCCAAACTAGTCGTTTTCTGGGAAACAAACCTCTTCTCTTGAAAGCCGGTTTCAGACGCATGATTTTAGCTCTGATTTTGAGTTTATGTCCAGAATCACATGCAAATTTGTTTTTGACCGAAGAAGTCAGGCATGAAACTCGTCTTGGATCTCTATGTTTGGCTGAAGCTGAGGGTGTGGTCGGTGCAGGCTGCATGTGCCTTTTTGGCTTTCTCTGTATTGTTTGTATGTTTCTCTAGACGTACCACAAGCTTGCATGAAACGGTGAGGGTACGAGTGTGAGTTTGATGCACTGTACTCTCACAATGTAAGAAAACCACAGCTTCCTGAAATGCTTCAGTTACATGCACCTTACATCATTTATGGCTGTAATAAATGAATGGAATTAAAGTTATTTCAGTCTGTTCACATTATCTTACAGATGACAACACAAAAATATAGTGTCGTGAATTCTTTAATTTTGGGATGTGGATCCCCTTAACTGTTACAGCAATGTCCATACGTTTATCATAGCCCATAGTTTTACAATTTTAACAGCTACTGGGCTTCTGATATGTTTCATTTATATTGTGGAATTTTGTTATTAGCATGTACCTAGAACATGTAGGAAAACATTGTTGGTGTTCACACTAATCACGTGACACAATCTACTTTTATGTTCAAGACTATATACATAATATATCATTTTAAATACGGTTTATTGACGTCAAGCAGCTGGGTCTGACGGGTTTGACGCTATGTCGGAATGCGTTTTTTTCCCTCCAGCGTTTGTGAAAGTGGGAGATGTCTGTTGTCTTATTGAAGCCTTACCTTGGAGATGCCGCATCTGTCCAAATACACAAAGCCAGTCTAATTTCTAAGCACATAGGTGGTAAATCAACTGGATTGGGGGTATTGATTATGTAGGCCAAGGGGTTTAGCCGGTGTTCCCCGCAGCAGTAAAATGGTGGAGGAAATTAATCAATACCTGCCAGCCAATTAGAATTGGGTATTCAGACAGACCATGGGATATAGTTACATTAGCTCCCGTGTAATTAATACTAAATATTTACTGCATGCAGCCCCTGCATTTTAGAAACGCATTATGTGGCCTTGATGTTACATTATTCGTTGTTCATTTCTTTTTAGTTTTCTTTTTATTAATATTCCTTTGTCAGGTTTTCCTTCCCTTTTCATGTCTCTTACTGATCATTGGTCTCACCTGCTTTATTCCTTTTCAAGTTCTCTGTTCCTGTCTGGCCCCGCGATGAACTGACGACCTGTCCAGGGTGTACCCCTGCCTCTCGGCCAATGTGCGCTGGAGATAGGCACCGGCAGACCCTCGTGACCCCAAAACGGGAAAAAAGCGGGTTGGAGTGTTACTGTTCCTGTCTGTTTTTGTGCGATTTGTGTTTTATGCTTTTGCAGTAACAGTTGGACTTGATTGAGGGTTTTTAATTTTTCCCTCGGTTCTTGTTTAAGAACCAACAACTTTTTGTAGAAACCCCAACTAAGCAGAAGGCTGCAGAGGAAGAGAGTCTTTTGTAGAGCGGGTCTTTTGTAGAGACCCAACTAAGCAGAAACCCATGACCTCTTCTGTTCATTATTGTTTGCACATCGAATTTTCCAAAGGTGATCTTGTTATTCATGCTTGTTAAGATCTGTATAAATCCATGTGTTTCAATGTCTGTTTTCTGTTGATAGTGTTTCCTGCCAGTGTCTTGTAGAGTTCTGTGTCCTGCTGGTGTTCTTGCTGCTTGTGCTGCCCGATTTGATCTGCACTGTATATGCATTACATATTTACAACAACATAAACACCTGATAAACTTATTTCTTACATAAACTACAAAAAATTGTGAATGGACTATCCCCTTCTTGAATTGGGCTTTCAATTTTAAATCAATCACATCAAATCAACCTTGAGGTTCACTGGAAAGTAAGACAAACGTTTTGAGGACATTGAGAACCATCTGTGTTCTATATGAAATTGAAGCAAATATGGAAAGTACAACAGTAACGCTGATTTCCTTTTTTTTGAAAGGAAAAAATCTACTTGACATAAGTTTATTTTTGACATGCAACTCGTCTTGGATCTCTATGTTTGGCTGAAGCTGAGGGTGTGGTCGGTGCAGGCTGCATGTGCCTTTCTGGCTTTCTCTGTATCTGCCCAGTTTGTATGTTTCTCTAGACGTACCACAAGCTTGCATGAAACGGTGAGGGTACGAGTGTGAGTTTGATGCACTGTACTCTCACAATGTAAGAAAACCACAGCTTCCTGAAATGCTTCAGTTATATGCACCTTGCATTTAGAGCATGCTCTAGTTTGGTGTTATGTAATAAGCACACAACACATCGTGAACGTGTAGAGGCATCCCGAAGATTTTTACAATGACTTCAACTTAAAAACACAAGTAATTTGTCATTTAACCGCACAGACGTAATCATCTGAAAGAAGAGGAGCAGTTTCATTCCTTCCTTCACTTGGAGTCACTGTTTCTAGCACTGAAAATATACAAATTTCTGATTTTAATGCACTTACAGTAAAAGAAGCATTATAAAAAGAATGCACGCATGAAAAAGAGATGATAAAGTATTATCTTTGAAGTGTGCCAGTCACAAATATTTCTCCATAAATTACATTCTCAATGTGAGGGATTTTTCAGGACCAGATCTTCTCTATGATCTCAGGTCTGAGACTCTTGTGTGACCCCTAGTGAGCCACCAGAGAATCCACCAATTTACTCAAGATACATCTCATTTTTCAACCATTCATTTTTTTCTGCCTTTTTAGCAACCCAGGGTCCTGCTGGTGAACTTTGGGCAAAAGGCAGATGTACACCCTGGACAGGCGAGGTTTATTTGGAGGAGCAAAGGTTTAAAAAGTATAAAACGCTTGATCCTCACGAGAAACAGATGGGGAGAAAAGTACGGATGCAGAACTGTGTATCAGAAACACTCGTCTATTATTTTATTAACATTGCTCATAATGTTTGATCTGTTGTACTTCTTGCTTGGGCAAGCACCAGCTCTCTTTACATTCCAGGCATCAGTCAGTTTCCTCTTTTACATTGGCGCCACCTGATGGCCTTTATGCATTTCCATCCATCCATCCATCCATCCATCCATCCATCCATCCATCCATCCATCCATCCATCCATCCATCCATCCATCCATCCATCCATCCATCCATCCATCCCGGCAGTCTTAGTAACGTGTTTATGTTATCATAAAAACAGCTTATACCTGTCAAATCTTTTTACAACTCAGGAAAGCCATTTTTAATATAATTTTACACTTTCCAAAGAAAACGATCAGCAGTCATTTTAAAGGAAAGTGTCATCATTATGTTATGGATTTATATAAAAAAAACCTGCAGAATTACTGAAAACTTGTCATTGATTTATCAAGTTTTAAAATGTATGTATTGCTTAGAAATACAAAACTGGGCATTCCTATACGTACGTTATACAGTTTTTCAGCAGTAAACCATATTTTCTTACATTGTTAGCTGTTAAATTCAAGGTTTCACTCCGTGAAACTACCGTAATTGCAGAATTTCAAGAATTGCAGATTTTCAGGAAACAAATTATTGTTCAATTAAAGATAAAGTAAGTTTGACGAGACAGAGAAATGCTGTTTGCTCAGTGTGAGTCTAAAACTGAGGGCTTACTTTACATACACCTTCTCTACAAAGAAAGCAAAAAAGGAAAGAAAACAAAACAAAGTTCTTTAAAACAAAGGTTTTGATAAATTATGCAGAAGAAATAAACCATCTGGCTGAAAAAAAAATAATCCCAGCATAAACCAGTGCTGTTTTCAGAACTGATTATAAAATGTCAGTCATGCAAACAACATGGAAACTCTTCTAACTGGAAGTTGCATGCACTGCGCCACCGTGCCGCCCAATCTCCTTCTTTTACTTTCAGTTGTTCCCAGTTTAGGGGTACAGCTAACTCTGTCCTCAGTTTCCTCTACACTTGCAACAACTACCTTCATGTCCTCTTTCAGTACATCCATATATCTCATCTTAGGCCTTCCTCTTGACCTCTTGCCTGGCAGCTCCAACATCCTTCTACCAATATAACCACTATCCCTCCTCTGCACATGTCCAAACCATCTCAATCTGGCCTCTCTGACTTTGTCTCCAAAACAACCAACCTGAGCTGTCCCTCTGATGTGCTCGTTCCTAATCTTGTCCATCCTCGTCACTCCTAAACTGAACCTCAACATCCTCAACTCCGCTACTTCCATCTCTTGTCTCGTCCTCACTGACACAGTCTCTAACCCTTACATATTGCCATTGGAAAAAAGTTTTGGCACTGAAAAGAGTTTGACCATTGCATATGCTCTTCAAAATGTACAGAAAATAGCGATTAAAATAGAAATTGATGTGTTCAAATATTTTGTTGAATAGTATCAACGCTCAAATATGAATAGAACATATGTTAAGTATGTAATAGTTCATAATAACAAATAAAACTGAAAAATCGAAAACATTCTAATACTGTATTTCTACGTCTGAAAGCTCGGCGGTTGTGTTGTGCGCATGCGCGAGAGCTGTCTCCAGCTCACAGTAATGACGCGTTGGACGTTCCCATCGCAGCTCACGGCAACGTCAGCGGGTAAGGAAATGTGAATCCGATTTAACAATTGCTTACAAAATATAAACTCATGTGCGATGAAAGAGTACTACAAAATAGCAGCACTCGGCCAGCATTAGTTAGAGCGTTGAACTGAAGTCGCCATGTTGCTTTTCTGTTGTAAGTTTATCAGAGGTTATCACCGAGGAAAAGCCTGGGCTCGATGACTCCTTATCTTGTTTAGGATCCAGCAACTGTTTTCCTCAACGTTATGTGGAATCGTCTGTGCTCATCGTCTGTTCCTGTTGTAATAAATATTAAACTGCAGGTGAAACAGCGTGAAAAACATTAGCCAGTTTGGTAAAGACGGTGGTAACCAGATCCCGGAGAGTTCGGTTGGGGAGGAAGGTGGAAGCAGCTCCGAAACATTCCATTATTTCGGTCGATTTATAACAAAATAAAAAATCATGTTATATTTAGTGATACGAGTTTTTAACATGCAATAAATTACACAGTTTCCTTTCTGGGTAGGCTGGAGCACAGCTGTGTGCATCGCATTAATTTTAATCGAATTAAAGGCAGTTTTTATCTCAATGTTCTGTATTGTGTTCCGTTTGTGAAGCTGTTCCTGTGAGAGACACGGTTGTCTCCGTGAGAGCTAACAGCTGTTACCTGGAGGAGCACAAAGCTGGTTTCCAAAGTGATCCTTCCTTGCTTGATCCACAGGAGGAGCTGTAATCTACTAAAGGCTTAGATGTGATCTTTTAAAATGTTAAAAGCACCAAGCATAAATCATTTCCTTTTTTATTATTTTCAGCCAAATTTATACTGATGTTTGTTTAAAGCTTTGTATATGTCTTTTTTTTATCACCACACATTTTTGACCTTTGTTACAACTATGAATTTATATTGGTATTCATACAGTGGTACCCCGAGATACGAAACTAATCCGTTCCAGGGTGATTTTCATATCTCGAAGCAAGTTTTACATGTAAAACGCCTAATCCGTGCAATGGCTCTCAGAAACAACAGTTTAAGTTGATAAAAAATGGAAAACCAGAGAAAAATCAAGTAACGTTACTTCAATCCTTAAATCTACACATTGTTAATGTAAGAAATGATAATAAAACACAAGCAAAATGCTTAATATGTACACAAAAGTGAAACGTTAGCTTGAGCAAAGTGATGTGTCGGAGGAGGAGGTGGAATGGATGGCAGAAAACATTACGACACTACGTATTAAAGTTAACTTTCTCGAGATATTTCACGAATTACGAACACCAACACGGTTTCAAGCACAAGCGCAGACACTTCAGAGAACGCGTCGCAGGGTTTCTCTAAGTTGCGCTACAGAACAGCACTTTCCACGTTATAAACATTATTTCTTTTACGACACCTTCACTCTAACATTTGTTATAGTACATTGTTATAGCCCGCGAGACGTTTCGTATCTCGAACATTTCGTAACTCGAAGCATTCGTATCTCAGGGTACCACTGTAACTTAGAACTGTCCATTCGTTCAAATAACTCATTTAGTTGATTAGATGCAATCTTTTCAAATCTTTTTTCAAATAAAGGTAGATTTGAAACTGCCCAGTACATTAATTCATTCATTCATTCCTTCTCCTTCCCGCTTAATCTCTTTTTGGGTCATGGGGGTCTGCTGGTGCACATCTGGCAAAAGGCGGGGTATTACCCTGACAGGTCACCAGTTCAACAAATGCTCAGTACAGTATTGTCTAAATTGGTCTTGTCATGAGTGGCTTTACCACGGCCGTTTTTAGGGATTTTGTAGAGGAAAGAAGTGAGCCATTCTATGAGATCAGTTTCTTTAGAACTGTTTGTTTTGAGGGTCTGGATCTGACAATCAGCTCATACTAAACTAGCAAACTAACAGTGGGCTAAATTAAATTACTGTCGTGTAATTAAATAAATAAAGAATGGGGATTATTTAAGTTATGGGTAAAGGAAATCTGCTCCTGCACAACACCACGATGCTACACCAGAGGCGCACGTACACATCTTACAGCGTGAATACTTCTGGAAGACAGACTAGACCCTTCACATCAACAGACTGCTGCAATGCAGCTAAAATAATTGGTTAAACAATATATTAGCAGAATAGATTATAATTAGCAGAATAGTCTCAAATCCAGGCAGGGATTGGCCATTGGGTGTACCGGTCAATGCCCAGTAGCCAGATGGACATTTGTAGGCTAGCTACCCTGGCCTGTCATAAAATAATATTTAATATTGCCCATTTCTATTCGTCTGTGGCTGTAGGAATCTCTATTTTATATTATTCTATACAATATTCTGTATTTCCCCCTTTCAACATCAATGACTGCCTGAAGTCTCTTGAGGTAGTTGTCGATGAGGTTCTTTGTCTTCTCTGTTCGTCCAGCTCTTGTAAAATCTAAATGGGTTTTCACCCTCTTTATTACCACACCTTACATGAGATTTAAATCACACATTTCCTGTCTGCCCTGTGTACAGACATGAAACTATAGATTTGGATAGTTGAAAATAATATATCCTGAAAATACCTCGGGTTTATGAAGCTGTATTTTAAACAGTCAACACTCAAGTGATTTCTGTTGCGTTATCATATGGGGTTTGGTTTATTGTTCATAGAAACATGAAGACGTGGTTATTAATGAAACTCTTCCCATCTTTCCTGCAGATCAACAGGAAGATGGACAGTTATGGGTGCGTATCTTCATTCTCTTACAGCTTTAAGGTATAGATGCATGTAAGAGCTCTGGCTGTTCGTTTCAGGTTCTCCAGCGACATGTTCAGCGGCAGAACCGTTCTGGGCGAGGACAGCTCAGTCATGGCCCGAATGCAGAAGAAGTTTTGGAAAACCAAGCAAGTTCTGATCAAGGCCACAGGGAAAAAGGAAGACGAGCATGTTGTGGCATCTGACGCAGACCTAGATGCGAAACTAGAGGTGTGAGAGCTCTATGAAAGTAGAGTTTGGTTCTATTGCTACAGGTCTGAACAGTGCGTCCTGAAAGTGTTCACAGACGCAGCCTTATTTTAAAATAAATAAAAAGTGATTTTAAATAAATCACTAAATAAATTGGTTGGATTGATCATCATTATTATTGCTTCGTGCCTTTTTGAGGGCCTAAAGGTGCTTGAAAGTCACAGAATTTCACATACACATCAAACCCAGTGAAAATTTATGTGTAATTGTGGTTCGAAAAGTGGGTGTAGCAAGGTGACTCTATAGCGCTACCTGACGCGTTAATGCATAAAGTGCGAAGCAATTTTCACTTCGTTTCACGTCCACAAAGTTGAAATTTTGAAATAAACAGGACATTGTTAATAACTTAGCCATACAAAGTCCGATTAGGTTCAAATTCGCCATGCGAGTTAGTTAAGAGTCCATGTCTGAACGAACTCAAACGATGTCCTACAATGTCGTTTATTGTGCCACCTAGTGGCAACATGGAATATCCCATTTTCTGCAGTTTTACACTGCTATTTCAAGCTGTGTTTGAAGGACAAAGAATTTGCACACTTATGTAACAGAGCAAGACCAACAAAAAGTTTATTAGAGCAAGTTTCTGAAAGCAACAGGACGTGAATTATTTTTTAAAAACTGCTAAAAATGGTCCTTTTGCACATCTCATACTTTAACAAACTACTCCTAGAGGTTTTATCGGTTCACCTCTAAACTCCATCAGTCTTATCTTAAGTTATGTGGGATGTTGCGTTGTGAAGCATTTTTGACTTTGTTAAACTTCGTACGCACAGCAGCCGTGGAAAGTTGACATTTCACAGGAAGTTGTCATAACTCAGCCAGGCAATGTCTAATCAGTCCCAAATTTACAAACAATGCTAATGTTTCATGTCTGAACACATCTACAACATACACGCTCAGTTATAGCGACACCAGGTGGTCACAGGTGGAACTGCATTTAAAGTTTTAATTTGTGATTTTTTACGATTTTTTAACCAGGTTTAAATTACACACATAAAATGGAAATCATCCCACAGGGGAATGTGACCTAAAATGAAACTTAAGGAGCATGTTCAATACAATGAATAGCATTTACAAAGAAAAAATGGGTCTGTGTGTATTCTCCTAATGTTTAAATCTAGTTTCCGATTGTTCTATGACTTGTACAAATATTCTGGTAATTATTTGGTCTTAGAAATGTTTCACACTGTTCCACACCAGGATTCAGTGAACTAAATGTATTTATTAATACTCATTCTATGTTTTTATTTTACCCATCTACATAATCCACTCCTCAAAAATACGCTGCTGTTTCAAATGATGTCAGAGATGCTTGTCGTTGACGGAGACTTTGTATTTATCGAATCCTGCTGTGCCTGCGGCTGTTTTAGTCAAGATATCCTGGTTTCCTGACCATTAGATGGTTGCCTAGTGCTTCCATTGTGAGATTGTTCAGCCCCTCCCCCAGCAGGAACAGGTGGATCTCTGACAATGATCAAATCTGATTAATCAATGATTACTTAAAAGCAAACAGAGAAGCTTTTACTCTAGAGTCTCTTATGACAAACTCTAGAGTCTCTCAGTACTCTAGAGCATACTCTCATGACAAACTTTTGCACACTAATTGTTTCAGCGTCTGTTGATCTTCATCGATGAAGAAAAAGATCAGTCGATACATTTGATAATATACAAATTTCAGTAGAAAAATAACAAAAACTTCATTCACCTTTGATGAAGTTGTAAACTTATGAGTGTTTGACCCCTTCACGAAACATGGGTGGCATATATTCCTTGTTGCAGTGTCCGAAGTCAGCTCTGGTTGTTAGGTTTGTACACTTCTCAGTATTCTATTCCACTCCTCTTCAACCCTCTGAATTCTGGAGCCTTACTGAAAGCAGTATCCCCCATGAAAAGTTCAATATGACTTTTTCTGCTAATATTTTACATGCTTCACTACCCTTCGCTCACTGCCCCTATATTTTTCCTGTGAGATCATTCAAATCTGAACTCGACATGACCTGTGTGGCCAGGCAACCATCACTAATACCACAAAACCTAGGTGGCTCTGCAGGTGACTAGGCACAAACCTATAAAGCACCCCTAAAAATGGCTTTAGAATACAACAGTAGTTCAGGAGGTTTGTTTCCTGACTGGCTCAAGGCTCAAGTCCAGCCCTCCTCTGTTTCCGATTGGCTGGATGAGTCTTCCAATCACCAGTGAGCAATCATGAGACAAAAAAAGTTTTCCGTCGAGGCTTAATAAATTTATAATTAGAAGCTCCGGAATACAGGACAAAATGTGTCCCACATCGATTAAAACGGAGCGGCTCATCTCCATGTTTTAAAGGATGGGTAGAAACCCTATGAACAGCTGAAAGCGCAGTCTGCTCCCACCCACAATGAGCTCAGTAGTAGGGGTGGGCGATATGGGGAAAATCATATGTCAATTATTATTTTTTTATTTCTTTATTTACATTTTTTATTTTAATCTCACGATAACGATCTCACAATGGTTTTTTTTTTTGCTCTCCAGAACATCTATGGATAGATACAGCTCTTTTTTTTTTTTTTTAAAGTGCCCTAAAACACAAGCATATCTTATGGCCTTGCCCAACAATATTCTTTGGCCAAATTTAACAATGACCAACTCTCCAGGCTGTACATGAATCAAAGGAAACTAGGTTTGTTGTCTTACTTAAGCTTTTGTGCAAAAATAAATGAAAGTTGTTGAAAAGTGCAACACATTTTAGCGGTTTCCCCTTCAGTGTTTTGCGAGTTGATTCGTATAAGTTTGGTAGTGAAGTCTGAGCAAAATATTTGCTGAAGGAAGTCAACAAATTGTCTGAAGCCTTCACTCTCGACCACTTTAATTGGCATCACTTCCTTGACTATGGAATGAGTGATGGTGCTTGCCAGCGTTTACTCTCTTTGTCGTATGGTACGGTGTTTGCTGAAAGACTCAGTCAGTGCAATCATCCTTTTCTTTAGCTGTAGTCGTGCTTATGGAAGTGGAATCAACAACGTTTTTCATATTCCTCGTATTCTCTCATATGGCTCGTTCGCAAATGATGCCACAGATTTGTTGTTGACTTCATGGCGCCAGTCATTTCGGTATATCTTGCAGGTAACTTTATTTTGACCAACGTCAGTCTTGTAGAAACCGAACCATTTCTAAGCACTTTATCATCCGCTGGCACTGAGATGGGAGATAATGTTGGTATTATGGCTGCCCCCGAGTCAATACCAGATAGAGTTATACCCACCGATCGGCATCCAAGGAACTAAACGGATACGGGATTTCACCGGATGACTAAATCATGACCACTGATTGGCTTCTGAGGACTCATACGCTTCTCCTCTACCATCAGTCACTTACTGTATGAGGTAGATGCATCTTCCGTTGGTTTTTTTTTTGAGATCGTAATACTCAATAATGTCAAATTGCACATCTTTAAAACAACATTTACGATAGTGTCCTAGACGATATATATCTCCCACCCCTACTCACAGGTCGAGCACAATTGTCTTCTGCGCTCTCAGATGTTTAACATCTTTATTTCCAAGACGCTTGTCTGGAAGTGCTATGAGAAATGTTGGAGTTTCACTGATGGTATTAACTAGACAATCTTTTGATTTGTGTTTCGTCAAAAAGGATGTTAATGGTTGTGTGTGTTGTGCTTTCTCTAGTTTTTCCGTTCTGTCCAGAACACTTGCACCGAACTCCTGAAAGTGATTGAGAAATACCAGCAGAGAATCACATGTGAGTGAGCCCTCGAAGGAGATCATGTTCCTCAAACACAAAGAGCTGGTTCTTAGAGTACCTGAATGCTCTCTTGCATCTCGTTCAAAGATGACACTCAAAGCTTTGTCTTTTGCTTTTCTCAGACCTTTCTCAGGAGGAGAATGAGCTGGGGATGTTCCTGCGCTTCCAGGCAGAGCATGATAAGACTAAAGCAGGCAGCATGATGGATGCTACCAGCAAAGCACTCTGCTGTTCTGCCAAGCAAAGGTAACTCCACTCGTCCTGTGTTTCTTCTTGTCAAGTGATCAAAACAATCAATTTTCTTAATTTTCCTTAATAAATCATTGGTTGTCTGGATAAAAAAAAATTATATGGCTAAATAATTCTCTTAGAGGAGACAAACATAGTGATGTTTGAGTGTTTGAGAGTCATTTCTGTCCCTGGGACGTATAAATAAGCAATAAAAAGCAAGTGTACTACATTTTATGCTTTTTGCAAATTTAAGCTTTAACCTTTAAAATATTGATTGCATTTAGAAACTTAAGCTCTCTGTTTCAACTGTGAGAAGCATTGTGAGCAATTGGAAGACCAGAAGCACAGTTCTAGTTATGGTCCGAAGTGGCAGAACAAGAAAAATCTCAGATCAGCAGAGGCACAGGATGGTGAGACCGGTCACGGACAACCCACAGACCAGCTCCAAAGACCAACAACATCTTCTTCAACTATTCAGCACGTTACCTAAGGAGATTCTGTATGGACGAGTGACAAGGAAAAAGCCAATTTTCTGCACACGCCACAAACGGTGTCGCTTGAGGAATGCTAAAGCACATTTGGACTAGCCAGCTTAATTTTGGAATCCGGTGCTGGGGACTGATGAAACCAAATTTGAGTTATCTAGAGTTTGCAAAACAAGTGCGTTATGTATGGTGTAAAAACAACGCAGCATTTCAAGAAAAAGTCTTGCTCCAGACAGTAACATCTGGTGGTGGTTCCATCATGCTGTGGGGCTGTGGCCAGTGCAGGGACTGGGAATCTTTTAAAGTTGAGAGTCACATGGATTCCACTCAATGTCAGCAGATTCTGGGGAACAATGTGCAGGAATCAGTGACAAAGGTAAAGTAGCTTCAGGGCTGGATCTTTCAGTAGGACAATGACCCAAAACATGGCTCAAAATCTACTGAAGAAGATCAAGTAGAACGTTCTGGAATGAACATTTCTGTCCACAGACCTGTATATTATTGAACATTTGACAATATCAAACCCAACTGGATTGGAGATTGGTTCAAAACACTTTCTGCCAGACTCTAGCTGGAAGCTATAGAAAGCGTTTGAGGCTATTTCTGCAAAAGGAAGATGCTCAAAATATTGAGTTCATTCTACTTCTGTGATGCCTACATTTATGCACATGTACAGTTTTGGTTGAAAAATTCCTACAGACGTCCCATAAATCATAAAAACTTGATTTCACTTCTCAAACATCACTGTGTTTGTCCCCTATGTGAAATATTTACCTGGAATTTCTTATCCAGACAACCAATAATTTATGGGGTGCCCAAACTTTTACATCCTACTGTATATTAACTAAATCCTGGACAAATTCCTGTTGTTTTTTAGGTTTTTGTTTTGATGACTAGTTTTTTTTTTGTTGCCTTAGCGAAGAAAAAACCCAGCACTGCTGTTTGTAGGAAACAGGCAAATATACTATTTATTTTACATTTTATTCATTTTACCGTTTAATTCTATATTTTTCTAATTGTTGAACATGGGTTTTAAATGAGAAAATGCATAAAGAGTATTTTATTCTGTTTAAAGTGTTGGTTGATTTTAACACAGATGTCCTTAAACATTGAGCTTCAATAATTAACCTGAAGTGTCACTAGAATGTAATTGTTTCCTGTTTGCTTTAATAAATTAACATAGAACACATATTGTTGTAGTTGTGACAATACCAGTGGATTATTTTGTATTGTATGAAGTAATAATGAATGTGTGAGGGAACAATAATTCACTTGTTTCCAACAATCTTTTGTTTTGTGACATTTTACACTATTCCTTGTTTTTATAACCAAAAGTCACAATCTCAATTTTCTTTTCTCTGCCTCCTGAGAAGAGGGCATAGGAACGCATTGTGAGAATCTGTTTAAGATCTGCAACTTCCTACGATTTGCAAATGTCACAGTTTCCCTACATGGTAGCCACAATGAAAACGCTTTACAGCAACACATCGTATCGTAGTTAAAAATGCAGTTTATGAAAGAAAGAACCCCAGCTGATTTTGTAAGTTTGCCTAATTACAAAGAAATGATCAGTCTATAATTTCAATGGTAGGTTTATTTGAACAGTGAGAGACAACAATGAAAAACCAAATCCTTCATGGAAACACAAATTAAATTATAGCTCTTTTTGAAATGCATTTTTCTGGATTTTTTTGTCATTGTTGTTTCTCACTGTTCAAATAAACCTACCATTGAAATTATAGACTGATCACTGTTCGTTAAGTGATCGTGGCTATGATCGTCAGCCTGTCGTCAATAACGAATCATGTAATGTTTATCAGACACAGTGAACTCAACAGTAATAAAAACACTATTTTTAACTGATGCGTCTCATGTTTCTTCTGTTTACACCATACATTCTTTTCGAAAGATAGTTTAAAATATGCTATTTGCAGTTTTTTAAGGTGTCAAAATATTATAAACCACATTTAATACCTTTTAACACATTTATTTGCCATAAAGCGTTTCCATCGCGGCATCACATGGTACTGGTAAACCAGGGAAAGCGTGATGTTTTGAAAAATTTGCGGATCGTGTACTGACACGGATAACAGTACAGCTAGTGTGCGGATGGGGGCCCCTGAGAGTCATGGCTTATAAGAATCCCAGAACAGGCCTAGATTTGTCTCTAGAATACAAAAAGTTTGTTTTTTAAGTCACTAAATCTTGCAAAACTGAGAGGGTACTGAGTTAAAGTGCTTCTGAGTTAATATACAATATTAGCAGAACAGTTATACTTAGCATGTCATTGTTATTGACGTATTGCAGATTAAGATTTTAATTGTTTATATATCAGCAGACTCTATAAAAGGAGACTTCTTGTCTGGTCCTGTGGTGTGGTGAACAGTGTGTCAGACATATATGCAGCACAATTGTTGTCATCATTGTCATTTCCCAACCTTCCTGTCTGCTCAAAATACAGTGGTACCCCAAGAAATAAATCCATTCCAAGTTTTACATGTAAAACACCTAGTCAACGGCTCTCAGAAACAACAGAATAGGTAGATGAAAAATGGAAAACCAGAGAAAAATCAAGTAACGTTTCTTCATTGTTAATGTAATAAATGATAATAAAACAGAATAAAACACAAGCAAAATACGTAATACGTACACAAATGTGAAACCTTACCTTGAGAGTGAGACAACGTGTCGGAGGAGGTGGAACGGATGCAGAAAACATTACGACACCACGTATGAAAGATAACTTTCTCGAGATATTTCATGAAAAATACGGTTTCAAGCACAAGCGCAGACAGAAGGAGAGACGCTTCTGAGAACACGTCACTGGGTTTCTCTAACTTGTGCTACAGAACAGCACTTTCCACGTTTTAAACATTATTTCTTTTACGACACCTTGACTCTAACATTTGTTATAGTACATTATTAGTAATTTATACATAATGTTTCACTCGATTTAAAACTGATTTAAAGTGTCTTTAACCTCCCCCCTGCGCTAAGATGAACCTGTACAGGTGATCACCTTGCTGCTAATGATTTGTGTTTTTTTTTTGCCCAGGCTGGCATTATGTCCCCCTCTCCATCGACTGGAACAGGAAGTGGAGACGTTTCGGAGAAGAGCTATTGCCGATACGCTCCTGACAGTGAGCCGGATGGAGAAAGCGCGGACCGAGTACCGTGGAGCTCTTCTTTGGATGAAGGACGCCTCACAGGAGCTGGACCCCGACACCTACAAGCAGCTGGAGAAGTTTCGCAAGGTTAGACCCTGCAGCGTGAGCGAGTGATGGTGCATAACACGCAGAGACTGACGGAGTGTGTGTTTGGGAGCAGGTTCAGACCCAGGTCAGAGGAACTAAAGTGCATTTCGATAAGCTGAAGAACGATGTGTGTCAGAAGGTGGATATGCTTGGAGCCAGCCGCTGCAACATGCTTTCGCAGTCTTTATGCACCTACCAGGTACCTCATGCCTCCCTTCGGCCGTTTGAAGTGTGCTCCGCTCTTACTTTAGAGGCATTTGTTGCTTTGATGGTCTCTAGACGACGCTGCTGCAGTACTGGGAGAAAACTGCACACGTAATGTCTGGCATCCATGAAGCCTTCAAAGGATATGTTCCCTACCAGTTCACTACTCTCAAGGTGTGTGGGTGAATTAGGCAGTTTCGAGATGGTCTGGGCGTGGTCTTACTCTGTTTCACCTGACAGGAACTGAGAGACCCGCTCGACCAGATTGCATCCACTCAGCCAGCAGAGGACAACAAAGAACCGGGCAAAAAGACACGTCCAGAGAAGTGAGAAGTCTTTTAAATGTTTAACATGTTATAAATGATTTTCACATAAACTCAAAGGCCTTTTCTGTTCTGTATCAAAAAGAAAACAGGAATATCACATGCTCCTCAGTTTTCAGCTGTGACACAGATCTCAGGTGCTTCCATTTCTTCTGATCATCCAAAGGTTCTACACCTTTATTTGAGTCTAGCTGTGTTTGATTATCGCCTCTGACAAAAGTCTTGACGACTGTGTAAAAATTGACCTGAAGTGCAGCTGAAAAATTGTTTTCTCCTCGTCCCCTGAGCTTCACCGGTGACTAATAATGGATCGATCAGGTATCAGGTGAGTACAAACAGAACCCCCTGAGACTAAAGTGTTGATTAGCAAGAGGCTGAAGAGCAGATCCACTGCTGATGTGAAGATGTTTACAAAGTGTCGAGTACAGAGCCTAAAAAAAGATTGGAAGAGACTGGAGACGTTTTTGACAAGCCCAGATCAGGCAGACCCCACAAGACAACTGCTTGAGAGGAACGTTTGTGTCTCAAATCCAAGACCTGGTCCCCTGAAGTCTCGGTGTCAACCAGAACAGTTTTCTGTCTCGTAATGGCCTCCAGGGTCAAGTCAGCGCTCAGAGGCCAGCACCAAACAAGAAAATTAAAAAAGGATGGACGCTGGCAAAGCCACAGATTGTGCATTTTTCTTTTTAATTTTTCTGTTTAGTTTAACTTTCACCACAAATATTGCAGGAGATCCACGCCAAGTAGGAAAAATCAGGATCTGGGGTTACATCCAGTACGGGGGTGTGTGAGAGATCTGCTGGTGGAAGGCTAAGTCTAAAATTCTAAGAAATCTTAGCTACTTTATATTCCCAACCATTAAATTCTGCAGCAGGATGGTGCTCCATCACATACTTCCATCTCCACATCAAAAGTTCCTCAAGGCGAAGAAGATCAAGATGCTCCAGGATTGGCCAGTCCAGTCACCAGACGAGAACACCGTCGTGCTCAGAGACACAATTGTGGCAAGGCACAGATCTGGCCTTGGTTACAAAAATGTTTCTGCTCCACTTAAAGAGCAGTGTTGTTTTTGGCAACCCTCTGACACAACGAGTCTGTGTGACGAAAAGGAGTTTAGTTTTAGTCGCATTTTAGTCATTTAAAAGTCGACAAAAGCAGTGTTAACACAATAGATATTCACCACTCTGATATTCTTTCAGTCTTTGTTTACATTGTTTAAATACTATTTAATTTGAGATTAATTTATAGCCATGTTAAAGTTTTGCACATAAAGTTATTTTATGTCCACTGTCGCAGGAGAGGGATCACACAACAGGGTTTAAACTGAAAAGTTTGTTGTCTGCTCCGGGCATCTGCGACTCTTCAAAGGCCTTCTCAGTCACTTTCTAGCTCGTGCCCACGTTCCGGGTGGGAGCTCTGTGTCCAAAACTCTGGTGTGTCAAACTCCAAAGCCTGGGTGTCAGGCTTCCTGTGGTACCGGGAGGACGGCTGGGTGCGGCTCCCGGGCTCTAGTCGCTGTCTGGAGGAAAGGGAGAGAGAAAGAGACGTTAGCACCGTTGCAGATGGGAGATCAAGCTCAATTGGCTTGGGCCTCTCTCTCCCTCTTGTGCTCCTCTTTAACGAGCCGCAGCTGTGGCAAGTTGTGGCTGATTGACGTGCTGCAGGTGTTCGTCGTTTATGCCAGGGCAGCGATGAATGGGATAGACCTCCGTCACACCACTCTATGGTCTATTAGCTTGGGTGTGTGTGTCATTACCACCGTTCCTCGGGTGTGATAGCAGCAGAAAATTCGTCGTTGTGTTAACTTCATCGTTTCCCACATCACAATGTGTTTTTGTTGACGCTGCCGTCATGATCCTCAAAAAAAAAGAGAGTTGTGACCGCAGGTGCCTCGTGCTCTGTTTACTGAGTGTCCAGTGCGTCCTGTGGTGTGCGCCACCCGACAAGGATCAGAAGTACCGGTGGAAACTTTATATTTGCAAAAGAGACATATTTAGCTCGACAGCGTCTCGTTATAGTCACAAGAAAAGGTTTGTCAAAAAATATTTTCGTTATTGTCGTCGTTGATGAAAACAACACTGTTAAGGAGTTTGCTAAAAAAAAAAAAAAACACCTGAAGGACTTCAAGATGATGCTCTGATTAGACTTTTCTTAATTCTAGGAGGTATGAAGAAAACCAGGCACTGCTCAGCACCTGTCCAATACAATCGCGACAGGGAAGCATGGTGATGGCATCATGTGGTGGGGGTGTTTTCAGCTTTAGAGTCAATGGTTTCAATCGCGGTTAAAGACGAATGTATGGCCCAGTCAGAGCCCTGACTTATACACAACTGCGCATCTGGAGAGACCTTAAAATGGCTGTCCACCAACATCCACCATCAACCTGACAGAACTGGAGAGGATCTGCAGGAGGAATGGCAGAGGATTCCCAAATCCAGCTCTGAAACCTTGTTGCATCTTTCCCCAAAAGACTCGTGGCTGCATTCAAACGAAATGCCTGAATACTGAGGAGCATTTGATTTTAGTTTTTCTTTTTAAGTAAATCAAAATGTGAACAATTCCGTGTTTTAAGGTCATCATTGGTACATTAATGGAGAAAATTAACTTCAATTATTTAGGAAATGGCTGCAATGTAACTATTGAACCACGCTATGAGCCACCCATTGTTTTAAAATCTACCGGCCAATCAGAATCCAGTGTTCAGAGAGACCGTGTTAACAACAGACAACGCCGATATCTTCAGGTATCTCTGGTGGTTAGGAGTAGGTTTTACACATCCCTTTGGCAGATTCTCTACAAGTTAAATCTGCAGCTTCCTCCACAAATATTCTATTCCATTAAGGTCTGTACACTGCCCCCTCCTGGATCTTAATGTGTATCCACAACCTTCTCATCAAGCTGCTTGGTGATGATCTTACTGCCAGTATCTACTGTTCAGACCTTGTCCCTGGCCAGATCAGATACGTGGTCAATTATTTAAGTAGTAAGATGATGGTCCCTCTAAGAGAGACTCGTGATAAGATCAGGTGTAAAAGAAACCAAGCCGAACACTCGTCACTCATACAGACTTAGCTGCTTCTTGGAAAACCGGATCACTTTTTTACTCTTTGGCAAATATTCAGATTATGATTGGTAATCTAGTGTGAGCTTGTCATTGCTTCTTTAAGAAGTTGGACATTTTCATTTTAAAGGTGGAAGACGTCATGGTCATGTTTTTGACCACACCTCACCCTCACAATCAGATTATACTCACAGTCTTGTGATTGGATTAGAATTCTATAAAAGTGTGAACAATGGACCAACAGTGATTTTCTCAGTTCATCACACAGCCATCAATCACCTTTAGATCTTTTTCTTCTGTATGTGTCTGCTTGGAACATTGCCTCTCATTTTCACATTTCGTTCTCTCTCTTGATTCCTGCAACCCCAGATCAAATCACCTCAGACGAGAGGCCTCTTTGAGAGCTCTGGTTACTGATCTGTGAGTGGAACGTTGTGATTCTGCTAGTGGAATGTTCTGTAGATCCCCCGTCTTTAGGAAGACAGACACAGTGCTGATTGAATGAAACGCGTTGTTTGATATTGTAGCGTCCCCCGAATCTGTTTCAGCGAGAGTGTGCATGTAATCTGCTTCTGCTGTGTTTGTTTCAGTCTGGTTTCACTCGAAGACGAACACCGGGGTGAATCAGCTGATACTGGTACGTTCAGCTCTTTCTTAGAAAGCCATCAAAGCTTCTGGTTTCTAAGATGCTCTTTCTTCATGTGTGTTTCAGTTTCTACGTGTGCAGTGGATGTTCTGAGCCGAGGCTCTGATGGTTCCTTGTGCGCCAGCTTGGACTCTGGTAAGTTCCGATGGTCAGAAAGCAAAGGAATGGATATAGTGACCGGCGATACCGTATAATAAAACAATTTTCCAGTAAATACAATTTGATTTATTTCTAGTTGTAGTCTTTTAGTTTTAGTCATATTTATTTTACTTTACTACGACTGTAGATTTACCTCCATTTCTATTCATGATGATATCAGCAGCTTTGTTATTAATAAAAGAACTTCCAGAATCACTTTCATCTGTTCATCCAGCATCCAATAATATAAAAGAATGCTCTCACAGGAATTGTGTGTCAATTTTTACTTTCATATTGTTCCGCTCTAGTTCAGTCAGTATGAGCGCTACATGACAAAGTTTAAAACATCACATTTTCAAGGGTTTAAAAGGACGAGAAGCATGTTTTGTGACTCGTAGAGATTTGTATTGAGGAGGGAGGAGGAAACAATGTGATTTTAAAAGTATTTCTTTTAGAAAAGATGGAGTGCTTGCCTAGACGGGCTCGCCATTTATTCAAGAGGCATAAGAGGGTCCTTTAAGAAAGGTTTGTGCTGCTGGCAAACTAAGAGCTGAGCACACACCTCTGCCAAAGAGAACTACCTGACTACTGTTAGGTGCCAGGGAGAGCTGGCATGGCTCCTGTGATGGGCATGCACCTTGTAGGAGCACCTGCAGCTAAAGTTTACAAGTGCTTGGTTGGGTTTACAGTCCCTGACAAAAGTCATGTCGCGTGGAAACACCAGCTAATAACCTTACTTTAATTAATCAATTGGTGCTACTAACAGCTCCTATTAAATTCTCACAAATTAGGTTTAACGCACTGGAATTAATTAGTTTCACTGAACAAATATTTAATCAAGACCAAAAGGTCAAACGTTTTGTGGCCTGAAATGTAACAAATTTAGTTCAAGTACAGAAATAGATCAGCGGATTCAGTAGCGGTGCGGTGAGATCCAGATTTAATCTCTTGTATGACTTCCATGAGCTTGAAGGACCGCATCCATGCGGTTTGGCAAAGATTCTTATCATTTATTGAAGTCATTAAATGAAGTCAAAAAGAAGCGCTAAGAAAGCAGTCTTGCATGCCTCCCAGAGTTCATTAATATTCTTTAGTCTAACCAAAAGTATAAAACTACAAATAATACCAAACTAATAATAAAACAAAGCGTAAAATGAAAAACATGATCTAAGAACTAATTGAGATAAATAAATCAGAAGCAAGTAAAACGAACTTTGACAAATCCCGTTGATTCCCAGACTGGTTTGCTTTGGTGTGGTCCTCGTTTGACTTGAGCATGATGTATTTTCAGTAAATCTCATGTGCACTTGTGCCACAGCGCTGAACGAACAGATAGAGCCCCCTGTCGGATCTAATGCAGATGATGACCTCCTGTCACTGACTCCTGAGCCTGGCTCGAACCCTTTCCTCCTTCCATCACCACACTCGTCCATGTCCATAATGCAAGCTCAGATACTGCCGGAGGCCCCCACACCTCTTGCTGTCGAGTGGAATGCAAGTGTCTCATACGAGGAAACACAAGGGGCCTTTCCTTGTGGAATAGGTATAAAAGGCTCACAGGACGTCTCTTCCAAGCTTCCTTCACCTGCTGCTTTTACTTTCTGTAGACCCTTTTCAACTTCTCCAGATGCGCTTCCACTTCTCACTCTGTGCTTGTTCTGAAACTCTTCTGACCTGAAAACAATCCTCAAGGTTTCAATCCTCTCTATTGGATCAATCTTGTAAAAACCTCTTGTTATTTCTTCAGGGTGCTTTCCTTCACCCATTCTTGGGTTTCCTTTTGAGCTTATGTTGAACATCACCTAAACTTGACTTTGCTTTGATTCTGTTTGCATGCCTTCATTTGTAGGACATGTTGCTATACAGTGACAAGCTTAGTTCCTGGCGGGCTGTAGCCTTATTATTGGATTCCCTGCACGTTCAAAAATGAATGGTAAAGTGGTCCTATATGGCCTATATAGTCTTGAGTCATGAGTCTGAACATAAAGTAATGAATTAATACATTTATAAATATATATTAATGGCTTTGACAGTAAATAAATGGTTTCAGTTCTATTTTTTTTTAGTTTGAAGACACTTTTCTCTAGTGATGGGAAGTTCGGATCATTTTACGGATTCGGTTCTTTGAGTCTTGTTCAGTAAAATGAACAGATCTTTTTTTCGAGTCATTTCGTTCATTTTACTAAAATATCAATAAATGTTGTGTGTACTTCCACATCTACTAGCGTTTTATACACAAACGCAAATCACACTACAAATAAGACAAAACTATAATGCTAAATTTAAAATAAATATAAATATATTACTAAAGCCTACCTGGGTCTTTTAGTCTGGTTTACCCAAACTCTGATCTGTCTTCTTTAGATTTAAATCTCTTTTGTTCGACACAAAATTACTTCACTCTGATGTTAACGTGTGCAGTCCGTGCACTCAGTCCGGACTGGCTTCTTTAGCACTTTTGTCACGTGACCGCTACAGTGCCGGGATCCGAAAAGATTCATTCTTTTAGCGAGTCCGGGTCCTTTCGGTCTTTTCTCTTTCCGGCTCATGCTGCATTGGTTAGCATTACGGAGTGGCCATGAGCCGGAACCCGAAAAGATTCGTTCTTTTTGCGAGTCCTCCGGGTCCTTTCGGTCTTTTCTCTTTCCGGCTCCTGCTGCATTGGTTAACATTACGGAGTGGCCATGAGCCGGAACCCGAAAAGATTCGTTCTTTTAGCGAGTCCGGGTCCTTTCGGTCTTTTCTCTTTTCGGCTCATGCTGCATTGGTTAACATTACGGAGTGGCCATGAGCCGGAACCCGAAAAGATTCGTTCTTTTAGCGAGTCCGGGTCCTTTCGGTCTTTTCTGTTTCCGGCTCATGCTGCATTGGTTAACATTACGGAGTGGCCATGAGCCGGAACCCGAAAAGATTCGTTCCTTTAGCGAGTCCGGGTCCTTTCGGTCTTTTCTCTTTCCGGCTCATGATGCATTGGTTAACATTACGGAGTGGCCATGAGCCGGAACCCGAAAAGATTAGTTCTTTTAGCGAGTCCGGGTCCTTTCGGTCTTTTCTCTTTCCGGCTCATGATGCATTGGTTAACATTACGGAGTGGCCATGAGCCGGAACCCGAAAAGATTCGTTCTTTTAGCGAGTCCTCCGGGTCCTTTCGGTCTTTTCTCTTTCCGGCTCATGATGCATTGGTTAACATTACGGAGTGGCCATGAGCCGGAACCCGAAAAGATTCGTTTTTTTTGCGAGTCCTCCGGGTCCTTTCGGTCTTTTCTCTTTCCGGCTC
>SRMA01026534.1:922519-1078276 GCA_007224835.1 Danionella cerebrum | reverse complement strand
ATGCAGAGGCATTCACACTATTGTTATCCTACGTATTTATTATTATTATTATTATTCCCGGTCGCTAACTCCTCCCGCATACTTTGGCCTAGAAACACCATTCAAACGTCAAAATGTTCAGCTTATTCAGGACATGTATGCTATTAAGTGTCACTTTTCAAACTTTTATACTTTTTATAAAATTTAACTTTATTTAAAATATTTTTACCATTGAAATGAATGGGAAACACTTCAAATCTCTTTCAATCTTCAGCTTTTTTTCAACCTTCATAACTTCAGCATACTTTTCGCTAGAGCAATCATTCAAATTTTAAACAATTCAACACATTTTCAGCTTTTAAAATATGTTTTCAGCTTTTTCTTATCTTTTACAGATTTTTATAAATCACAGTTTAAGTTTAATGAAGAATTTGGATTTTGACCTAATTCTGCTCCACTCTAGCTTCCACTCTAATTTTTCACATCTCAAACTTCTTCATCTTTTCCTCTCTCCTAAACTAAACTTTACCCTTTATGCACAAAATTTATATTAAAGTAGTAGAGAAATTTGTCCTCTTTCCAAAGATGCAGTTGTTTCTTTCATATGACCTACGGTTTTTAAACTAGGAGGGCTTAACCTTAACGAGGGAAGCAAATTGCTCCATTAGGATCAATGCATTTCACTCAGAAAATAATGCTTGAAGGTTTTAAATTAAGGCTTTTTCTAACTCGCCATAACTAAAAGAATTTTCCACATATCTTAAAAATTTTTACACCATAATCTTCATTGAGGCCTTCTGCTTCTCACAAAGAAAGAATCAGCTCGATATGTCTTACGGTTCTTCTGTAATGTTTGTTTGTTTGAGGCATGGTCAACATCTGAGAAATGTCTCCTCGATTCAAAAAGTGGCAGTTGGAGGCAGCTGTTAATCAACTAATTTGAATAACGAAATTTGATTGGCTTAGCCTTCTCATAGACTCACAATGGGCCATAGAGATGCATTGCTGCCATTCATTTCAATGGGGCAATTGATTCCCATACGATCCTATTGTAAAATAGCTTTTGTAATTGGTTCACAATGGAGTCATAGCAACATTAAGGATGCATATAACTAATCCAGCCAATCATTGCTTATGATTTAACATTAATTCATCAAGCCACGCCCACTTTTCAACATTATTTTTGAATGTCAAATATCTTCTAAGTGGAACATCGTAGAACCATGGGAGTTGTTTTATATTGATCTAAGTTGAATGTAGATTACAACATGATGTCACCAACTCATCCATAGCAACCAGATTAATTTCCATAGCAACCCAATTGACACATCTCTATCTCAGCTTAGGAAAATGCTAGAGACATGGGGGTGAGTTTGTTTCACTAATAGCGACCCCGGGAACATTCATTGAGGTAGCGGACCCCTCCATAGCAACCATACTGGTTACCATAGCAACCCAATTGGCACATCTCTATCTCAGCCTAGGAAAATGAGAGAGACACGGGAGTTGGTCTAAATGACTTGTAGTCACACAGGAAACATTATATAATGTCACTGACCCCTCCATAGCAACCATACTGGTTACCATAGCAACCCAATTGACACAACTCTATCTCACCTTTGGAAAATGATAGAGACACGGGAGTTGGTCTAATTGACTTGTAGTCACACAGGGAACATTATATAATGTCAATGACCCCTCCATAGCAACCATACTGGTTACCATAGCAACCCAATTGACACAACTCTATCTCACCTTTGGAAAATGATAGAGACACGGGAGTTGGTCTAATTGACTTGTAGTCACACAGGGAACATTATATAATGTCAATGACCCCTCCATAGCAACCATACCGGTTACCATAGCAACCAAATTGACACATTTCTATCTCAGCTAAGGGAAACAAGAGAGACACGGGAGTTGGTCTAAATGACTTTTAGTCACACAGGGAACATTATATAATGTCACAGACCCCTCCATAGCAACCATACTGGTTACCATAGCAACCAAATTGACACATCTCTATCTCAGCTTAGAAAATGCCAGAGACACAGGAGTTGGTCTAATTGACTTGTAGTCACACAGGGAACATTATATAATGTCACTGACCCCTCCATAGCAACCATAGTGGTTACCATAGCAGCCAAATTGACACATCTCTATCTCAGCTTAGGAAAATGAGAGAGACACGGGAGTTGGTCTAAATGACTTGTCACACAGGGAACATCATATAATGTCACTGACCCCTCCATAGCAACCATACTGGTTACCATAGCAACCAAATTGACACATCTCTATCTCAGTTTAGGAAAAAGAGAGAGACACGGGAGTTGGTCTAAATTACTTGTAGTCACACAGGGAACACTCTATAATGTCACTAACCCCTCCATAGCAACCATACTGGTTACCATAGCAACCAAATTGACACATCTCTATCTCAGCTTAGGAAAATGAGAGAGACACAGGAGTTGGTCTAAATGACTTGTGGTAACACAGGGAACCTTATATAATGTCACTGACCCCTCCATAGCAACCATACTGGTTACCATAGCAACAAAATTGACACATATCCATCTCAGCTTAGGAAAATAAGAGACACAGGAGTTTATCTAAATGACTTGTAGTCACACAGGGAACATTATATGATGTCACTGACCCCTCCATAGCAACCATACTGGTTACCATAGCAACCGAATTGAGACATCTCTATTTCTGCTTTAGAAAATGAGAGAGACATGGGAGTTGGTCTAAATGACTTGATGTAACACAGGGAACATTATATAATGTTACTGACCCCTCCATAGCAACCATACTGATTACCATAGCAACCAAATTGACACATCTCTATCTCAGCTTAGGAAAATGAGGGAGACACGGGAGTTGGTCTAAATGACTTGTAGTCATACAGGGAACATTATATGTCACTGACCCCTCCATAGCAACCGTACTGGTTACCATAGCATCCACTTTGACACATCTCTATCTCAGCTTAGGAAAATGAGAGAGACACGGGAGTTGGTCTAAATGACTTGTAGTCACACAGGGAACATTTTATAATGTCACTGACCCCTCCATAGCAACCATACTGGTTACCATAGCAACCAAATTGACACATCTCTATCTCAGCTTAGGAAAATGAGAGACACAGGAGTTGGTCTAAATGACTTGTAGTCACACAGGGAACATTATATAATGTTCCTGACCCCTCCATTAACTTTACAATGTGTCACCTTTTTCAGCTTTACCTCTCAACTTTTGACACTAATAAACTTTCTATTGTTTCACCTTTCAGCTTTCACTTTCAACTTTTGACATTTTCAACTTTACGTTTCACCTTTCAGCTTCCACTTTCAACTTTTTACAATTTAAACTTTACAATGTTTACCTTTCAGCTCCCACTATTAATTTTCAACACTTTCTACTTTCTAATGATTCACATTTCAGCTTCCCCTTTGAACTTTTGACATTTTCAACTTTCTAATGTTTCACCTTTCAGCTTCCAATTTCAACTTTAAATATTTCAACTTTATAATGTTTCAGCTTCAATTTTCAACTTTTGAGATTTTCAACTTTCTAATGTTTCACTGTTCAGCCAAGGAATTCAACAATTTTGAGCTATCCCTTTTCAACTCTCTGCATTCACACGCATTTTCCGCTAGGAAATGCATTTTCTAGTTATTATTCTTATTCCCCCCTTTTTGTTGGAGCCTACTCCTTCCGCATACTTTGCTCTAGAAACACCATTCAAGCGTCAAAACGTTCAGCTTTTTTTGCTTTAGGTTGCTTGTATTCAGCTTTTTGATATCTTTTATACTTTTTATAAAATTTAACTTTATTTAAAATATTTTTCCCATTGAAATGAATGGGGAGACTCTTCAAACCTCCTTCAAACTTAAGCTTTTTCAGCCTTTATAGCTTCAGCATACTTTCAGCTAGAGCAACCATTCAACTTTTAAACAATTCAGCACACTTTCAGCTTTTAAAAGATGTTTTCAGCTTATTCATATCTGTTACAGATTTTTATTAATCACAGTTTAAGTTTATGAAGATTTTAGATTTTCACCTAATTCTGCTCCACTCTAGCTTCCCCTCTAGTTTTTCACATCTCAAACTTCTTCATTTATTCCTCTCTCCTAAACTAAACTTTAACCTTTATGCACAAAATTTATATTAAAGTAGTAGAGAAATTTGTCCTCTTTTTGAAAATGCAGTTGTTTCTTTCATTGGACCTACGTTTTTTAAACTAGGAGGGCTAAACCTTAACGAGGGAAGAAAATTGCTCCATTAAGATCAATGCATTTCACCCAGAAGATACTGCTTGAAAATTATTTATTAAGGCTTGTTTAACTCGCCATAACTCCAAAATTTTTTCACATATCGTTATCAAATTTACATTATAGTCTTCATTGAAGTCTTCCGCTTCTCACAAAGTAAGATTCATCTCGATATGTCTTACGGATCTTCTGTAATGTTTATTTGTTTGAGGCATGGTCAAAATCTGAGAAATGTCTCCTCGATTCAAAAAGTGGCAGTTGGAGCCAGCTGGGCCTAATTTGAATACTGAAATTTGATTGGCTAAGGCTGCCCCATAGACTTAGAATGGGCCATAGAGATGCATTGCTCCCATTCATTTCAATGGGGCCATTGTTTCCCATACAATCCTATTGTAAATGTGCTTTTGTAATTGGTTCACAATGGAGAGTCATAGCAAGATTGAGGTTGCATATAACTAATCCAGCCAATCATTGCTTATGATTTAACATAAATTCATCAAGCCACGCCCACTTTTCAACATCATTTTTGAATGTCAAATATCTTCTAATTGGAACATCGTAGACACATGGGAGTTGTTTTATATTGATCTGAGTTGAATGTAGATTAAACATGATGTCACCAACTCATCCATAGCAACCAAATTATTTACCATAGCAACCAAATTAACACTTCTCTATCTCAGCCTAGGAAAATACCAGAGACACAGGAGTTGGTCTAATTGACTTGTAGTTACACAGGGAACATTATATGATGTCACTGACCCCTCCATAGCAACCATACTGGTTACCATAGCAACCAAATTGACACACATCTATCTCAGCTTAGGAAAATGAGAGAGACACGGGAGTTGGTCTAAATGACTTGTAGTCACACAGGGAGCATTATATAATGTCACTTACCCCTCCATAGCAACCATACTGGTTACCATAGCAACCAAATTGACATCTCTATCTCAGCTTAGGAAAATGAGAGAGACACAGGAGTTGGTCTAAATGACTTGTAGTCACACAGGGAACATTATATAATATCACTGACCCCTACATAGCAACCATACTGGTTACCATAGCAACAAATTGACACATCTCTATCTCAGTTTAGGAAAATGAGAGAGACACGGGAGTTGGTCTAAATGACTTGTAGTCACACAGGGAACATTATATAATGTCACTGACCACTCCATAGCAACCATACTGGTTATCATAGCAACCAAATTGACACATCTCTATCTCAGCTTAGGAAAATGAGAGAGACACGGGAGTTGGTCTAAATGACTTGTAGTCACACAAGGAACATTATATACCGTCACATACCCCTCCATAGCAACCATTCTGGTTACCATAGCAACCAAATTAACACATCTCTATCTCAGCTTAGGAAAATGAGAGAGGCACGGGAGTTGGTCTAAATGACTTTTAGTCACACAGGGAACATTATATAATGTCACTGACCCCTCCATAGCAACCATACTGGTTACCATAGCAACCAAATTGACACATCTCTATCTCAGCTTAGGAAAATGAGAGAGACACGGGAGTTGGTCTAAATGACTTTTAGTCACACAGGGAGCATTATATAATGTCACTTACCCCTCCATAGCAACCATACTGGTTACCATAGCAACCCAATTGACACATCTCTCCCTCAGCTTAGGAAAGTGCTAGAGACATGGGGGTGAGTTTGTTTCAATAATGGTGACATCGATAACAATCACTGAGGTAACTAAACCATCCATAGCAACCATATGGTTACCATAGCAACCAAATTGGCATTTCTCTATCTCAGCTTAGGAAAATGCTAGAGACACAGGGGTTGTTGTAATTTACCTGTAGTCACTCAAAGAACATTATATGATGTTACTGACCCCTCCATAGCAACCAGACGTGTTACCATAGCAACCCAATTGGCATTTCTCTAACTCAGCTTAGCGAAATGCTAGAGACATGGGGGTAGGTTTAATTTACTCGTAGTCACACAGATAACAATATATTATGTCTGTGACCCCTCCATAGCAACCATACTTATTACCATAGCAACCCAATTGATTGACATTTTCAACTTTACAATGTGTCTCGTTTATTTTTATGTTTCAACTTTCAGCTTCCACTTTCAAATTTGACAATTTTAACTGTCTAATGTTTTAACTTTCAGCTTCCACAATTAATTTGACACATTTTACTTTCTAATGTTTCATATTTCAGCTTCCACTTTCAAATTTCTAATATTTTACCCTTCAGCTTCCACTTTCAACTTTACATATTTCAACTTTACATATTTCAACTTTACAATGTTTCAGCTTCAGCTTTCAACTTTTGACATTTTCAACTTTACAATGTTTCACCCTTTAGCTTCAACTTTCAAATTTTGACACTTTAAGTTTATGATGTTTTACCTTTCAGCTTCCTCTTTTAATTTTCAACACTTTCTACTTTCTAATGTTTCACCCTTCAGCTTCCACTTTTAACTTTTTATATTTCAACTTTAAAATGTTTCAGCTTCCGCTTTCAAATTTTGACACTTTTCAAATTACAATGTTTCACCTTTTAGCTTCAACTTTCAACTTTTGACATTTTTAACTTTCTAATGTTTCACCGTTCAGCCAAGGAATTCAGCAATTTTAAGCATTCTCTTTCAGCTCTCTGCATTCACACGCATTTTCCGCTAGGAAATGCATTTTCTAGTTATTATTCTTCTTCTTCTCTTTTCTTCTGACAAAAATTCTACGCACTACTCCTCCTAGCCCGTTCGAGCTACAACCACGAAACTTTCCACGGTCGTCCAGACTGTTCCCACTCGAGTTGCTATATCTCTTCGGACCGATTGGACCAGCGGTTTCCGTATAAATCGCGAATTTCGGCCCAAAAATCGCTCAAGTCATTCCCTATGGGAGACCTAGAGTGGTGATGTCATCGCCCACTCTAACTTTGAGCAAGCCCAGTCTTGTTGCTACTTGCACTGTTTTCTCAACTAAAAATTAACCTTTACACACACATTTTATACCTAAATGGTAGAGATTTTTGTCCTCTTTCAGTTGGTGCTGTTTTCATTTTTAAAAAACACACGGTTTTTACTCCAGGTGGCCTAAACCACAGGGAGTGCACTTAATTGCTCCATTCACCTCCATTCAAAAATTCTGGTGGATTCTGTTTAAAATCTCAATCGCAGGCTATTTTTAACTCGCCATAAATCATTCACACTTTATCACAGCTTCACAAAATTTACACCATTCTCTTCCTTAAAATCTTGAGATTCTAACAGTAAAAGAAATATTTCAATACCTCTGTTCATTCTTTCGTAATGTTTATTTGTTTGAGGGTATGGATTTCTCTGAAATGAGCAGTTGCACAGAATCAAATGAAGGCTATTTGTAGCTCGCCATAACTTTTTTATTTCTAATCACACCTTCACAAAAATTACAGCATTCTCTTCGTTAGGGTCTTCTGCTTCTGACAAAGAAAGAATCATTTCGATATGTCTTACGGTTCTTCTATAATCTTTATTTGTTTGAGGCATGGAAATCGGATTTTCTCCAGCAGATTTGCCATCGTTTGAAAATCTGACAGTTGAGTCAGCTGACTCGTTTGAAAATCTGGCAGTTGATAACTCCAGGTGCAAGCTGATTTCAAATAAGTAGGTCAAAGGTGTCTCATTGACTTTCAATGGCCCATTGAAATGAATGGAGCATGAACCCCATAGATCCTAATGTAAAAGAGCTTCTGTAATTGATTGACACTGGAAAGTCATACAAGCATTAAGGAAGCAAATTACTTATCCAGCCCATCATTGCTTGTGAATTCACATAAATTAATTAAGCCACACCCACTTTTTGACATAACTTTCAATGTCAAATATCTTCTAAACGGAACACAGTAGAGACATGGGGGTTGCTTTATATTATTCTAAATGAAAAGTAGATTACAACATGATGTCACTAACTCCTCCATAGCAACCAAATTGTTTACCATAGCAACTATATAGCCACATCTCTATCTTAGCTTAGGAAAATGCTAGAGACTTGGAGGCTGGTAAGCTTCACCCATACTGACAGCTGAAACATATTATGTTAATGACACCTCCATAGCAACCAGACTGGTTACCATAGCAACCAATATGGCATGTCTCTATCTCAGCTTAGGAAAATCATAGAGATGGGGGTTGCTGTATTTTACCCGTATAGATATGGGGAGCAATATATTAGGTCAGCGACCCCTCCATAGCAACCAAACTGGTTACCATAGCAACCAATATGGCGCAGCTCTATCTCAGCTTTGGAAGGTCATAGTGACATGGGGGTTGATGTATTGACATGGGGAACAATGTGTTGGGTCACTGACCCCTCCATAGCAACCAGACTGGTTACCATAGCAACCAATTTTGCATGTATCTATCTCAGCTCAGGAAAACCATAGAGACATGGGGGTTGCTGTAATTTACTCGTATTCATATAGGGAACAACATATTAGGTCAGCGACCCCTCCATAGCAACCACACTGTTACCATAGCAACCAATATGGCGTATCTCTATCTCAGCTTACGAAAGTCGTAGAGACATGGGGGTTGGTGTATTTTACTTGTGTTGACATGGGGAACAATATGTTAGGTTACTGACCCCTCCATAGCAACCAGACTTGTTACCATAGCAACCAATATTGCATGTACCTATCTCAGCTTATGAGAATCATAGAGACATGGGGGTTGGATTATGTTATTGTTGCGGAATTGACAACATTTAAAAAAATAGGTATTAACGGTACCAACGCAAGCCAACATCGAAGTTTGCGTGCAAACTTTAAAATCTAGTTACTATTGTCACTCACTCAGGGTTATGTTTTCAATTGAGCAGGAGGAGTGACCTCATCGTATCCACCTTATTTGCAAGGTGACTCCATGGGTTGTGAAGAGCAGTAGTTAAAAAGTGCGACCATTACCAAGAGAAACGAAAAATAACCAAATTACTGTACATTTTGTAATTCTTTTTTAATTCTAATATTGGTTTACATTGTAATTTTTTTTTTCTCACAAAAAAGGTAAATACTAAAGAACAATTAGTCATCATGAGAAGGTGTGCTAAGCTACATTGAAAAAAATCATTGATATCGACCCATATGGAATTGCAAATCATAAATTGACCCTCTTTCACATCCCGATATTGTTTATTACCTGGTTTTTGGAATAAGTGCATACACATTGCAGCATCTGGATACAAGACCTACTGACCTGCCAGCCGAATACAAGACCTACTGACCTGCCAGCCCCTTTGCGAGCCCATTCATGTTTACCAAATTAATTGTTTTAATGGCATAATATATTCTATTGCAGCGTGTAAAATGTACAGATGTACAAGTAAATAATAGGAGTTTAAAAAAAGAATACGAATAAGTATATTTATCTGACACAATGTGCAACAAAGCCAAGCGCCACTCCTAGTGGAAACTAAGATTACAAACAAAATGGATATGATGACACCTCCCCCTGCTGTATTTCTCATCAAGATGGCTACTTTTAATCAACACCACAAAATCATATGCCAAATAACATTTACTTGTAAATTTACTTGAGTGCTTTTTTTTGAGCAAAACAATGTTCATTTGTAGAATGGTGTTCAAGAAGAGTTAGAAAATAAGCTTGTGCTTCATTTGCATAACAACATTTCCCAATTTTTAGCATTTACGCAGATTAAACTCACTTTCACTGTTGGATGTGAATAGGATTTTGACACTCGATGCATGACGTCTGGCCACTGTAACATCATGTGCACACCCTCTGTACACATCCATGCACCCTCACTCACTCCAGAAGAATAATAATTATTTCGCTAGGGCACGAATAAGATTCAATGTATAATTTGCAGAAGATAAATACTTTTTGCTATATTATTCGTTTTCATGCTAAAACTAGACATTGACAATACATTGCTTTTCTTACCTAGATCATTTGCAACGATACACCGAAGCCCTGAAAGTCATGATTCGGGAAAATCATGCAAGAGTGACTCAAGCTGTGGTGAGGGAAATCCATTTGAATGACACATGGGTCTACGTAAAGCAAAAGAACCCTCCACGAGGGAAAGATAGGACCCTCCCACCTCAAAGCTATTTGGACAGTTTTGAAGGTGAAGAGTCAGACCTTAAAGTGTCTGTTGAATCGCTTCTGAAAACCCCTGGCAGGATTTTGATGCTGTTGGGCCAGGCTGGATCAGGTAAAACGCTGCTAGTGCACTGCCTTGGCCATAGCTGGTCTGAAAACACCTTTCCATCTATACACCTTCTGTTCCTGCTGGAGTTCCGGCATCTCAATCTTATCTCGCAAGACCTCTCATTGAAAGAACTGCTTTTTCTCTTCTATCCTGCTCGTGAGGATGATGATGAGCAGAGTACAACAGTGTTTGACTTCATCCGCTCCAACCCTCAGAAGGTCTGCTTTATTTTGGATGGTTACGATGAATTTCGAGGGAAACTTACAAATCCTACTGAGCTCAGGGACATCACTGACCCAAATATTTCGGTGCCAATGGCTGATCTAATCTCAGGATTGTGCAGTCGTAAAATCCTCCCAGAATGCACCATGTTGGTTACTTGTAGACCACGGGATGTGTCGGACATGTTTGGGAGCCCTGGGTTCATAGCCTGTGAGCTTCAAGGGTTTGATCAATCGGCCGTGAGAGAATATGCTGAGCAGTTTTTCCGTAAAAAGGGAGAGGAATTCCAAAAGAAGGCCATAAACTTGTTGATGGAGAACCGTCACTTCTTGTCAATGTCTCATGTACCTGGACTCTGCCATATCTGCTGTGTTTGTGTGGATTATCTGTTCTCCAGTGATGGGATCTTGGAGCATCAGCTTCCAAGGTCCTTAACGGAACTCTACATGCAGATCCTGATGGCATACCTCAAACGCTTCAGTGGCAGGGGAACATGTAATGGAAATTTACTTAAGATGAACAGGACCAAAGTTATCGAGATAAACCAATTGGCTCTCAACGGGTTGGAGAAAAGCACCCTTGTCTTCACTGAAAATGAAGTATCCCCAGAACTTCAAGAATTTGGTGTTCGAAGTGGGATACTGTCTCGTGTGATGCTGAAGCATCAGGATGGATCTTCAGGATGTGGCTTCACCTTCATGCACCTGACAATGCAAGAATTTCTTGCTGCTCTCCACCTCATGACAAGTCAGAACTTTACAGAGCGTCAGCTCAAGAAGAAACTTAACTTGAAAAGCAGATGGACCACGAAAATTGATCCAAAAACCGTGTTTACAGATTCTCTCACTTTATATGTGTGTGGGCTTGCTGCAGACACCTGCACCTCCAGTTTAATCCTGCTAAAAGGGTCAGAGGGTGCCTCAGCATGGGTACAAAAGCGGCAAGGTGCTGTTCATGATGTTTTGCGGGGTTTAGCTGTAAGTGCCAGTCAAACAGGCCCAAAAATGGTAGAGTGGTGCCGATGTGTTTATGAGACACAAGATGCTGAGTTGGCGAAAGCTATTTGTTCTAGACCACAGTTTGAACTACGCAATATAAGACTCAACATCATTGACATGGATTCCCTTGCTTTTGTAACAACTGCTGCTGATCAGGCTATTTGTCTGGATTTTGGTGGCTGCTCAATTGATCTGGAATGTTTGGAAACCCTCCCTAGCTTCAAGAACGTGGATCATCTCATGTAAGCTTTTAAACTTTTCAATATGAACAAATACTTTACTATGAACATTATAGATTGGAATGCATTTGGCTGTTTACATTCATAAACATAAAGTTGAAACATGACATTGCCAAAAGTATTCACCCATCAAAAAATTCCATTGAGATTGAATCACTGTCATGGTCTCGATTTTATAGAAATATTTCTATAAAACCGCTCTCAGAGTGAAATCCAGTTATATTGCACAGTGCAATAAATGGAACAGGAATGTATGGGATTCACACGCTACAGCCACAAAAAGACAGGCCACATAAAATGATGGAGGTAATGCTAAGGTTCACTGATAATTAACTTTGGGTTTGGAGGTTGCCAGGAGAATCATTGTTGTCTGACTGGATTGTAACAAATCGTGAAGTTTGGTGAAGGGTGGATTATGGTGCGGAGTTGTTTTCCAGAGTAGGAAAGCCCTTTAGTTCTAGTGAAAGGACTGAATGCAAAAAGAGTTTTTTTGGAAATTCTACGCTGCCATATTTGGAGGGGATGTCTCTTCCTGTTTTGAACATCTGTCATCAAACCATGGTTATTTGCATAAGTTTAATTATATGGATTTCAAACGCCTTGGCAGGTTTAGTGACCAGAGTAGCATAAGTCCAAGCTCTCTGAGCCCATGCCATATGCAAAGGTGTTTTTCTTAAACCATGCACAAAAAATATTGTCCACAATGGCCTGTTTTAAAAAAAAAAAGTCGTGAAAATCCTGTAAAGACTCTACCAATCCAACAGGTGGTAGTTTTTGGAATACTTTTGCCAATATAGTGTTTTCAGCTGATCAGTAAATAAATTGTGTTCACCATTTTCATATCTAATATTTTGTTTTATTCATTAATTGTTGCATTCTTTTAACCTGTTCAATGCATTTCAAGTTTCCGCAGTCGGAAATATGATGACAAGTTTGCAGAAGCGTTGAGTGCTTTCCTTTCCAAACTCAAGTCTCTACAACAATTAGAGTATGTTTATTTTTCTAGTTATTCAAAACCATTTTCTATATTGTTTTGGAAAGTTTACATGTATTCTTATTTTCATATATTCTTTGAAATTCTAGTTTTATCAGTAGTGCTCTCACGGATGTTGGAGCAGCCAAACTTTCCAGAGCATTAAAGGATTGTCCAAAAATCACACATTTGAAGTAATTGATATTTTATTTCTTGCTCATCATAAAATTTTATGCAGTTTACTGATTTAGCCTAATATGTGTATCTTTTATAAATGGATGTTTATTTGTTTGTATCTGACAGTGTCAGTGACAACTCCTTGAAGGATGAGGGTATGAGAAAGATTGTGGAAACTTTATCCAGGCTGCCCAACATTTTGTCAATTTTGTAAGTAGTCTGTTATAAACACAAAGTACTCCTTTCCTAATTCACTTATTAACTTTCATCTTAAAGAGGATCTCAGATTAAAATTCATCTTCTCCAGGTCCTTTGATCAGAAATGTGATTCAATGTTTGGACTACAGTATAATATAAACAAATTCATTGTGCTCCACAAATTGTTAATGCGCTCTAAAACATATTTTTGAGCACATTTTTTAAAAACACAAAGTTACAAACCTAGGGATCCACATAGCATAACACTTCTCGTAGTAAATCATCATCTACAGTGATTAAGTCCAGAGTTTTTCCTGCACAGAGTAGGACAGTCCTAGAAAACACACTTAGAATCCTATTGTCTGAGATAGAACAGGAAGTTACATCACAACAGGAAGTTACAAGTTGCTAAAACAAAGCAGCACAACTCTAGAGCTGGCAGCTGTTCTCACGAGTTCTCCCTTTTCCCCTCCCCTGATCTTCCTTGTTCTCAGTCCTCTGTTAGCTAATCGCATCTCTCATGTTTAAGCTAAAAAAAGACCCATTTTCCGTTAAATCTTCCCAAACCTTGCTTTCATAGTCTTTTTATAAATATAAACGTAAATATAAATATGGATATAAAGGCACCAAGCGGAACACACCACTTTATTTGAAGCTCTGACATAAATAGTTCAATCCAGTAAGACCAGAGGATTTTTGATTCCAAAGGATATATTGAAAAGGATATTTAAAGCCTAAAAAAATAAAAAGATGTTTTCAGAAGCCAATTTTGGTGGGAACTATGACCATTCTTGTGAAATCAACAAGGGATTTATCAACAATAATGTAACAATATCACTTGAATATCACCTCTTGAATGAGCGCAATGCAGAAAAAGTGGAGCGTTACTTTAAAAACTCAGATTTCATTCTGTGAAAAGTGTCATATTGTGCTTCCAGATTCCTCATAGTGAGCTTTCTTCAGATTTGGATGCATGTGTTTGCAATCTGGTTATGCTTCCACAAATATATCACATTTGTCAAGACAAGAATATGTTTTATCAATTATTGATTTATTTGAAACACGTACACAGGATGGGGAAGAACAGCATCTCTACAGAGGGGATCATTACCCTTGTTGAAAGTGTAGCTGCTTGCACTTCTCTTAAGGAACTCCATGTTGAGTATGTGAATTCATTCGCTTTTTTAAGTATGTTATAAAATACTGTTGATATCTACGTTCATTTTACCTCATTGTTTGTTATTTTTATTTGTTTTGTTTATTGATTACCTCCATTTGTGTACAGGGGCAATAAAGAGATCAGCATTTCCTTCTCACAAACGTCTAACACCATGGGGTGAGTGCTGACTTTCCAAAGATGCATTATTTCATATTTGGTTTTTCAGCATGTGTGTATTTCCCTAGAACTCACATAAATTTATAACTCTTGTTTGCTCATCTTTTGTGGTTTCATTTTGTCTTCACATTGTGCAATTGATACCTTCTTGCACAACTGTGAGTAATTGCGATCAAGCCTATGAAAAAATGTCTTTATTGGAATTGTAATCTGGGCATGAACAGTATATTGGTGATAAATACAGGTGATGCAATAAGATAAAAGAAACAGTATCAGAAACGAAACTAATAATTAACTTTTACATTGAATTTACCTAGAAAAAAGGTGGAATTGCATAACGATGAAGAAGGAACGAGGGTAATGTAAGTGCTGAATTCTTTACTTCATTTTAAAATGATTTACCTTAAACGTTTTTTGCAGGTGTGGGAAAATGCTTCATCAAAGAATGCTTAGACAATGCTTTAATTTACCCATATGAATAAAATGCAGTGAACGCACAAAAGAGAAATCTAATTTAAATCAATAGTTCATGGGACCACCATTTGTTTGTGGAAAACAGCACGTAGGATGTAGCTTTCTCACACCCGATTGTGTTTTGTTGTAATCCCACACTCAATGATGTTGAGATCAGGGCCATGCCATCACTTCCAGTAGTTCTCCTTCTTCTTTACATTTGGAAATGACTTTGGTTGTATGCTTGGGGTCATTGTCCTGCGGCAGACAAATCATGGGGCCAATCATATGCCCTCCTAATGGATGCATAAGTGTCTGCTTGTTTTTCGAAGCACTCAGAACTCCAATAAACCCGAACAAATCTCCAACTCCATTCACAGAAATGCAGCACCAAACCACCACCATGCTTCACTGTTGCTTGGCGCTCTTTGATAAACAAACTGGTGTCTGCACAGCCTATTATTTTGACTCATTAGTCCAGACCACTAGTCACTTGACCTTGTTCCCAAGTTGGAGATATGGCTATTCCATGAAGAGTTGGCCAGACACCTCCGGACAGTTGTTGGGTGCACTTGGGTCCCACTGGTTTCAACCAGATCTGAGCTAACTGGATATTTGGCCGACCACGTTGTCTACGATCCTCAACGTAGCGTATTTCATTATGCGTCTTCAAGCACATCTTGAAACTCCAGTCAGCTTTGAAATCTTTTATGGAAGAGACCTTGTTGATGCAGAAAAACGTGTTGCCATTTCCATCTGAACCTCATATTGGTAGCCACCTATTGTCATTACCACCTATTTGATTTGTTAATCATATACCCGACTGTTGTCTTATAGTGCACCTATAATAATTGATGCTAGTTTGAGGATAAATATGAAAAAAGCAAATATTGACTGATATAGCTTTTTTCTTTGATCACTTTGCATCTTTTCAAAGACGTTTATAAAATTACGTCTATATATATAAAATATTGGTTGACTTTAGTGTAGTGAGCAACTTTATCTGATCATTTTGACATTTTTGTACTAAACTTACAAGAGTTTCTTGTTTAATTGTTTATTTTTAGTTTGAAACATTGTCGTCTTGCAGTTTCACACCTGGCCAACCTCTTTAATAAACTCAAATCATTCTCCTTCTTGATGCATTTAGAGTAAGTATAATGCTTTACTATTATATATTTGTACTATTATACTACATCATATAGTATGCTATTAAAAATAGAATATTTTAAATTGTTGCGTCTATGACACATACATTTAAAACATTTTTTTTTTATAATCCAGTTTGTCCAACAATTCTCTGGGCAATGAGGGTCTAAAGAAACTTCTGACACTTATACCCGAACTGGAAGCAGTGCAGCAGATCAAGTAAGAAAGTGTTTATTTTTTTGCACAGTTAGAAGATTGAGTACGTCTTGTTTTTGTTGACATACTGTACAATTTAAAGAACTTGAGGTGTTTTCTTTAACACTCAAAGTGTCAGCGAAAACAATGTGGATATGGACGGAGCGGTAATGCTTTCTTCAGCTCTCTTCAACCAGAAACACCTAAGAAGAGTGGAAGCAAGGTGAATGTCAGAATCACAAATAATTGGATCTTTTTACTTCCCAGTCTGAAGTCTGTTTAACTCTGTTCATTCTTACCAGTGAAAACGGAAAGAAAAACATGGTTCTTTGTGTTGAGACCAGCAGAAGGTACACAAAACTGCTGTATAAAAAATAGCAAACAGGAGCAAAAAATAACTTGTGCTTTTATTAAAACAGGAATAAATCAAGACGGTCGACCCGAAAGAATACTGAAACACATCTGCACAAAACCTTCAGGTTCACTTCTCAGTTTTATTCTCTCACTTGTTGTTTTATGTTCCATCTATTAACGTAATTTTTTTTGAAGTGCGCGTTTTGTTTTTTCAGTTTAACCCACAGTGAAATCCATCATGAATACATGACAGAGATGTGTAAGCACCTGGTTAAATGTGAACACCCCCTGGAGATTGAGTACGTTGTGATAAATCGCTAGTTTTCATCAGAATCATCTGCATTTGGTTTGTCTTTCATCCCTTTATTTTCGTCACAGGTTCTCTCATGTGAAATTGTACGAAGAGTCTGTTGAAAAGATGATGATGTTCCTTCCTAAAATGTCTTCTCTTCGTCTTCTGAAGTAATCCATTATTTAGCATCATAGGTGCAATTGAATTTAATGTTAAATGATGTGTTAATAACTTGATAAAAAATATTTTTATTCAGTTTAAGTCATGTTGATCTGTCTACAAATGGGGCTTTGCTATTGGTCAGATCACTCGCGGAATGTCAGCGTGCCACTGCTGTTGAACTTCGGTACGTAGCTTCATTTTACATCGAAATATATTAGGGTATTTCCAGGGGTGAGCAACATTGTTCTGTTCTGTAAGTCTTATATAAAGACAAAACAGTCTCAATATTAAATATATGTGCTGTAGTGGAATATTTTCTTCTCTCAACAAGGATTGACTTTGGAAAAACAGCAGAGATGGCTTCATGTGTTTCAGCATTTAACGTCATAGCACCTACTCTACATGGCGCATGCAGTGTTAAAGCAATAGGTGTAAAAGCATGAGGCTTTGTGTTGTGAGTTCCCCTCTTTTGTTCACTCACTCACTTCCTGTTACGTGACACATGACGTATTTTAGGATAAGCACCGCAGTCAAAGAGTGAGAAATTAAGATTAAATGGAATGATTACATTTATTTCACAATGCTTAAGTTATTGAATGCATAGAACAATTCAATTTGACTAAAATTAGATCCATAAATTTTCAAGTAAAAGCAAAAGTATTCGCTTAATTCTCCCGTGTAGTAATGCCTTTACCCGAATACATTCAAAATCAAAAGCTTTCACTTGAAAATGCATGCAACTTGTTTAGCTTTTTTTTATTTTGTTTTTTTTTTTTTTGTAAAATTGAGTGGTTCTATGGATTTATTAACTTGCGCATTCTAATTCATTAGGTTTTTCAGCTCCGAAGGTGCTTAGAGTCCTACTGAAATTTCTAGAGTATTATTATTTAGCGGCTAACGGAGCATTTTTGAGAGTCTAAATGCACTGGAAAATGTGTACAGGCATCAGAACTGGTGAAAATTTACATCTGATTATGGTTTGAAAAGTGGGTGTGGCAAAATGGCTCTGTAGTGCCACCTAGTGCGTGTCAGCTTAAAGTGCGCTAAGAGTTTTTCGTAGAGATTTGAAATTTGACACACATTTGTAGGATACCAAGGTTCAAAAATAAGTACGTGTTAATGATAAGATTGCATTTCCAAACAGCTCAGGAAGTCGGTTATTTTGCAAAAATATTTTGCTCATTTCATTCTTTTATGAATTCCTCCTGGAGATTGAACCTGTTTGTCTTAAACTCTATCAGTCTTATCTTAAGACATGTGCAATGCTAAATTGCAAAACTTTTTTGACGAATTAGAAATTTCGCCGTGAACAGGAAGTTTTTATTAACCATACAATGTCCAATAAGTATCAAACTTGCCACATGTGTTAAGAGTCCATGTCTGTACACATCTATACAGCAAACTGTAATATGTACCACCAGGTGGCCACAGGAAATACAGCTTTTAACATTGAAGTACTTCTGTGATTCATTTTGATGTTTGTGACTAAATTAATATCCAAACGAACAATAGAACAATATTTATTCTCAATCATTGTTTATTATGTCTATTTTTCCAGAAATTGTTCAACATATTGCCTAAAAAAATACTGATCATAGTGAATGGAACAAAATATATTCCACTGAGAGTTTATTGGCCTTTGATCGCTGCTTGCAGCTTTAATTTAATATTAAGACTGTTTTGTCTCCATTGTTTAAGTTTTAACTCTAGAATTTCCACACACCCTAGTAGTTTCAAACAAGATCTTAATTATTGAGCTTGTGAGTGTTTCATGAAGGGTGGAGCTAAACTGTGGAGAACCATGGCTCTGTTGCACGTTGTAGCATTCCTTGATCTAAAGTATTATGTTTTTCAGGCACAAAGCAGAAGCTTTCATCAAATTTGTTCCAGGGAAAGCTGACGAAGCAGTTTGCAAGTAAGTATCACCAGCTAAACTCCAGCTAAACAATACAAATGAGTGTTTATCACTGTTAACTGATTTACATCTGGCTTGTAATGGAAACTTATAACTAAATAAACTTAACTAAAATCCAGAGTTTGCAATGAATGTTCACAGGCTCACTGAGTATCAGCTCAGCAACAGCAATGTAAAGAAACTCATGAAAATACTGGAGAGCTGTCCTCACCTTTCTGAACTGAGGTAAGGTCGTCAAAGAATGAGCTTGTCACATGATATTAGCAGTTTATTTTGAGGGGTTGTGAACTCATATTTTCACATAAATTAGCTGAGGGAACAATTAAAAACAATTAAATGTTTATTACGAAAACAGCGTTTTTTTCAGCTTTAATAAATAATGTAGAAGTTAGACCTCGCCCCTCCCCCTACCACCATTATCAACAGCTCCCCAGAGCTCACGGAAAGGCTCATTTACAGAGGTGCTGTGTCATGCTCAAAAGATTCGTCTCTGAGAGCCGATGCTTTGTAGTGAATCAGAAGAGCCGAACCTCAGTTTTTTTTCCTCTCAGAAACCTCATTTATGGATCCTAGGTTTTAAAAAAAACTTGCATTTAGAAACAATCGAGCTGTTGAAGAGGCACTTCAGAGTAGTAGCAAAATGCACTCCCTGCAGCCAGCCAGCCAAGTGGATGAGGAACCACAAACTATAAATCTATGGATTTATTTATTTTTCATCTTTATTTTAAATGGACACGACAGTAATGCAACAGGTAGAGAAGTGGGTAGACATGGGAAATGACAATGGGTTCACAACATGTCTGGTGCACTGTCCAGTCGTCCACTGTATTTATTTTTTAATGAAAGAGCTAAAGGACATGCTGCAAAGAGAAATCCCACAGTTGATGCTGTTATAGAGGTGAGGTCTTATCATTCAATGAACAGAAGACCCCCTGAACTAGGGGCATGCCAAGGAGAGGACCTTCCGAGAGGACCCACTCAGAAGTAATCAGATTTTTTTAAAGGCCAACTTTCACTGAGGCCATTAAAACTGTTAAGTTTGTTTCTTTTTGTTATAAAATATTTGTGCAATAAAATGTTTGATGAATTTGTTAAACAAAAGAAAGCACGAAATGATTCTTCTAATAACACTCTACTTGAAAGTGAACCCACAAAGGATGAGTTAGACAATTTTAAAAAAGCGTTCTTCACCAGTTCTTCACTGGTTCTTTGCAGGTTTAATGGTGCTATGTAGCACTTTTTCACTTTAAAGAACCCCTCTTTGGCTCTTCACTTGTTCTTTATGGTTTTTACAGTACTTTTAAGAAATTTTGTCATGTAAAGAAATTCTTATGGCCTTTTTGGTATTTGTGGTTTTAATCTGCTATATATATCATGTCAAAGTTTATTTATTTTTTGATCATGTGATGTTTGGTTCTAAATATCACTTTTTTTTTACCATGTCCTGTCTCGCTCAAAAGCTATCACATGGGAGAGTAAATGCTTAGCTGAGTTGGACAGTTTTGCTTTCTCCAGGGGAGTAACATTTACATTACATTTACATTTATGCATTTGGCAGACGCTTTTATCCAAAGCGACTTACATTTGAATGAACATATTTTTTATGTCAGTTCTTGCTTTCCCTGGGATTTGAACCCACAACCTTTGCGTTGTTAGCGCAATGCTCTACCAACTGAGCCACAGGAAAGCAGTAAAACCGGTGTGGTGTTTCCTCCCTGGATTGGAGCATTAAATGTATGTAAATATTTATTAGTTGTGTTTCCCACGGACCAGTTTACATTAGTTGTGTCAGCACAAGGTAGCGTTGGACTGAAAGGGGGGTGGATAAGGTAAGGGGGAAGGTGAGGGGGAAAGGTTCAGAAGTGAAAAAGAAAACTGGAAAAATACCTACTTGAACATACCATATAAGTCCATGTTACATATCCTAATTATCACTTTTGAATGTTAGAACTCAAGAGCACCTTTGATGGATGGTTCTAAAATAGCATCTTTGTAGATGAATGGCACTAAACAAGGTTCCCCTATGTTTACGAGCCAAAGAACCCGATTTGGTTATATACATAACCTTTTTTAGAGTGTGGTAAAAAAGGCCTACAAAAAAACCCTAAAGTCAGGGACCTGAAGAGCCGGCTCTTCTTTAGGAGCTGAGCCTCTTTGCAAAACTTCCAATCTTTAAATTTACAGTTGCTTGAATGTTTAGCAACAAAAGATGCAAAGATCACCAAATCACAGCTTCAATAAACGAGTTGTTTGGAAGCCTTTTGCGGTGGTTTGCAGGTTCCTACCTTTACGTGCAAATTCTATGTGCAGATTATCTCAGAATCTTCTCAAAGATGAAGGAGTGAAGACTTTTGTTGATTACTTGCCTAAACTAAAGATCACCAACTCAGTGAGGTAATAGTTTCATTACAAACTGGTTCAATGTTTAATAAATGGAGAATGAATTGCTTTATAACATGTTCTTTCACAGTCTCAGCGGCAACCAGCTGACTCAAGTAGGGGCGCTGCATCTGGTGAACTCTATGAACACTTGTGAGAACGTTGCTTCTGTTGAAGTCAGGTACAAACCAATGCTTGCTTTCTTTGACGTTCACAATGAATATTTCACAAATCAGATAACATTTTCAGTAAATCATGAATATTCATATCTTTGTTTGCTCAATAAATGTTCTTTATACTATTATGAAACAAAAGTTGTATTTGTCTTTAGTCTTGGGCCGGAAGATCAGTCGCTGATTCATTTTGTGCAGGAACATATCAACAGAGGGACTCTTAGGTAAATCCCCTTTATGAACGAATGGAGAAAACCACAAACGGTCTCATGATTTCACTAATGTATTCACTCAAATAAAAAGTAAAGTGTTTAACCCTTGTTTAGGTTAAGGGGGTGCAGTTTTGAGCTTGTACATTTGAAGAAGCTTGTGGAAATCTTGAGAAAATGCCCCAGATTGCTTGCATTAGAGTAAGTGTTTTGAACTCTGAATCAAATCAAATTAAAATCTCTTTTGTGATGTGCATGTGATAAAATGGTAATACCCTTCGATGTGATAGATTTCTGCTAATAATAGGTACAGTATATGCAGAAGGTATTCCAGGGCTGGGGCTAGCCAAAAGGGTGAATGGGTGCCCTGAGCAGAAATGTTCTATGGTGCCCCCCCACCCCTCAATACCTCAAATACTCTACTGTAAAATATTCTTCAATTTGCGATTCTTGGATTCTAAAATTCTTACTAAAATGATGTGGAGTTTTTGAACGCGCCCATTAGAGAAAAAAATAGAACTTCAAAGTTTAACCAGCACACTTTTGGTGTGTACCCAACATAATGCATTTTTTCCCCCAAATAATCCAAGTTCAGGATGGAAAGAACTCAAAAATACCACAATAAAATATTCTTACATTTTGGATTCTGAAATTTTGTAAACTTACCATAATACTGAGACGTTTTTGAACACATCCATTAAAGAGAAAACAAGAAATAGATCTTCAAAGTTTAACCAGCACACTTTTTGTGTGTACCCAACATAATGCCTTTTCTCCTCAAAAATCCAAGTTCGAGACTGAGACTGATTAGGATTGAAGATGAAAACCAGTTCCAAAGCTCTCTTGATGTTGGGCAGCAGGTAATTTTATCAAAGGATATGTCAAGATATCAAAAGAATGGCTTAAGGACTTTTGTATGTTCTTGAATGACCCAGCCAGACCCCAGACTGGAAAAAGGGCTGTCAGGAGCTGTCATTTTTAGACATTAGTAAAATTAAAAAAAGTCATTTTTGCATGGGGTGTTGTTTGAAGAGATTGTTGGAAAAAATATCAATAAATATTTTCTAGACATCTTAAAATAACAGATCATTATTCCTTTTTTTCAGATTGTCTTCAAATTCACTGAACAGGCAAGGTGTCTTCTCTTTGTGGAATGGCCTGAGTGAACTTTCCACAATCCAAACCATAATGTAAGACTTTCCTTTCTCTCACACTTCTGTGCCTGTGTTTAATTTTCATCTTTTCTCATCAGATTGAGAAGTAATGGTCTGAGCCGAGACCAAATCGAGTACTTCATTAAACAATTCACCAGCTGCAACCTTCAGCGAGACATCAGGTAAATTCAAAACCAAAGATGATGTGTTTTATCCTTGTTTAAAATCACTAATAAGGTTTGCTCTCAGTGAGCTTCTAAGTGCATGAAAAATATTTATCTTCATAGTTATTTCTTCCACGAGCACTGATTTCCTGCCTCTTTGTGACAAATTTCCAGTAGTTTTCACCAAGTTGTGAGTCACTTACTCTAAATTAACCTTAAAGGGACTAAATTACACGGGTTAAACGATCAAAACACAACTTACTTGATGAGTCATTTGGCAAAGGAAGGAAGTATTTCAAGTATCTACTGACTTTGATTGTTTGCAGAATTTATGAGTCCATAAATACGGCACGTAGGTTTACTGCAACAACAAAAAAACTGAACAAAAAGTGCATAAAAAAGATTTTCAGTTACATGAGTGAATTTTGACTTGTTTGCAATCTCAGAGTTCACGCATTTCATCACATCTCAGGAGGGATTTTATTCCAGATTTTGCAGATCTTCTCCAAGTAATGTTTAGAGGTTGATGTTTTCAGACCTTCAGCTAATGTTATATGGGAGTACGGTCTACAGACTGGCTAGGCATCTTTAGGACTTTAAGCTGCTTCTTCTTTAGCCACTCCTTTGCTCCCCTGTCCTTGTGTTGTTGGACATTGTCATGCTGGAATACCTATTCACGACCCAAAGATTTGTCGGTACATGTTATTGCTTTACCCATGGCATAAAGAGCCCCCCCCCCCCACAGATCATTCACTACTACTTCACCTAGTCCTCCTCTGAATCATTCAGGTGTTCTTTCACAAATTTAGTGTAATGATGAGATTTTCCTTATATTCAAGGGATGTTTATAATCTCGTCCAGTTACATGTGTAAAGATATCTAAGAACAAGAAATATTGTTGCGTTATAGGGGGTCAAATACTTATTTTATAAATGCACATCAGTGTGTGGCACTGTCCAAGTGTTTTGGGTTCTGTCAGGATAAATACACAGTTTCCATATACATAGTTATGGATTATCCTTATATCAGTTCTTGCATAGTGTGATTGATTTTCAGGCTGCAGTGTTTGAAATATTTTGGATTATGCAGTTTTCAACTTTTTTTTAAAAATCAAAATACTCTGTGAAGATGATGATAACATAATTTGGATATTGGCGTTAGAATTGAAGAGCCATGGTTGAGAGGAAGTGCTGCTGTGAATCTCATTGCCAATATCCTCAGTCAACAGCCCTGCCTCAGAGATATAAGGTAAGGTGCTCAAAAAGAATAACAAACATACATATCTGTGGTTAACTCTAGGGTGTTCGCTCTTGAAATCAGGCTTAGATTCTGCGAGCATGGTAAGTGAACTCAGGAGGCCTTTGTCCAAACTGGGGGTCCGAAGAAACAAGGGTCCCCCGTAAGAATGAGAAAAAAGGGGTGAAAGAGGGGTTACTGTTTTCATTTTCAATGATTCCCGGAAAAAGGGCGGTTTTTGTAAAGAGCTTAAGACCTGAAGGATGCTTTTGAATGCTCCTCTACTTCATTCCTCATTTATTAAAACTCAATCTGTTAAATTAAAATCAAACTGTTACAGACTGCAAAACCTATATGTTACAGAGTAATTTTAATTTAGTTCAGTTAATTGCCTTAGTTTTCATGTTTGCTTTCTTAGTTTTTAAGCTAATGGTTGTGTGCAAACCACCTCATTGCATCTCAAGTTTGTAAGTTATTTTGTGTAGTTCATTTTCAGTCATTATGCATTTGTCCTTCCACAGAGGCATAACAAACATTCTAGATTTAATTAAAAGTGTCTTTTAATCAAACACTAAAAGCAGATAAAGAACATATGCCTTTTCAGGGTTGGCCATACATCCATCAACATACTTATAGCAGCCAGCTCCAGCTCGACTTCTGTGTAAGTTCACAAATCCTTGACCATGTCATGATCAAGACAGTTTTTTACAAGATACATTTACAAAATGCAGTATTTTGAGCTTTTTTGCACTGTATTTTTTTTTCAACAGTGTTCAGTTTGAAAACTCATCACCTGCACTCCTGTCCATCAGGTCTGGATTATTATTAAAGTTCCTATTCGGACAAATTCTTACTCAACACACTTTTAGTTGCTCCTTGTGCTCAATTCATTTCTGTCATTCTTTAGCTTTAATGACTGTGATGTAGAAGGACTCCACCTCACTGCTCTGACTCTTCCTATTCAGAAGTGTAAAGCCTTGCAGGATCTAACGTACGTACACTCTTCAAGATATATTCTAATTTTGTTGTACTGGATATTTGATATGGGTTAAAAATAAAAAAAATGTTTCCATGTTGGCTTAGTTCCCTACAGAATACAAAAATCTAATAAACTTTTGAAATATGACCATGGGCTGCATGGTGGTGTAGTGGGTAGCACTGTGGGCTTTCAGTAAGAAGGTTGCCGGTGACCTTCCTGGAAGGAGTTTGTATCTTCATGCAGTGCATGCGTGGGTTTCATTCGGGTATCAGGTTTCCTCTGCAATAAATAAAATATCTATAAACCTATTTTCTGGTTGATTTCTGAGATAGAACAGGAAATACACCACAAACAGGAAGTTACAAGCTCATTAAATAAGGTAGTTATTTAAAAAAAACTTTGTGTTCAACCCTTCGTGGAGAAAAGATCTCCTCTGAACTCCTGTCTTTCCTCCTTGCACTATTTCCCTTCCCCCTTATTTTGTTTTCTCTTCTTCTCTTAGACAAAGACAGAGCTTCTGACTTTTATCTATGTGCTAGAGTTAAATAAAGCCCTCTTCAGTCCTCTTCCTTTTTTAATAGTCTATAAGACCTCACAAGACCTACAAGAACTACAGTAAATTCCCACTGCCCTGTGATGGCAACTTGTCTAGCGTACAGCCCTGTTTTTCGCTAGAAGGCATCAGCAGACCGCCGTGACACAGAAAGGGGACAAGCGAGTAAAGAAAATGAATTAAGTTAATATGGGTATTCATCTTTATGTTTAAATTAAACAAACCAGCGTTTTCTGTTAATTCTTTTTAAACCTTGCTTTCGCAGTCTTCTTCCTTGGGTTAGAATCAATATTCTGCAATATATCATAAGACCAAACACATGCATCAGGTCGAATCAATGAACACTGTAAAATCCCATCGCCCTGTGATGGCAACCTGTCCAGGGTGTACCCCACAAGCTCACAAGCTTTTGTTAGAAGGCACCAGCAGACCCCCTGACCCCGAAAGGAAACAAGTGGCTAAAGAAAATTAAGGAATTAATAAAATATGGCAAAATGCTGTGCACTTTGCAGAATTTTAACTTGATCCAGTTTTTGTTGATCCAGGTTCTCTCAGCTTAAACTGGATGGAAAAGGTGCCCAATTTTTCTCAGAAGTCATTCCGTCCTTGCTGAAACTGAGGAACCTTATGTAAGTATTTTGGTGTGTAGAATTAAAATATTGTGTACATAATAATGATGTATAACTCTCATAACACCCGAGCAGTGCCACGCCGCATTGCTGCAGTAATTTTCAGTCGGCCAACATTTCTAAAAATCTTTCTCTTGTTTTGGTCCTAAGTTGTATTAAAATTTCATGAGATACTGATTTTGTGGGTTTCATTATCTGTCAGTTATAATAATAAAAATAAAGGAATTAATTAAACTAAATTTTACTGAAATAAACATTTTTATTATATTCTAATTATATATGCACATGATGTTCTTTGCAGTCTCGATTTGAAAGCAGCGGCTGTGGAAGATGTGGAAACACTTGTTGAAGCATTACCAAATACCCCAGCCCTGGAACATCTGAGGTATTCCAAGGATATGTGCTGCATTGAACACATTCTAAGATGGATTTTCTTCTAATGTGCATTCAGTCTGTTTTCACGTTTATTCATGCTTTCCTCACCCTGACTTCTTTCACACATTCCCATACTCGCTCTCCTTACAATGCCCAAGCTTGTCCAAGCTTGTTTTAAGTGACCATGGAGCTGCACTACTTGGCAAAGCGCTTAAAAATGTGCCAAATCTAAAGTCATTCAGGTAGAGTAGGTGATATTTCCTGATTATTTCTCACTGTAGTGGAATAAAACATCTCTGATTAAAACATGTGTGGTCAGTTTGTTGCAGTGTTCTGATTGGACAGCAGCTCAAGGGCGCAAGCTGATGAAAAGCCTATCGGAGTGCACCTCACTGACAGAGATCCGGTACTGTGTGATTTTTACCACATTTTTTGTAAATCATTGACAACTTTTTAACACAAAATACATTTTCATAGGCTGGACTCTGTGGTGCTTGATGAAGAGGGTGTAACTATAATCTCTCGAACATTTGGCTATTTAGTTTCACTTCGAAGGCTCAGGTACTGTCAATTATAGATTTAGATTAAAGGGGTGTTTCCGGTTCTTCTTTCTTACCTCTTGTATCCTCTCTGAAGTTTAAACAATCTTAGAGTCGTGACTTCAGAGAATTTTGTGAATGGCTCCGGTATGCTCCCCTTACTGGCTTCTTTTAACGGTTTCCGACAGATGGAGGAGATTGAGTAAGTATTTTATCCTTGAAAGCTAATTCAATATAATAGGGCACATCTTGTAAAATACTTTTGCTGTGTGTAGGTTAGAAGGTTGGCGAATGGGAGAATGTGGTGCTAATGAGCTTGTGAAGTGCATTCCATCGTGGACCGACCTTCTTAAACTAAGGTATGTTTACTGTATTGAGTAGTGATGTGTCGTTCAAGAACGATTCGTTCTTTTTGAACGAATCTTTAATGTGACTCCGTATGAACGAGTCGTGTTGGACAGGGATTCGTTCATTGGCGCATGCGCATCATTCTTGTGGTTTTCCGAGCGTAACCCGTTCATCATCAATGACAGAAGACCGAAAAGACCCGAATGACTCGAAAGATGAACTAATCTTTTCTGTTTCCGGCTCATGCTGCATTAGTTAACATTATGGAGCGGCCATTAGCCGGAACCCGAAAAGATTAGGTCTTTTTGCGAGTCTCTCCGAAAGATTAGGTCTTTCAGCGAGTCCGGGTCATTTCGTTCTTTTGTCATGTGACCGCGCCACAACGTTAGGCAAAGTCAGTATGCAAATATTAGTTCATGATTAGTGAACGATTACTATTATTTTTATATTTATTACTACTACTGCTATTAACAGTTTTTGATGCTCAACACATAATGTGTTAATAAAGACTTAATTTGTTCATAAAATCATTTTCAGATATTATAAATACTTTATACACACTCTTGGATTGTTTATTTTTTTTAAATACAACCTTAAAAAGATAAATCAAAATATACTTATACAACAGAAGACATTTAAAGTGCAAAACAAGCTGTAAAGTTATACAAATAAGTTTTAAAATAAATAACACGTTTGTGCCAAAAGAGCTATATAATAATAATAATAATAATAATAATAATAATAATAATAATAATAATAATAATAATAATAATAAATAAAAAATAAATTAGAATCAAAAGATACTAAATAACATTAACATATCAACACTAAAATCACAATGTAACAAACAAATTATTGGACATTTTGCATTCTGTAAGGGTTTGAGAGCCTGTGATCATATGCTGACCTCTAGAGGATACTTAAAGGAACACACATAAAGCATACATTTTTATTAGCATTTTTGTATACGAAACGCCAAAAGTAATAATAAATCATTTAAATAAGCCTTTTTGTGAAGGTTCAGTTTTATAGATATCATAATTGTACTTAACAAAAAAAAATTATAATTTTGTGAAGACGATGGAAAAGTTGATCACTTGAGTTCAAGCTCTGTCTGTCTGTTGATGACTGAACAAGTATGGAAAATACATTATGAGAGATGGTTTAGCGTGAAAATCCCAGTAGATCAGCAGTTTCTGAAATACTCAGACCAACCCATCTGGCACCAATGACCATGCAACATTCAAAGTCACTTAAATCACCTTTCTTCCACATTCTGATGCTCAGTTTTAAATAACAGCAGATCTGTCTACATGCCTAAATGCATTGAGCATTGCTGCCATGTGATTGGCTGATTAGAAAATTGTTTTAACCAGTTCCTAATAAAGTCCCCAGTGAGTTTAGGTGTGAAAAGATCAAGAACTTTTGATTTTGCAGTTCACAACCTCTTAAACATAACTTTATGTTAACAACAGGGTTGGATATAGGGAGGATGAATTTTGATTTTCATAATATTATCTGAAATCTGATCTCAAACTTTTGAAATATAAAGTTATATAACAGTCTTTAATCGCGATAAGCTACTGACTGATTTCTCAACAGATGCTTACCTGTCATTTTCTTTTTGCAGTCTTTCTGATAACAGTCTGACGGACCAGGCTGGAGAGAAATTAGTGACCGCACTCTCCCACTGCAGAGCTCTTCAGAAACTACAGTAATTGATTTACTTTAAATGTTAACTCCCCTTTTTTTTTTACGAATTAGTGCACAACTTTACCTTTACAGTTTGTTGCTGCTTTATTTCATTTTACAGGTTGTCCACAAACAAGCTTGGTCCAGTCACTGCTACGAAACTTGCTCAGGTCCTTCCATTGCTGTCTCAGCTCTCAGAACTCAAGTATGTTGGTAATTATTTCAGCATGATGATCAGTGAATGTTTTAATCACTGATGCCAAATTTGTTTGTGTTTAGCTTATCGGAGAATCCGCTAGGCCCTCTGGGAGCCCAAGCTCTTGGTGAAGCACTAGTGAAGTCGAAGTCGCTGAAAATACTACAGTAAGAAATATATCACTTAACACAAAAGTTTTTTAACCTTATTTCCCTTGACAGCTACAATAGAAGAACATTTCTTATTTACTTTTAAATAATGTATTATTGGGCTAATGCTAATGATTATTCTTGTATCATAAACATAAAAACTTATCCAGTGAATAAATCTCTTTATGAAATACATAATTGCAAATGTACTATACAGTTAATGTATGACAGTTACAGAGTTTTTAAAATATTTACAGTGCATCACATCGCTATAATCAAAGATTAAACAATAAAACTTTAGATATTTAATGCTTTTTTTTGGTAAATGATCTATTAATATTTTAGAATTGATGGCACACTCACAACAACGTTAACTATCTGAGGGCAAAATGTTTTGCTGAATATAAAGGCTTTTATTTTGGTACAAAAGTAAATCATCACTACAAACAACACAAAACTAATTTTAAATTTTTTTGCATCCGCTCCCTCAAGTTAACAGTAATCTGTTCATTTATTGAGCTTATCTGTGTATTTATCAATGCTATACTAAAAATGTATTTTAAAATACTGTGTGATTATGTAATATATTCATACTGTATTACGTTTTATAACTTTCCATCATTAGCTCAGAAGGTTTATTTATTGCACTCACTCTCATTAGACAGACAGGGCTTGAAGCAAAGCCCTGGATCAATAAGCAAATATTGGCCCAGTAGAGAGCAGATCTTACATGCTTGTGAAGATCAAGTTACCAACCTCCTAGACTAAGTGCAGAAATACCTGTATAAAAAGCTTTTCTCCAACACAATGGTGGATTTTGATTTGTGATATCCGTATAATTGGACCTCCATAACAGCAAAGAAATGTGAGAGTAAAACACAATAAAAAAATCAAGGTTCAGTCTTAAATGCATCAAAGCAACCAGGGAAGGTGTTTCCCCTGTTGTTTCAGTGGTTCCTTCAGTAATGTTTTGTGTTGTGTTGTCTAGTTTAACTTCCATTGGCAGCTCAGATCTGGTTAATGTGGCCTCGTCCTTCAAACACTGTCCATGCATCGAGGATGTCAGGTGAGATCAGATATGTCACATGCTTTCCTTTGATTTATTCAATTGTGCTCCTAAATTTCCATACCCTGGCACATTTTTTGATTTCTTGGCCATTTTTCAGGAAATATGAATGATGACTTTTTCTGCACTCATAGTTAGTGGTTGGTTGAGGCCATTTATTGTCAAACAGCTGTGTTTACTCGTTTTAAATCATAATGACAACAGAAACATTCCAAATGACCCTGATCAGAAGTTTACCAAACTCTAAATATTTGTATTCCCCCTTTAACAGTGACAATGACAGTCTGAAGTCTCTTGAGGTAGTTGTCAATGAGGTTCTTTACCGTCTCTTAAGTTTTCACCATCTCTTGAGTTCTCCCCAGAGTGGTTCAATGATAATAAGGTCAGTTTTGGATCATTGATGTGTGAGAATGTCCACTAACGTCCCATGTGCAGCTTCTGGGCTGATGAGTGCAAATTTTCCTACACTATCTTTTGATAACTCATCTTTCCATCATTTTTGGCATCAGTTTCCTGTGCCTTTGGAGCTCACACATCCCCAAAACATCAGTGACCCACCTCTGTGTTTCACAGTGGTGATGGTTTTTTGTTCATCATAGGCCTTGTTGGCTTCTCTCAAAATGTAGCATTTATGTATGTGGGCAAAAAGTTACATTTTTGGTCTCTTCGCTCCAAATAACTTTGTTCCATAAGTTGGTAACTTTGGCATATTGTAAGTTACATAAGCAGGCTACTTTGTGGCATTTGTGTAATAATAACTTTCTTCTGGCAACTCAACAATTCAACCCTTTTTTTTCATTTCTCCCCTTGTTGTGCTCCTTGAAACAGCCACGCCACATTTTTCACAGAGTCCTGTGTTTCAACTGAAGTTATTTATAAGTTTTCCGTTGCATCCCATAAAATTTTTCTGGCAGTTGTAGCAGAAGTTGCTGGTTTCAACAGAATCCATCACTTCCTTTTCCTGTTTTGTACAGTTTAACTCTCTTTTCCCTGCAGATCCATTGACAGCTCTTTTGCTTTCCCCATCGCTCAGAATTCAGAAATGTCAGCCAATCACTGAATAAAAGAGGCAAGGGTCTATCAAGAGCAGTCGATAGCAGCTAACAGGCCGCAGAAGAGGATAGGTACCTGTTCCAGCGACTCAATGGCAAAATCACCAGTCGTTGTAAATTTTCTGTTGTTTGACAATAAATGACTTCAGCCAGCCACTAAACATGAGCGGAAAAAATGATTTTGAATCATCATTGAAAAATCAGAACATTTCTGTGCATCACTGGATTGCTCCATCCCTTAATCTGTGGGCTTCAATGTCTTTGTTAGTTTGTCATGGAATGGATGTGATGACAGTCTTGCTCAGACACTGGCTGAGATTTTGCCATGCTGTCCGAAGTTAAAAAGACTAGAGTAAGTAGTCTGACGCTTGCAGTGAATATGTTTTTATGATTAATCAAAGTAGTGTTCATTAAGCTAATGGTTGCAGCCTTGAAGCCAATAAAATAACCACGACAGGAGCCATCGGGATTGCCAAATGCCTTCCATCATGCTCTTCCATTGAAGTAATAAGGTACGTCTCTCAAAAAAGTCTTCTTTGCTTTTTAAAAAGAATCAACTGTACTTGTGCTTTAGGTTCCTGGTTATAATTATAACCTAAAGCTAAAGTGAAACTTGTTATGGCCTCTGTTGAACCGCTACAGGACTCAAATGCACAAGTACTCAATCAACCATGTGATGCTTATTCATCTTACTCTGTTCGTTTACACAGACTCTGGAGGAACCCAGTTGCAAAGGATGATGACAATCTAAAGGACCAGAGACTGAATTTTTCATCGGTTTAATTCATTCTGCTATTTTTATGAGTTTTGTCTTTCCTCTTGTTTTTTTTTTTTTACAGAGTTTTGAAGTGTTTTTTAATATTAATTTATTTACCTGGAGAACACATTACCTCACTAGGTTATTTCATCACATCAAACAAGCAGTCACCAGCTGTTCAGGGAGTGAAATGCTTTAATGTCCATCTAAAGTTCTGGGGTCTCATTAATAAAAGAATGTGTAGAATACTAACTAAAACTAAACCTACGTCAGAAATGAAAAATTTATAAAACTGTTCAACGCACACTTGTAAACAATCTTCCTTTTTATGAATCACAGATGGGACACAGTTCAGAGCGTATGGGTTTCCACCTCAAACATGCCTCTTGCAGACCATATATAGTCATTGCAAAGCAGCTCATGAATATTCGTGTATATTTAGACTCACATTCCCTCGCCGTGTTTGGGAGTTTTTTGGGAGCAAATTTCTCTAAAATGGAAATTTTTGAAGGGGAGGTGGAGACCCTGCGGCTCTCTTTAAATTGGCTTATTAGCCACACATCATCATTGGCCACCTTGTACCTTTTAGGCTCAAGGCAGTCTTTGTACGTTCAGCAATCACACTTATACTTAACACCGTGTCTACCTGACTTAACATAAGTAGTTTTGCTTTTCAAATTCACAGGCATTTAATGTCATTTTCAAGATTGGTTTGAAACAAGGTGTGATTTATTAGTCATTAAGTATGTTTTTTTTTTTAACAAATACGTCTGCTTTTCAAATTAAGGTGGAATGATCGCATTTCCTCTAGATGCCACTTAAACTAATTCAGTACGGCAAAGAAGTTTACGTACGCACAGTTCATAGCCTACGTAAGGATACGCAAACTTTGACCTCAAGTTGTGTTTATATAAATCTGAAACAATGCACTTTTTAGCCCAGTTTGTACGTACACAACCTTTATTAATAAGGCCCCTGGTCAATTTAGAAAAAATATGTGCCAAAGGAGATTCAACCGAATAGGAACTCACAGCTCTTTGGCACTTTAGCATACTCACAGTCGTTAACTGCACTGATACACTGGACATTATGGCACACATCTACCCTGAACACCACCAAACTGTGTTCTCCTTTAAATTACGTATTTATGTCTGGTATCCATTTGATCTCTTTAACTTTTATCTGTAAGGTTTAGATTGCAGTTTCTGTAATTCTGCTATATGCACTTTCAATGTACGTAAATGTGATCATTCACATGTTATGATCCTCTGGTGAGTTTGTCGTTTACTAAACAAATTTGAGTTGAAAATACACAAGAGGAACATTTCCCACAATTTGTGATGATTCTTTAGTATAGTGTTTCCTAAACTTTTACTCAGTAGTTCACCCTGGAATAGACGTTAGTAGTAATTTTTCCCAAGATATCACAGGTGGAAATCAGCAGCTTTTTGGACTTTGGTAGCTGGCTGTTGGTCAAATATGGTTTGAGGTGGTCTACTGACTCAAAAGTCAGTATAAACCATGCAGCTACCAACTATTATGTTCCAAAGGTGGGTATGCTTTCTTGGAGTACCCCATGGGGTCTGAGTATAACCAGGTTAAGCTGTGTTTTGGGCCTTGGTAGCTGGTTGATAGATGTTCAAAGCTGTTTTGAGGTGATCTACTGACTGAAAAAAGCTAGTTTAAACCATGCAGCTAACAACTGCAATGTTCCAAAGGTGGTACCCCACAGGTCTAAAAGATTCTGTTTTAGAGAAATGCAGTGAGGAAAAAAAGTATATGACCTTCCTGATTGTAACCCTAGTGGAAATTACAGTATTCCCAACTCAAGTTGTTTGGAACAAGGTTACTGGTTTTAGCGGGTTGTTAGTCTGTCAATGCCAATTTAAGTTGTCTTATCTGCAAAAGCCAGTTGCCAATGTCAGAGAACTTTTTGAGTTGGTCGAATTTTTTTTTTTTTATCCGGGGAAACAAAGGTTCACACTCAACAGAAAACGATCAGTCCAGAACGTGTAACGATCCATTACATGCCAACCGGGAGATAGTATACGAGTTGCTGTTGTACAGCGTGGTCGCTAGGGGGCAGTGAAAGAACACGTCAATCTAAAATGAACACGAATCTCTTGAATATGTTGTTTTTTGTTCTATACCACGACGAAGTTCTTCAAATTAAATGTCAGTTTCATAGTTTTGGTTGTAAAATTTTATCAGGTAACATACTCGAAATACAATACAACATCTCTATAGAAATCATTTTCTCTACGTTCCTCTAAACAGTGCGCGCGCATTCTTTGCTCTTCATTAAAAAAAACAACACAAGTGTGAACTTCTAGTTCCTTCTTTTTTTGTGAGTTCTTCTCGACTGTGCTGAGGGCATAGAAGATGAGCTCAAGACAGATGTGGACACGGGTGGAGTTCAGAGCCGTGGAAACTACACAACTGTTGGTTCATTGAGGAGAGCGCGCGAAGCTGAAAGTCTCCACGCGACTCGCGCGCGACCCGTTCTCTTTATCTTTAGCGTTTTCATACATCGAACTTTTGGTTATTTGTTTTTTTGAAGGACTATGAAAACATCCTACAGCTATTTTGGAACTCGGAGCTCCTGGCACTAGCCTAGAAATCGAGAAAGAAGACGCAACTGTAGACTTCATTCTGCGAGAGGTGAGTTTTACATTGACTGCATTAGGCTTTTGCCTCCATCGCAATAGTACCGAGGTCGTTATATTTTAACGTTTTACAGGAAGCAACATTATCATAAAGATTTCCGAGGACCACTTTGCAGAATACAACAAATGGGTAATCAGTAAAGGGACTCGTGGGTATCGAAAACATCGTGGACTTTGAGCACAAATGTTAGTGAAATTGTGACAAAGGTGATAAAATGACAGTTCAAGAGGAATTGATAAAAATTCTTATTTGAAAGAATCAAAATAACATGCAATCGACAAACAAGTGTCACTGTTGACTTACAGATGGTTTTAGAAACATTGGTATTGTTTTCTTTTACTAATAAAATGGTAATTTCTGTTGACTGAATTGGCTAAAAGTCAATATAAATGTAATAAACAAAGAATGCTTTCAGAAATATTAATAATGATTGTTTCCTAATGTAAATTTACAAATACAAAGTGAGCCAACATAAGAAACATCTGAATCAATTCAGTATTTGTTTTTTTTTTCCAACTTTTGCTTTCAAACCAACATCAATTCTTATTGATAAACTAGTAAGTCAGGGATTTTGTTGTATTTTAAATTGGTGTAAAATCCACTAATCATACCAAGCATGTTAATGATCACCAAGGTTGAAACAAAGTCATTATCTGAAACAGAAACAGCTATGCAGGAGGCTTAAAATGGTTTGCTGGTCGAGAAACAGCCAATCTACCAAGGTGAGGTTGAGAAAAACTTTCTTGTCGTGACCAGATTGAACACAGGAACAAGACATAGGGTAATTCTGCATCAGCAAGGTCTTTCCCAGACAAAGATTTTTAAGCAGACTGGTGTTTCAAAATATGCTGCTCAAGCTCTTTTGTAGAAGCACAAAGAAAAGGGCAACGCTGAGGTTCATAGATGGAGTGGTCAGCCAAGGAAACTATCGCATACTAATTACTCTTTGAAAAAAGAAGGTGTCTATTAGAGCAGAACTGGCTTAAACCACGTGGAAACACCCAAGTCTGGTCAGATGTGGTCTTCATAGAAGAGTCGAACAAAAAAAGCCATGCACCAAAAATGGGGATTTGGACTCAAGAATGCACAAAACAGAAACTGGGTTGTAGAAAAATGGCAGCAAATGCCCAAATTTTAAACATTTGGATGTAGCAGAAGGCAGTTTGTTGGTAAAAGAGCTGGAGAGTGGTACAGTAATGAAGGTCTGCAGGCAAAGTGAAATGAAGCATGGTGAAGGTTCCTTGAATGTTTTGTGCTGCATGTCTTGTCTACACAATATGGACCAAAAAATCATGTTATATATTATCAGATTTTTTTTTTGAACGAACATTGTGATTGTGATTTAATTTGCGATTTAATTTGTGATTTTGTTTTTGCTTTTTCAAACATAACATAACTGAACATAAATATATTCAGTACACAAGATGTCCATAATAAAACATTTCACAATTGAAATAACAAAACTGTAGTAAAATTGTCTTTAAAACAGACAACATAAAATAAATTAAGAAGAACTAACCTCAACTCTAGTTAATAGCATACTGTACAAAGTTGTACTAACTGCTTAATAAACAGACATGAAAAAAATAAAGATTAACTAACCTGAATTCCAATCATAACAATAAATAAAAACTAACTTAAATCAAAACCAAAATATTTTTTTTGCAAGAAAAAACAGCTTGTCCACCATTTCCAGTTTTCATCACATTTTCCATAGTACTATTTTCCACGTTTCTTCGAAGGTGAGCTGGTGACAGGAATACTTTGTTAGGTGAACAACGTTTGCTAGGTGAGCTCTGATTGTTTAGCATATTCAAATTATGCGCACAAGAACGTATTCGGAATAAAAGTCAAAATCAATGAACAGATAAAATTGCAGCCTTATGCGATTTACATATTGGACATGTTTAAATTTCGATTTCTTTGCGATTGCGATTAATCGCACAGACCTGCTACACATAGAGTTAGATATTTGGTGAATGATGTTCTCAATGAGGAGAATCACTGGGAGATACTTATCCTTCATTAAATAAAACCAGGAGTATCGATTACCCTCAAATGTACTCTACAGCTGGATATATTGATTGTCTCGCCGATATTTTGCCTGCAAATTTTTCCTGAGCTTTTAAAAGCTCTCTCAGCCTGAGCCAAAATGCTGCATGATCAGTGGGATGTGCTGACTGAAGACAGACATTGACTTCATCGATGAGATGTATTCAGAGCCGCATACAAGCAAATTCACATAAAGTTGAGTGGAAAAAGGAGCAAGGAGCACCCCAGTTTTGAGAGGACCATCAGAAAATTACAGTCAAGGCTTTGTGAGTGCTTCACAAAGTCCCCTCCACACATACAATCCGACTCATGGACTGCAAGTGTTAAATTCATTTTGTCAGGTTCAAGTGTGTCTCACATGGCCGCGGAGCCAAACCATGGCGATCGCCCCCATGGTGCTGGTTGCAGCATCATTTCTGACCAGTGTAAGTCTGGGAAAAAGCAGCAGAAATTATGTTATTATCGAAATATCGAAAGTTATCTATAGAGTGAACAAGTTTATTTTCATGTGGGTTAGGTTGGTTCCATTTTGCCTTAAAAAAGTCAGCAGACCACCTGATTGACAGCTAATCTTAACTCTGTTATCACGTTGTGAGAGAGGTCCTTTAGAGTTGTTCTCAATTCTTGTGTGTAATTACAAATAAGTAAATAACAGGCTGCGTGGGCGTAGCTCTGAAACCATCATGGTTCTATCCTCATCAGGAAGTCACGTGTGTACCCGTCAATGGCAGCCTTCAGTCCAACTCGAAAATTGCCTCTTGTTACCCAGGTGGCACTACACAGTGTCACGTCGTTCATATTTCTTTACAGTCAGAAGTGCTGTAGGCTAAGGGGAAAAGAACTAGATCCAGGTGCATTTAATTTGGAAAGGTCTGGAAGAAAAGGCACAAAATTAAGTTTTTATGTTGTCCAGAGTGAAAGATACCAATAGCATGTTCAATGACCCTGGTGTTGCTGTGCTTGACTGGCCAGAAAACCCCATAGAGACTAAATCTGAGCAGTGGCAACCGCCTCCATGATGCACGTAAATTATTTTAGTTATAGAAGCCTCATAATGTTTAAAATGCATCTTTTTGTGTTCTTAAAATAACGTTTCCTTACATCTGAGGTTTAATTATGCGGGACCTGTTGAATATTTCATTTCGGGAGTATATAATGTGTATAGAAATGAAACATTGTCCTGGCCCGTGGTGTAGTGGACGGGGGTGTATATTCGCGGATGCGCAGGGCGACGCAGGTTCGAGTCCCGAGTCTGTCGTCTTTCCCATCCCACCCCATTTTCTCTCCTCCTTTCTTCCTTTTTCCCTTGACTCTCCTGTCCGTTAAAAAAAAAGAAAAACCAATAAACATATTTAAAAAAAAAAGAAATGAAACATCAACATTTCAAGAAGGACGACTTGATATCTTTCAACAAACACATGTGTTTCATCATTCACTTTTTTCTTCTATTATATATTATTTATTCTGCTATCAGAAAATTAATTGATATTTTTATTTCAAGAGGCAGAGATGGAAGTAGCAGAGATTAGGTTCAGTTTAGGGGTGACAAGAATGGAGAAGATTAGGAATGAGCACATCAGAGGGACTGCTCAGGTTGGTTGTTTTGGAGACAAAGTCAGAGAGGCCAGGTTGAGATGGTTTGGACATGTGCAGAGGAGGGATAGTGGTTATATTGGTAGAAGGATGTTGGAGATGGAGATTCCAGGCAAGAGGTCAAGAGGAAGACCAAAGACAAGATATATGGATGTGCTGAAAGAGGACATGAAGGTAGTTGGTGCAAGAGTAGAGGATACTGAGGACAGAGTTAGGTGGAAAAGGATGATTCGCTGTGGCGACCCCTAAACTGGGAACAGCCGAAAGTAGAAGAAGATTTATGGTTTGATTATTAATGCAATAAACAACAATAGAACAATGCAACTATTGACCTACTTACTGTTGGAACCATTTGTAATCCGACTGTAATGTCCTCAGTTCATCGCTGGGACATAGCTATACGCTAACAATGCCGCTTAGACGATATTTAGACATGTAAACTATAAGTAATAATACAGCATTTCAAATGAGCAACAGTCATTACTAAATAACTCTTTCTAGTTCAGAGTTTTAGTTAGAAAAACATTCAAACAAAAGTTTATTTTGTACACAAATCACTCACAAAAGTATGTTTTTATTACAACATACTCTTTGTATGTTTTATCTTACAATCGATTTCAGTTGGCAAATGGAAAGATCATGCAGTATATAAAGCACACTGTTTTTGTGGGTTTACAATAGGAATCCTGGTTAAGAGTCAAGTTACTCATTTGTGAAATTTACTGACACTGCATAAACCCGACGACTGCGAGCACGTTCAAAAACGTCATGAGTGATTGCATTTGGAAAGTGTTGTGTATCTTGTATTCCATGACATCAGTCTTTGTCTGTGCTTTGGCGAAAGGTTAGAAACCACGCTGCACTATAAAATTCTTTATTGGAAACAGCTCATTTAAAAACACCAGGTACATCCCTTCAGAAAACAAGCCAAAGATGCCGTTTTGGGATGGAAACTTAGGTGAGTTTACTGTACAGTTTGACAAAAAAAAAATCTATTAGATTAAAATGAAAAGTATTTGAAAATTAAGTAAATGAGGTAATTCCAGGAATATTTTGCCACACACAAGAAATCTCTATATTTAATGAATAAATTACTCTAGGTTTATTATTCACCAAAGACTGTAAAGGTTGAATACAAACATAGATATTTGTCTTAACTGAAAATTTGATTGCCTTGGAAGTCAGCAATTTTGGGCCAGATATCTGTTTTATGGCCATTCTGGAATATCAAAAACTGTACATTTCCAATGCTTTCATTCAATTAAAATGAAAACCTAAATGTAAACAGAAGCTAGTTTGATTGATGCAAAGTTAAATAATAAAGGATTTATATATTAGGATACAATATTTGGTGGTCACAGCCAAATTGTGGTTTTTAAAATAGTGTATATTTTGGTCACAGCCTAATTGTGTGGTTTTTTTTGTTGTAAATTAACGCAGAGAATGACAGGGCTACATCAGTATCTAAGCAACAGGAGCCATTGCTGTTTTGCTCATGTCCTGGTGTGACACTCATGCTTTGTGTGCATGTGTGTGTGTGTGCACTGAAGCGTGCTCAAATCGTTGAGTGTTTTATGTTTAGTGATGATTTGAGTAGTATTTGAGAGAAAGATGGTTGTAGTATCATACCTCAAAATGTGATTTAATTGCAAAAAATGTCTGATTACTGAATCATGCAACTAAGTAAAATGACAATTTGAAATAATAACTGTAATAAACACGGCCAAAATAATAGATGCATGCTTTATTTGACTAATATCGATCAAGTATGGGATATTCCTGTTGAAGAAAAAATCTGGAGGTAATTTTTTTTCAATTATTTTTTGTAGTTCCACCAGATTTATATTTTATACATTTAGTTAATTATGAGATATAATAGTTGTTTCATGAGGAGAGTTTCCTTGTTGGCACTTGCTATTTTTGGATTGAGTTTCTAAGAAAAAAAGTCTTTACTGTTAAAAGCGACACACCTTCATCACTATATACCCATATATGACCCATTGTACAAGGTGTTTTCTTTACAACCAAGAGTTGGGCCAGACTGTTAAGATGTTCTACTTTGTCTTAGATCCTGAATTATATCTATTGCTCATATAATGAGAGCCTATATTTAAATTAAATTACATTTTCTAGGCATATCAAGCCTAAAAGTGCATTTTGCAAATGACTGCATAGCATTTATAATGGTATCACTCTACTGGTCTCACATTGGCTGGTTATAATTAAGGAAAAATCAACTTTCAGCCATTATACGCACGTGGTGCAGGCTAAAGAACATACCGATGTGAAGCTGAGAGTAGTTGTCTCCACCAAGTTCATATAATACAGCAGAAACCATGGCTGAGGGTTCATTATTTCTCTATTAGTTGTTTGCTTCGTAAAGTCACTTGCCAATGTAAACAATATCTGGCTGTAATACATGACAGATTACATAAATGAATCTCATTTAGAGACCAGCAGCGATACACAAATCAGGTTTTGCTAAATAAATGATGGATACATCTATGAAAACGCAAAAAATAATCTGGTAAATCTATTTAAGCGAATCTGGAAAAGTTTGCAGTTGCACTATTAACAGAGTTATATTGGATAATGTGAGTTACTATAGTTACCAATAACAGTGGATTGATATTATAAGTGAACAAACCGAGCCGAACGTCCTGTGCAATTCAAAAAACAGATCTGAATTTTTTCAAATGTGTGTTTTATTGAATAGGATTTTTTATACGTTTGAGTTTGAACCAAGTGTGCCTCACATGGCCGCGGAGTGAAGGCAAACTGCGGCGAGCGCCCTCATGGCCCTGGCTGCAGAATGATTACCACCCAATACAACCTATAAGAAAAAGCAGAACTTTAAAAATTATCTCCTCAGAAAGTACGGTATTTACACAAACGGTTTTAAAAAAGCTTTTTTCTTGGCTCAAGTTTATTTTCGTGTGGTTCAGGATGGTTCAATTTTCCCTTCAAAAACTAGGGGGGCCCATATGATTGACAGTTATGATTCGCAGTGTTCACATGTGAGAAAGATCATTTACGCTGTCAACGATCAAATTCAGAGAAGTTGCTTTCAAATTCTTCTTTAAAATTCAAAATAAATCGTATATAACAGGCTGCATGTGAGAGGGGAGTGTGTGAGCCAGACTCGAGACGGAGCTCTGAAACCACGACGGTCCTACGCTTAACATAAAGTCGCTTGTGTGCATGTGCAGCTTCATTAGAGCCCAATGGGAGTAGGCGGTGTATTTAGCATTCTTGCAATATTATTCAAATCTTTTTTTTGTCTGTCCTCAGGGTGTGGGAGACACTTTAGCCCCGTCTTCATGGCCTACACCTCAACAGGTCCTGATCCGACTCCTGCCATCAGGCCTCAGCACTGCATCACAAAGGTTGAGCTCTCTGTCTGTGGTGCAAACCTACTGGACCGCGACGTAGCCTCCAAATCTGACCCCTTCTGCGTTCTTTTCCATGATGTGGACGGAAACTGGGTGGAGGTACTGTAAGAAACCTGTGGTCTAAAGCTTATTATTGGCTCACAGATTAGGAGATAAAACATTCAAGGTGAAACATTCAAACATTCAAACATTCAACAGTGTTTGCTGAAAGCTTTTGCAAATCTTTTTACTCCACTAACAAGACTAATATTACTCAGATACAATCATAAACCGCATTTATGCATATACCTTGGATAACGAAAGTGGTTTTCAAAGAAACTAGCTTCTTGGAATAGCTTTTCATCATCAAGTGGAATAGATAAAAACTGTTTGAACTTAACAAAAAGATGGCAGGTTTGAGTAAATAGGCCTGCAGAAGTAAATTCTAGTTGAATGTTTGAAAGGTCTTTGAATAAGAACTCATGTGGGGAGAAGAAAAGGTTGAGGTGTGAGGACACGCATCTTTATAGAGCCTCTATGGGACCATGCCCTCAACACTCCAATCATCACAGGCCACTGCTGTTGGTCACCAATGCAAGCCAGCATATGAATTCACTCTTCCACAGCATGCTGTAGCCATGGCAACTGCAAGGAGCAAACATGTAATGCTTGTACCGTTGTATGAACCTGGACGTGTCAATGCTTGATGTCTTGAGTTTTCAAATGCAAATGAAACGAGGAAATCTACACAACTTCATGTTCGACAAGGAAACCTTTGTTCCCCCAAATTCAACGGGTCATAGTCTTGAAAATGAGCAAAGACGTTGAATCTGTTTCTATGTTTCTGTGAGGTTTTTGAGTGGGATTGTTTATATAGCTATGTATATGTGTCTCTTGCTTAACACATTTCATTACAGGATATGGTTTAATCTTGAGTGCAATCGTTACTTATTCGGCTCATAAATGCTGTATAGTGCTTTCTGAAACACTTATTCACAATATTTTGAAGAGTTTGTATATTAAAAGCAAAAAAACTGAAAAAAAACTTTACTCTTTTGAGAGAATTTACTAACCTAACTTAAAAAAACTGAATTTATTCTGTATCAGCTTGAGCGTCTTCTACGTGCATGACTTTGTAACAAACTGCTTATGTTTGCTCCCAGAGTATAAGTTGCTTTGGATAAAAATGTTAATGTAATGTAAAATGTCTGCAGAAGCAGATAACAAGACACGAGGTAGTTATATGGTAACAACAAGGTCTCCCCCAGACAAAGTGTAAGGAGTGGTTGCAACAAATATTGATTTACTTTAGATTAAATCTTTTGATTTCACTTCTCTGTATTTATTGATGAAAATTAATAATTACCCCTTCCATTGCTTTACTGCAACATCTTTGTGTGCTTTTACCCCCCTGGGTGGATGAGCTGCAGGAAGTCGGCTGCTACTCACGTTGTACTATTACACATCCCCTGTCAAAAAAGTATTTTTTTTTTTTGCTATGTATCCTAGCATATGTATTCTACCTCTCATGTGACCTGTCTTTTTCCGTGTCTGTGCTTTGGTCTGGCATGTAACCAGGGCCATTGACCCCCAAAATGTGCCCAACACACAATTTCACAAAATACTTATTTTTTACCTTCAAACAATTTGGAATTTTCCAATTGACTGACAGTCAATAATGCTTACTTTAAGGATGTAGAGAGATTTTTGATGGGTCCGTAAGAGAAAATGAGAAATGGAACCTAAATATGTACCCAACACTAAATGTGTTTATTCCCCAAAACAGGCAATTTCAGGATGGAATAACTCCAAAATGTAAAAATATTCCTAATGTTTGAATTCTGAAAATAAATAATACTTACTTTAATGATGTAAAAAAGTTTTGAACGCATTCTAAACCTGAAAATGTGCCAAACACACAATTCCACCCATTGGGCTTTTAAACCCAATGACTTAAAAATAACTGAAATGCTACGGTAAAATATTCTTAGATTTTGGATTCAGTTCGTATTTAATTTATAAATATATAAATATAATATACTCACAGATATATGAATATAACAATACTACATTGTTATTAATACCTGTTAACATTTTTATTGATCTTTATTTTTTCACATGGGATAACGGTTCCCCCCTCTGGCAGTTGGTGCCCTACGCAGACTGTATACTCCTTGTGTAGGCAGTGGGACTACAGTATGTTACAGTAAATGAGAGAAAAAAATGCTTGATTTATTTGTTAATTGCTTTTTGAAAGGATTTTTACAGCTTTTTTCCACACCTGTCTATACCGTTCTGATCTTTCACACACAAAAAAATCCATTCTTGTGTGGTCTTTACTTCAACTTCAAGTTCACTGATTGAGCTCAGTTCATGAGTTCCTTTTTGTAATTTCATTTCAGCTGGCTCGAACCGAGACAGCCATAAACAACCTGAATCCAGTGTTTGGTGTGAAATTTCAAGTGGATTACCACTTTGAGGAGGTCCAAAAGCTGAAGTTTGCCATGTTTGATGAAGACAAATGCAGCACCCAGCTTTACGAGCATGACTTTCTGGGCGAATTCACCTGCACGCTGGGAGTGGTATGCATGCATGCTTTCTTATCTATTTTTACCAATGTCCCGAATATCCCACTACTGGGTATCTGCTGATTCTCATCACTGTAATTATATAATCCAAGCAGTTAGCATAAGTTTTATGGTCATAATTATGATAAATTATCTTTCTGAACTGCCTCTTCTGCTGCGTTTATCTGGCCATCTGTTGTGTTATAGATTGTATCAAATAAGAAGCTCCATCGACCACTGATTCTGGCTAATGGCAAGCCGGCAGGGAAGGGGGCCATCACAGTGAGACACCACAGTACACACCATTACTGACATATGCACTGAGACTGTTGCAGCAGAGCATCATGATCTCCTTGTTTTCGTCTAGATAACGGCACAGGAGTTATCAGACAACAGAATAATTACTCTTACTATGTGTGGGAGGAAGCTCGATAAAAAGGTCAGTTAGGAGGTTTAATGGTCAGCCAAGCACTTACAAAACTCACTAATTACAGACTGTTTTGTTTTTCAGGACTTTTTTGGTAAATCTGATCCTTATTTAGAGTTTCACAAACAAGGAGATGATGGGAAATGGATGATGGTTCATAGAACAGAGGTAAGATGCCTATTAGTCATGTGAAGTAATCTTTATTTTTGATGTTCAGTCTGTTTCTGACGGTATGCTATGTGTGACTACAGGTTATTAAGAACACTTTGGACCCGGTATGGAAGCCTTTCACAGTCCCTCTGATCTCACTTTGTAATGGAGATGTGGACCGAAATATCAAGGTGTGTCTATATTATACTTTTCTTACAGTCTTTTCTCTAGTCTGTGTAAAGATTCCCTGTTTCAACATTCGTTTTTTTTTTCATTTAAAAAATTAACATTTTTTCCAAAAGTGTTCTCCAAAACGTCTTGTCTTCACTAGTTAAAGTATCAAAAATGAAGTGTTTGCTTTTCAAGTCAACTCTTTTGATTTAAAAAACTCCTTAGGCTCTGTCCATGCTTCAGTGTGGACTTGCAGTCTCGTGAATTTTACTGTAGTTCAGTGAAAACTGATGAAAAAGGTGTTGAAGTTGAACATTTTGGGTTTGAACAAAATTGTGGGTATTAAAACACCCACAACCCCCACTATTGCCGCTCCCCTGAGGAGAGTGACTTCACTCAATGTTAGGCTCATAAACGTACCAAGATAGATACAGCACACCATTCTTTAATAATATGCTTTATTTGATGAAATTTGACCTTTTTGGACAAAGTGTTCTGTCGTCAGTCAAATCATTTCTCTTATACGGCAGCAATAGGTGAGAATTGTCCAGCACTCATGTCGTTACAGTACCATACTGTAAATGTCTTGAGACGTAGAGGAAAGTGTTTTCCCTCCCAAGTTCAATAATCAGGATTTTTTGAATACAGAGAGAAAAAAAGCTCTGGAACAAGTATTCTTTAGGTCCTTAAAATGGTCACTCGCCATAGTTTCCAAATCTCATTCGGAAGTTGGATGATCCTTGTGGGCAGGCCCAGCACAATGATGTATAGTGTTTGACCTGAGTGTGATTTTTAACAGTTTAACATCCTAAATAAATTAATTTGAACATTATCTTTATAAATGTGTGATTTCACAGGTGCTGTGCTACGATTATGACAACGATGGAGGCCATGACTTCATTGGCGAATTTCAGACCACTGTTAACAAGATGAGCGAAGCACAGAATGGAGTAGAGGTGGGAGCTATTTCCTTCAATTAACTGTGCTGTAGTAAAAGTGCTGTAGTCTCACATTAATGCCTGCCACTCTAGCTTGTCAGTACTAACCATGCCTCATTATCTGGCATAATGAAGCTGGGAATTACTGAGTGAGAGAGAGCGAAGGAGAAATGGTAGGAGGGAGGAAACAGAGAGAGTAACTGGCTCTTTTGAGATGCAAATGGTTCTTATTCTATCACCGCTTTGTTTACCAGAGCAGGCATTGTGTGTTGCCAGTCACACAGAGATAGATCATGATGTAAACGTAAGTGTACTTACAAACCGCCGTCACCTTTTCAGGTATGGACAATGCTCCAGGCAGCTTTTGCGCTTCATTTTGTGCTTTTATCTAGATTATTTAAGATGACTTTTCACCTTGTTTCACTTTTAAATTTTGAATGATTTCCATAGAATTTTCTTATGTGAGATTGCGTGTCTTTTTTTGCCTCTTTCATGTTACTGAAAGTGGCTGAGAGTTCTTCTAAGTTTTTAAAGTTTTGCCTTTTTACACTGCAGATTGTCACTGAAGACACCAAAAATGTGTTTGTGTAGATCTGTTGCTAACAAAGCAGGTTATATTTTAGAATCTAACCTCTAATCTAGAAACAGACACCAGTTCTTTTGAAGAGGCAGTGAACAGTCTTGAAGGAGATTAAAGGGATGCTGAGCACTTGTTAACTCACTCATCCCAAAATATCTTGAGTGGGTTCAGGTCAGGTGACTATGGAGGGCAGGTCATCTTGCGGAATGTTCCTTCTTATTCAAATTGCCCTTACACAGCATGGAGGTATATATATTTTTTTGCAAATAACAATGACCCAACTAAGGATCCTTTATGAAATGACGCCCCCTAATTATACTTTTTTATGTCATTATTATACCTTTCCAATCCAGAGATTCAAATTAAATTGTAAAAAGTACCATTGTATATAAAAAATGAGGTTGCTGTGTTAGGAGGAGGCTTTTTTTGAGGGGTCAAAGAACACGTAGACTGAACACAATATGCGCAGTCATATGATCTTGCTTTGGGAGGTGGAGACTGCTCTTTGGCAACCCAACCAGTCAAGACAGCTTTGGGAGGTGAAACAAGACTTTGGCTTAGGAATTTAAACATTTCCATTAGGTTTTATGCTGGGATTTGTTTTCTGTAGTTTATGCAATTTTTTTCCTATCAGATAAAAAGTTAATCCCACTCAGTAGTTCACATCATTTTTTTTCCGGACATTTTCAAAATTTCTGTCCATCTTGCTGTTTCTATCCAGGGTTTTTTAATGAGATATTGGAAAGATACTTAAAACTAAGTCAGAAGGCTTCTCTGTGTTTGTTCTATAAAAGTCCTAAAATCTTATATGCCTCCAAAACACAAATCCTTCAAGTGGCCCTCAGCTCTGGGTTCCCAATCGCCAGAGACTGAAGAAGAGTGTTGAATGTTGGCTTTTATAGGATGATTTTTGCTATGTGTTCTGTGAATTCTTGGAAATCCCCTGAAAAAGTCCCAGTTGAAGTAAATTTTTTCGCAAACAGTCCATTTATGGTGAGCAGGCATCAGCCCGAGTCATGGCCGGTAGTTATCTTTCTGTAACCTCTTGATTTATTGCTGTACTGGATCTCCACTCTCCATCACCCTCATTGTACAAAAACAGATTTCCAGTTGTCATTTATTGTGTTTTTTGCCAAAACAGGCTCTTTTGCTAGTTTATCTTAGTAGTGTAATCTCAGCAAATTGTCCAAAATGTTGATGAAGACATGTGTTTGCTACCCATTGTTCTGGGCTCTGATCTGAGGTGCTGTTAATTTGGGATTTCTGAGGCTGTCAAAATTAAACTCAACTGAAGAGGTGACTCCTGGCTGTATGTTTTTGCAGCACTTGATTCATTTCCATTGTAACTCACTGAATTGAGTAACAATTGGACGATTTTTATGATACTTTACTTGGTTCTTACCATAAAGTGAAGTTTAATTGTCAAATAGGGCTGACAGCTGTGTACCAACATAGCTTCTGCACTGGTGGTCCCAACCTTATTAAAGAAATATCATTAATAGACCCTGAAATTAGATATTTTACCAGGTTTTGTGTACCAATAATTTTGTATGTGTTCCATCATAAATGTGATGCCTTCAGCGAGAAGCAAAAATCTAACCAGTCATGAAAATAAAGAAAGTCATGTCTAAACTGTTAAGTATGTGACAGAGCAGCAGATATTAATGGTGCCTTGATGCTGAGTTTTTTATTTTCGAGTGCTCGAGTGATCTGTCTTGGATAATAACAGCGTGATTTTTTTTTACAGGTCGAATTTGAATGCATCAACCCCAAAAAACAGAAGAAAAAGAGTTATAAAAACTCTGGGGTTATAATTCTGAAGTCATGCAAGGTAAGAAAGTTAAGAAGGAAGACTGACATTTAAAAAATTAAATATGATCTGCATGCTTTTTAAAGTACACTCAATGTTCCGTCTGTTTTAATTACAGCTATAATAGAAAGAAAAGGTCTTTAATTGCACCTTCACTGTGAGGATGGATTAATTCAATAGTGCCAAATCCATTTTAAACACAATCATTTTCTTACCTTCTCATTCTGTCTGTGTTTCCCTCTCTGGTGCACAACAGGGAAAGGTGGGGTACACCCTGGACAGGTCACAAGTCCATCGCAGGGGACACACTTACTCCTTAGTGAAATTTTGAGTATGCAGTTAACCTGAAGCATTTTTAACCACTGCGCCAGCGTGCTGCACTCCTTTTTAAATGATGTGGATTCACACACTGAAATAGATTCTGACTCCATCTTTGATGGAACTAAACTTTTACCAAGTTCACTGAGCTTGAGGGTGTGTCATAGGGCGGTTATGTGATCTACTAATACAGAAGATTTTTCCTTTGTTAGATTGTGAGAGACTACTCCTTCCTGGACTACATTCTGGGTGGCTGTCAGCTCATGTTTACTGTGAGTATGATAACGTCACCTCTGGAATTGAATGTCTGTTATTTTCTCTTGACAGGGATTTGAGGGGAGGGGTGAGGGATGCGGTCGCTTCATTGATGCAAAATGCAAAACATCATTTGTATGCAGATTATTTCACACATGTATTCTGTCACCTACAAAGGGATCAACTGAGTTCAATTATGCAGAGAGGTGTCAGATTTGAACAGCCGATAAATGTAATGGATTGTTATGTTGAATTTTGAAGAAATTGATAGTCCCAGTCAAATAGATCACATCCAGACTGTTTTCACTCTGCTCACTGCCCAGTTGGACAGGCTCTATATATGGGTCCTTTTTGTGACTCAATTGCCTTCAGCAGTGTGATTGGTATGAAATGATACAGAAAGTGAGTGAAATTCACAGGTTGCTATAGTTACAGTTTGCCGCAGTGTAGAGGTTGATGTCTCATTTGAAACTAAAGACAGAGACGAAGGGAAATGAAAAATAAGAGTGAGATAAGCGATGTGAGCGTTTAAACAAATGAAAGGAAAGGTTCATTTTTTTGGTTCTGTGTGCCACCCTGTGATGATGTGCGTGTGTATGCTGCCATGTGCATTATGATAAGCCCCACATACAGAGATTAATATTGCAGCTCCCATCCATGACTTTACAGAGACTTCCTAAAAGCATGATCCTGCCGGTAGTTCCTCATTTAAGGAAGTGGAAAATAACAATAATAATCTCTAAAAACGAATAATAAGGTGTTGGAAGAAGGGGTGGAACTCAAGTGCAACGTTCCAAAATATGGGTTTTATTAAAGTTCAAAGATAACACAACAGAAAAGACCATGGTGTGGAAAACTTTGCTGGCTAAACTGTATATAAAGATGATTTCTAACTAGGAACAGAAAAAGATTCCAAACACAAAATAAAGCAACAAATATCGCACAAGGAGATTCCATCACCAAGGTTACTATCTCAATCTCTACAATGTAATTTCAATATAGCAATGCTATCAATAGGTCTTTTCATACTTGAAATTATTCAACCTGGCTAACCCTAAACCCCAGATAAATGGAATCCTGAGTTATCACTTTACATTAAAAATATAATTATATAATTTACGTATATAATTAACGGTTAATCCTGGGTATTCATTAATAGATGTTTCACACTACACATTCCTAAACCCCGCTTAACAATTTTATTTGCATATTTGCGGTGTAACTCTACCTGATTGGATGCACAACATGTCACTTACAGTTACCAAACACACGACTTACAAACTCATCGGCTGTTTTAAGTCTAATGAGTTGCACAAGTTTAAAGAGGCTAGTGTTTTGTTGTACAGTAGCGTCAAATGACACAAACTAAGTTTATGTATTTAGTAAACGCTTTGAAAAACCATACTGCCTCTCTGCATGCTTCCTGTTTGTGACAAGTCGTAATTTTTGCTGATTTCTGATTGGCTGTCTGTTGCTGTTAAACATTTGACACTGAAGCACAAACTTAGCACTGCAATGTGGGGTTAACACTGCAATTGTGATGCTAACCCTGGTTCGAAGCAGGGTTTCAGAACACTGGGTAAAATATGCCGCTTTCAAAGACAGGTTTTTGTCTCAAAGACAAATTTCAGCCCTCTTAATTCTGGAGTGAGAGGTTTTTTTTCTTTGTTTTCATATGCTTTCTTTTAGTTTTGTTCTCAGCCAATTTGATCTTTCTGTTGCTCTTGTGGCTCTGTCCAGAGCTCTGACCCCCCAGCCCCCAAACTTCACGAAAAACCCACCCCCTGGCTCCTGATTGTCTACCAGTTTTGAATTGTTTATTGGACCAACATCAGGTTGGAAAGCATTTTCTGAAAATCAGACTTGAAAATTACTCATATAGCTTTTTGAAAATCACTGTCTAACATTATTGCAGCTCAAAATTAATCTTCTATGATTTTATTCAACTATTTTAACAGCCACGCCACACAAAATATAGTAGGCATCACTTTGGTTTATTCTCATGGACTAAACTTCACAGCTCAGTCACCCGGAGGCCATGACAGGCTCATGTGAAGAGGACTTCTGTAAAGGGCACCCTCATTCTGTCACCTCTTATTCCATTCGCCCTATCATTTTCACCCTCTTCCCTTTGCTTTTCCATCATTAAGCAGTTTTCTGCCTTGGGGGAAGTGATCATCCAGTGGTTAGGTGTGCGCTAGGTTAGTTGAGCTCTGCTAAATGTGTTTTGTTGTTAGCATGTAGTTTGAGAACATCATCTGTTCCAGGACAGAGCTATCAGATCACAGCGTGATGGTTTGGCCTCCCTGGGTGATCACAACATTGCCTATAGCTATGAACATCGATGCCCCGCTAACTCGTTCTAACAGCTGCTTCCATTTTTGATAGAGCAGCCCAATTGGCACACATTGGCAAATTTTATATCCGTGTTTCTCCAGGTTGGCATCGACTTCACAGCATCCAATGGAAACCCCAGAGAGCCGTCGTCTCTACATTACATCAACCCAATGGGCAGCAACGAATATCTGTCGGCAATCTGGGCTGTAGGCCAGATCATCCAAGACTATGACACGTACGTAGCAGTGTTTTTAATAAAAACACACTTCAAAGGTCTACATGTGGCCACAGAAGCAAAGCAAAATCTCACTCATCTTCTTCACACTTCCATGTCCACAGGGACAAAATGTTTCCTGCTCTTGGATTTGGGGCTCAACTCCCACCGGATTGGAAGGTGAGAAAAACCATTCATAACTGTGTCCATGCGCATTATTTCTGTGCATCTGACCCTAGTTGTCCTTTTGAGTAATCAACTGGTTTGGAATATGAATGATGGCGAGGGTGCTTGGAAGTGTGAAACGGAAAGAAAAATGTTTAGGTGCAAGACAGCTAAACTAAACGAATAATAGTCACATTTCCCAATGATTATGCAACTGTTATCCCATCTGCGTTGCCATCACTGGAGTGAATACAAGGATGTATGAGGGGGGATTTCACAAGAAATTAATTGCTCCCACTTATAGTGCCACCAGTGTGCATGAGTTGCATGTGGTTTACCATTATAGTAAATGTGAAATCGATTTCAAATATCAATTTTGATGTAAATCCTCTCATGATAAACTGTATAACTGCTGCCAATCATAACGAATCACTTATGACAGGTATTAACATTCTCAGTGCATTGACACGTCATATCTCACAATGTATTTTAATGTTTCAAAGATTTTTACAATTTTGCTTTATTTTGTTATTACTTTTTTATCTCAGGCCTGTCCAGGGTGACGCATCTGGTCACTGAACTTATTCATTCATTTGCCTTTCGAAGTATGTGAACTTATAGGAAATCCCAGTGTTAATCCATAAGGTTTAATATTTTGCCCCTTGCTTTGAAACTCCTCTGGACAGGCCTTTCACAAGGAGTTAGGGTGTGTCCATGAGAACTTTTGACCATGCTTCCAGAGGCGCATCTGTGAGGACAGTCTCCAATATTGGACAAGGATATTTGGCTCTCAGTCTTCTTTACTCAAATTTATGTCAGAGGCTGAGGTCAAGACTGTGCAGATCAGTCAACGTCTTCATCCAACTCTCTCACCTGCTATTCGTAAACCTTATAAATGCTCCCTTGCTGCTGAAAAAAAGAATTATAATCAATTAAAGCTGCAAGCAGTGATCAAAGGGCTCGAGCATCTCTAGCGCCATCGCCTCTTGTTGGTCAGTTTGTTGCACTACGCACTATGAAAATTGTTAAAATGAATGAACAAAACTATCAATTTAATGAATGAAAAGCACATAATAAAGTGTCAAAACCACAGTTTTGGACAATATTCCTGTCACATATGTTAAAAAGAATTACAGTAATTTATCAATGTTAAATGTTGTAATTTATTATGGCCACCTGGTGGCGCTATATCCAAGAGTGTATGCTGTAGATGTGTTCAAACATGGACTGTTAATATAGGTGGTAAATTTGTGATTGATCAGTCATTGTATTGCTGAGTTTTTAACAGTTTCCTGTATTAGGCAAAATTTCAACAGCCGCTGTGCGTATAGTTTAAAAGAAGTTTAACATCACATGCTTTGGGATAAAACTGAAGGAGTTTAGAGATGAACAGATGGAATCTCTAGGGGGAGTTCGTTAACGTACAACATAAAGTACAACAAAAGTGGCCATTTTTCAAGGTTTGCGGAATGGCGGATTTCCTGACGATTTTGGAAACACAATCCATGTTACATATTTTGACACACCCACTTTTCGAAACACAATCCGACATGAATTTTCATCAGTTTTGTCGTGTGTGAAATTCTATGACTTTTCGCGCACGTTTAAGCTCTCTAAGCTCTTTAAGCTCGGAGCAAATCGAGCAATTACAAAAGGGTTTCTACACACCTATTTGCTTGAGCTCTAAAAATAATTTGAAAAAGGAAAGTTAAACTGACAGAAATAATGAAATTGCTTGAAATCAATGCTTTTATCATAAAAATGCAATCCATGTTTTCATCGATCCACGTTTTTTTTTTACAGTAAACCATTTGGACACCACCTTTTTACACAATGGATTGGGATACACTAAATGTAATCCCTACATTCTTTATAGTATGGATAGATCACGGATTGCAATGCACCATAGAGATCTGTATTCCCCCTGGCTCTCCAGTGGGGCCTGTGAGACCCAACCAGATTTTTTGCTACGTGGGAGAAAATTTACAAACAAAATCCTGTAGCGGTCAGTAACTGGTGTATATTTTGGATGGGAGTGGGCGGTCTAAATAATTGACCATTCTTGATGTAATTTCTGAGTGCACATACAGACTACGTCATGCTGTGCAATTTACATAACGATCATCAGAGCATGCTGTTATGTTCCATTTTAAAAATGCCTTGACAGGAACAATAAAAATTCAATACATTGTTATACAACATATATTTTTTTGTTATCCCTCTCTTTCAGTTTAAATGTGAGATTATAGATTATTTAATGTTCGGTTGGGGAAGAATAAGATCCATTGTGAGAGCTGGACTTAATGCTTGGAACATTTAGCTAAACGTTGTGAAATCCATAGAACTCTGTTCATAGAAATGGTCTACACATCGTTTTAAATTTGAACCTGATTTTATTTCAATGTATGTGATTTATTTATTTATTTTTTTCATTTCAGGTATCTCATGAATTTGCCATCAATTTTGATCCCACAAACCCCTTCTGCTTAGGTGAGGTTGATGAACATTTTCTGGAGTGTTATAAATGTTTAAGTCAAGTTTACACTTCATACATCGTAAAACATCATACAGGTGTGGAGGGGATTGTTCAAGCTTATTCCAACTGTCTGCCGCACATCCGCTTCTATGGACCCACCAACTTCTCCCCCATCATCAACCACGTAGCCCGCTTTGCAACCCAGGCCCTGCAGCAAGACACCGCTGCTGTAAGTAGAAAGGAAGCATGCTTTTGTACAATACCCTTGTGTTGGATACCATCCACTGGTTTGAACCTGTTTTGCATTTAGCTTATTTGGATTGTATGAGAGCGTTTGCACTGATATGAATGTAGCATCTACCTCTGAATCACTTGCCATCTGTTGGCCATAGCGAGCTCTCTTGTGAAGCTAAAGCGTTGTGGATAATAGCATCTGTTTAATGCCTCATCTGAATTTGACTCTTGCCACTGTTTAACAGTTTAAGTTAGTGGCCAATCACTAATTGTGTGTCAGAAAAATGCTGGACAGAATTCAGATTGGACCACAAGTCAATGTGGAAAAGCTTTATCGGCTCCACACGCAAGTCTTTCCACTGAGAGAACAGTATTTCTCTGTGTTCTCTGTATTTTTTCAGTGGAAACAGTGGCGTGGCTTGCCAGGGTTCTCTCTCCTACCGTAGCACAATGTGGCTGTGTTTCATCGGGCAGGGTGTACCTGCTGCTTTACACTAGGCCACTCTTTAAACTTCCTGTGAGCATTTGCCACATTTTTTCAAAAGTACTCACATCTGTAGCTCTGTAGCAAGGTTCAGATGCAGAACCTTTGAAACCTTGAAAATGCTTTTCGTCACATTTATTTTCATTTCACGAAACTTTACCCATTTCACTGAGAAAACAATATAATCTGTAAAGGGGCCATGACCTGGATAGTGCTGAGAATAGTATTTTAACCAGCTTGAACAACCAGCTTCTTTAGCAATTGCCTTTTGGTGATTAACCCTCCTTGTGTAAGGTGTCATTGAACTCTTCAGCAGTCTTTCCCATAATTGTGCAGTCTACTGCCTAGACTGTGAGAAATCTTTGCAAGTAAAATGATATTTATGACTGGAAAGGCACCTTGTTAAGATGTTTTAGTAGATTATTTTAGATTAAAGCATACAAACCACAATAATATCCTGTGTTCACTGACAATCCGCTTTTTGATACAACTGAAGATTCATGATCTCCATAGCAAAACTCACAGGCTAATTGGTTAATTTTTGATGGATTGTTAAATGTTGCAGTTGTCATAACAATCCTCGTCACAGCATATCAGAAATAACAGCTACAGCGCATTTGGAAAACATTTTTACAACTTTCTACCTATTTGTAGATTTTTTTTACAAGATCGTACAACATGACAGAAAAATAATTTTGATGGACTAAAAAAATGTAAAGATCTGTATTTCAAAGCTTCGCTACACCTAAAATGTGCTTGAATGAGCCTGGATAAAAAAATAGTGTTCCATCGTGTGATTTTAAAATAATGAACTTGACGTGTTATTGTATACATTAAGTACCGGTATGTGATCACCTATAACAAGCAAAAAGCTGGCTGCCCCCTACTTTTAATTTCACCTGTTTGTCAGGTCACAACTCATTCGGCCTTAACATATCAACAATGAGCAAGACCGAAGATCTGTCTAAAGACACCAAGGACAAAACTGTAAACCAGCACAAGATGGGACTATTGGTACAAAAGCATGGTGAGAATGCAATAGCTGATGTCACTGTTATTGGGAAATGGCATAAATTCAAGATGACTGACAATCTTCTTCAGACTGGAGCTCCATGCAAAATCTCACGAATGTATTCAAAGAGAGGCGAAGGATCAGCTTAGAACTACTCTGGAAAACCTGCTCCATGAGCGGAAAAGAGCAACCCCCCCCTTCCCCCCCCAAAAAAAAACTAAAGGGAACATACATTTTAAACATTGTAGTAGATTGTATCAAATACTTTTTCAATGACATAAGTAGGACACCAAGTTTCTTTTCTCTCACTTAACCCTACCCCTTACCCTTTCCCCGACACTGACCCCTTAGCCCTTAAAATGCCCTTAAAATTTCTGATGGATCAGCAAAAGCATCACTCTGGGAATTTCTACATTTGAAAAACAAATAATCCAACAAAAAATTAGTCATGCCAAATGCAAATGTATCATTTATTTATTTTTAGGCTACATCATTTTTCAAATAATGTTTACTGTCCTATATATGGAGATGGGACATGAAAACATTGTATAAAACGATGGTTTTCATCTTTGTAAAACTTTTAAAAATGGAAAAATGATGTACCGGTATATTTATGGGTCTTTTTAGTTGCGATGGCGGACATCTTACCATTTCATTGGGAGTGCTAGTTCAGATATCCCTATGTTTGGAGGGCTACCTTCATTCACATGGAACACCTAGTCACTACACGTAAACATGCAAAAAGGAGTGGTAGGGTTATGTGGTAGAAATAAACTCAGCCTGAATCTTTAACAAATCATACAATGTGACTTTTTATTCCGTCACATTTCGGGAATGCGTACAAAATCGCCAGTGTATGAAATACTTATCTTTAAAAAAAAATGCTTTCTATCAATAGCTAGACTTTATACACGTATTAGCATCAAAAGGAAATTGTATTCTTTCCAAGTTTTCACAGAGAGGCCGTCAGTAGTCCTGTTCTGTTGCATGTTAGTGGTGTCTGTGCGCTTGTTATCTCCTCCAATTGACAACCGGATTGACCCTGACGAGCCTAATTGCTCGATAAGACTCAAAAAATGTGCCTTGGGTTGTTAGTTCAAAGTCTGCTATAGGGCTTTGAACAGCACAGTGCACACGGTTTCCCCTGTTCTTATTATCAGCCGTGTTGAACACAACCATTAAAATCCTTTTTCAATTACTGCTATTTATAGAGGCTGAATCCACGAACAAATGTTTCCTGGTTGTTCTGGGCTTTTAATGACTAATGAGGCTGGCCCCTCAGGTCTGTTCAGTGTGGAGGCCTGTAGCAAGGGGAGCTTCACTGAAGGACAACAGAGCGAACAGAACCAAGCTTTATTTGTTGTGCCTATGAACACGGCTTCACAGAATACCCGCGCTGTACCGACACACTGCTGTTCCGTTTGATTATTGTGGTCGTTAAATCAAATGCAAGAGGTTATCGTTTTTTTTACACTTGCTACATTGAGTTGAAATAATTAGATTGATAACGTTCATAAAAATAAGGTATTTTATAACATGTTTCAGTATAGCTATATAGAATTTTTTTTTCCATTTAACATTGAGGGATGCTACCTTCATAATTTTATATTCATTGATTGTTAAGAGGCCAAAAAATCTATTTCATACTATTTATATTTTATATCAATATTAACCACATTATTAACTATTTAAATACCTCCGATGTGCACTTCTACTTTTTAAAGATAATAATTAATGAGGATATTCAACTCACTTTTTATTTAAATACAGTTTATTAAACGTCTTTCGGGAGGAGACTATCTGGAGCCACACCTACTTCAATCATTCAATCAACCCTCTTCCATTAAAGCCGTTCCTTCCTCCTGTTCCCTGACTCAGACTGAACCAGCTTCATCGCTCCCACCTTCCTCCCCTTCACCTCTTATGGGGGTCTACTCGGATGCATCCGAGCAAGACAGCAAGCCTGCACGTTCGTACCCGCCACACACGCTTACGAACTTAAAGCAGGTCCAGATATTCGAACTCCTGAAACATTCTACAAAACATTTTGAATGTGCACATTCAAGATGTGTTAATACACTAATACACTAGTATTTTTTTATTTAAAAACATCATGGGGTGATGATTAATTAACATGAGCCAGGTCGATTGCGTGATAAATAAGAATTGTTGATTAATCATAAGCTATTACTGCTCTAATTCAGACTATAAATGGGTTGTCCCCTCATCAAAAACATGCCCCAAGTTTATTCAGATTATTTCACATATGTTAGTGTAATCCTGAATTCCTTTTTATGAGCTAAACAGCTCAATGTTCCTAACACCACACATAGGTCCACAGACTAATCAGATTAATCGCTATGCAGATCGAGTGCCCTGCCTGCCCCGAAAGTGAGAACAGCAGACCCGCGCTGAAGAACAATGCAGAGAAAGTGTGTTTTTTGTCGATAATAATAATATATTACATTTGAACACTGTTTTAAATTGCCTCTCGGTCTCCATTTCTGACTGACAGCTGAGGGTTGGTCAGCAGGGGGCGTGGCAAAAGCATTACTCTTGGAGGAACGGGTTAAACGGTATGTTTTGCAGAGGCCTAAAAGACGAGGTGATTCAATTACATTTTTTATGATTTATATTACATTTAGAAAGTGACAGTGCAGTGCTAGTATAGTGGGCTCAAATAGTAATTATAAATGCTTTAAAATGTCACAATATGGCACTAATATGTGATCTTTTGTCCATTTTCGATTACCGGGAAGTGACAGACTCTAACAACGGCGATGGCTGGCGACGCCCACTCTGAGTCTCATTTGACTTTGCCACAAACCAATGGGTGACGTCACTGACACTTTGTCCATGTTATATACAGTCAATGCTATTTAGTCACTTCTCAGGGTTGCCGACTCCTCCTCCTCTATTGGCTGGTCCAAAAGTCGCAGGATGATGTCATTGTATAATTTGTAAATAAACCATACGTTATGCATGAAATACGTTTTCCCCCAAATCCATAGAACAGGTATTGCATGTAGCATGTCATAATTAAAAAACAAAAACAAAGGATTATAAAAATGCAATAAATATTAATGGTAACTAGAAAGTAGATAACAGGAAGGGTCAATTTAAGCTCAATTTATGGGTCAACTTCATTTTAAGCTCTGTGGCTTCAAGCTAGCCTTCAAATCATTATAGCTTTTATCTCTTGTTAAGAAGACATAAAAAACATTTAAAAACTTTTTAAAGAATGCCAAAAGTAGGCTACTTTGTATTTTATGAAATCATAATGGATGTTGTGTGATAGTGGAATATGTGAGATATGTAGGAAAGCTTTTCACTCCCAAGAACAGAGTGCAAGATCACATCACGTAAAACCTCTGATATAGTGAGTGTCACTAAATCACTTAAAGTGAGCAAGTCATGTGACTCGCTGTGGGGTTGCAAATATGATAAATGTTTGTTGACTCTTTTTCTTCCATGTAAATTAACCAAAGGTAATACAGGACAGTTAATGAAACATGTAGAATCCCCAAACCCTCCCTTGTTTAAAAGGATTAAACAAGTAAAAGTAAAGCCACGAATGCTAATAAGTGTTTCCCAATCCTCAAGAAATTCTGGGTGAGTTGAGATGCGTGATCTTGAGGGCTACAAATACTTCATAACTGAATGTTTGGCATGAAAAGAACATTTAATAGTTGATTATTATTTAACCCCCTTTAAGAGAGCCGGGAGCGCTTTCAACCTAATTGCACCCTGTCACCTCTAGTGTTCTAAATATACAAAATGGGTAGTGAGGAACAAGAGAGAGAATAATAGAGCCTTAATAGAACAAAGGGAAGATAATGTGTGGCCTGTGATGGAGGCAAGGTTCCATCAGATGCTGCTGAATACAGAAATGTTTATATGGATCATCTGAAGCTGCAGAAGAAACTTCCAGAGAAAGGATAAATGGGATTTAGTGAGATGGCTCTAAATGTTTTGTAGTGGAATCAGCCTTGTAACTATTCAGTTTATTGGTGTATTTATTCTGCTCTTGCTAATGTTATGCTAATCAGCCTGTCTGTTTGCACATGAAAGCCCAGGCATCACTCTGTAAAGGGAGATGTCAATGTCTTACACAATCCACTTCTAATGAGCCTCAGCAGGTACTGCGATATAACTTGCAGTTACCAAACTCATTTAAGCCTGTCCAAACAGTGTCTTTGTAAATGTCAGGGAATAAAAATCAATGATACATATTTTTAAATTTGAATATTTCAGTTGTTTTTCAGTTGTTTTGCCGGGTTCAGACTGCACGATTGTCAGAGCAGTCGTGTCACAGATGCCTTCACACTGCATGACTGTTTGGGGCAGCATTCAGTCACTGCTGAATTCACACTGCAAGATAGCTCCGCGACCAGGGATTTCACACTGAATGACTTGTTCTCAAACTGTGTCTTGCAAACACTCGCAAGAAATTATTTGAAAATGAGAGTGTGCAAGTTTTTATTTCATTTATTGGCTCCAAATAAACTAAAAAGAACTCCCTTTTGAACCGAAACCATGGTTTATATTGCTGTCTATGCATTTGTATCTCCTCCACAACTGGCTCTCTGATTGGTGGCAGGTATTTACAGACATTATTTCCAGTCTGAACACATTTTACACTACACGATTGTGACTGGCCGTCAGCTACAGATATTTAGCCCACCAAATATCTTACAACCACCCTCCGACTCTTGTAGACTGCGCCTTTGGTAGTTAATACTTTGCGATTGTCACACGTACAAGCTCTGATCTGCCTGTGATTCTGGCCAGTCACATGTGTTTGTTTGCAACTCAAAAATCTGGTCTAAAATCGTGGAAGATTGGTTGAAAAAAATCCCCAAAATACTCCTAAACCTTGTGGAAAGCCCTCATGGGAGAGTTGAAGATGTTATGGCTTCAAAAGTGTGTCGACTGCATATTAAACAGAATGAGAGTAGAATGAGATCAACTAAAGAGCCTATATCATCTTTTGTTTTTTTAATGCATGTTTATTTTCAAACATTTCTTGTTTAAACATGACTCCTTTATGTGACACAACCTGCTATTGGTAATTTGAACTGGGTGCGCTCATTAGATACACATAGCAGTTTCACATTTAAAGCTCCATACATAAGTTTCTCCATCTTAGAGCTATGTTCCACACTGCATTAAAGGTATTTTTTTTTATATATGATATAGACACTTTAATATTTTGGCATGTCATTCAGGTCATATTCTAAGCCTCAATGCATATCATTTGATTAGAATGTTATAAGATACCTTGTATTTATTTATTCATTATGTCACCACAGAGCCTAGAGGAAATAGTCCCATAGTGTCTCAGCAATACAGTATGTTGGTTAAGCAGGGGGGTAAACAATAGAAATATGTTTGTTTTTAAAAAGCAAGCTCTATGTGTGAAAAATATAGTGTACCCTAAATGAAAAAGGCTCTTCTGAGGTAGAACAATATTGCGGGTATGTCCTTTTGTCTGTCTGTATTGTTTATCAACAAAAAAATAGTTTGTCTCATTTTGACTGTTTACCACACTTTCTTGTTTAATTGTCGTTAAATTTGATCAATCACACCATTAGCTATTTATTCTGTGTCTTTCTTAACTCTTAATTGCTGCTTGTTCACAATACGAATGGCATAATACATTTATACAGAAGTGCAATAGCTTAATGAACTTTTCAAACATTGGACACAAAAGCCCCTCTTTAGAATTAATGCCATTCTAGATAGCACCACATTATCACTGTCTGCCCGCCAACTCAAAGTCATAACCACAGCTTACCATAAACGACAACAAAATCTAAGATTTAATTTAGATTATTGGGGTTTTTGAGTGGTTGCAATGGTCAGTCAAAAGTACACATGTTCAAGACTACATTATTCTGAATAAATTTAGAAATGTACTAAAGCTCTTGCATGAGTAAGCACTGATAACAAGCCCTAGACTGTACAAGAGAGACGTTTTTTTAATGGACGGGAACACTTGATTTTTAACTATGGAGAACTCTTTGAAGACACTTGAAGTCATTCATAAATGTGTGAAGTACGTAAATCAAACATTAGTAATGAATTAAAGAATTGCTTCTGGTTTTTTTTATGCCCGACAATGCCTCATGACTTGATAAAATTAACACAAATTTTCTTCTTTTGTTGGCAAGCCCATCTTTGTTCAGGACTAGAAATATGTGCCTATGAAAGACTGTGCTCCTTGCAGTCACTGAGAAGCTGCCATAGAGAGAAAGGGGATGGGAAAGTGACAGTGTAAATCCCTCACACATTTACTCTAGCCCCTCATGTGTCGGGAAAGGGGGGAGGGCAGTGCGGACGATTTAAAAAGAATTTCAGCACATCAGCGATCCTATTTTCTGTCACTCTGACTTTGGATCTCTTAAACCGTTGGATTTTGGGCTGGATGAAACATCTGCCACTGTGCTAAAAACTGTACTCCAAAATTTGGGGATGTCAAAACCTCGAATCATGGAATTTAATCATATGTTTAATATATGACCCTATAATAATAAACTTCCATATAGGTTTTTTTATTTGTTAATCACCACAAATTGTTTTTAAATGTTAAACCCCCAAAATTCTTGAAAGAGGCTTACAGTATTTAGACCACTTCGTCATAATCTACTGTCGTTAATCCCACTATTTCTCTCACATTGGGTAAATGGCATTATTATGTTAAAAGAGTGATTCTACAGTTCATGAATATCCAGTTACGTGGAGGAAGTGGTTTTTACCACTGGTTTTAAACATTGTTGATTCAGACAAATATTTTATCTCAAGGTTCCAGGAGTGAACGGGATTTGTAGTATTGGTGTGGTTAATAATTTAAATATTTATGTGTTTTTGATTTTACACACTTGATCCCAGCAGTCAATTGATGGAACCCATGTTGTATATGTTGTAAATAAATAAATAAAAAACAAACAAAAACAATTCAACCGCTCAAAATAATTAGCCGCCTGATGGTAACAGCCAATAGTAAATCCCCTTTTCTTTGTTACAGTGTTTAGTAGTTTGCAATAGTATCTCAACAAGTATCAAGCTTCTCCTTAGGAATAATAGCCCATTCTTCTTGTGAAGACCTCTCAAGGTCCTGCAGATGTGTTGACCTTCTGGTATAAACCATGGAATTTAGTTTGTTTGTATTGGATTCAAGTCTCAGTTTTGTGCAGTCAAGCAAAGGACACTCAATTTGCTCATTTGGAGATATTTTTCAGCAGAAGTAATGTGTGCTCTAGGTTGTTATCATGCTGTTATCATGAGGTTGTCTTTTTAAGCCTTTCGTATGACTTCGTGTTCTTAAAGTTATCATGTTTCTGTCAACCCCGATGAGATGTCTATTAACAAACACACTGAAACATCCCCACAACATTATACTCCCACTACTGTGTTTCACTACGGGAATGGTGTCCTTGGGGTTAATCAACTATCCCGTATTTCTTCAAACACAGACAATATTTCTATGGGAAAAAAGCTCTAGGTTTGTTCCTAAGATATCCATCAATTATCCTTAGGTTGTTCTTAGCTAACTTCACTTTGGTTGGAGGTTACTCTTTTTCAGAATCCGTGATCATGTGCAGCACTCTAGTGACTCTTCATTCAGACTGCAGTTCCTGACTTAATTGTTCTTCCTCTCTCACTAGCTTTTTTTCCCAAAGTTTTTGCTTCCTTTCTTCTTTTGTATTGGTTTCTTTTAAACTAGTTGATAAAAATGCGTTGATAATTGTGAGTCCTTTTACATCTTTATAAACATTAACAATAATTTTCTCTAATCTAATCTTATTTGTCTTTTCAATGACGGTAGTTATTTATTTGCTGTTTTGCCAGACTAAATGCTTAATCCTTAGAAGTCTGAGGCCCTTTCCAGCATTTTTGCTACTTTACAATTTGCTCTAATAAAATACCTTTAAAACAGTCTTTTGTGGCAATGCTTGAGTTTACTTTTTTGTCATACACCAGCTTTTTTTAGTTGTCCATTTTATTACACAATTCCATAACAATCCTGGACTTGTACAAAAAGTATAATAATGAGCAGTAAATTTGGTCTTTTTTTCCTGCAAAAATAACCAAAAAAAAATCTTTTTTTTTTTATGTTTTACAGCAAAAATCAAGTGTTGAGACAAAATAAAAATGAATAAACCCAAAAAGGAAAGACAATGTCAAAACAATGAGAAAATTGTATAAAAAAACCTCTCCTAAACCTTTATACCAAGCACTTTTTGGTCCGTTGCTTTGTTTTGTTCCAGAATGTAAAAAAACACAAGCCACATCAAAGGTCTTGTGCTTCCAAGGAGTGTCCCTTCTTTTCACCACTAAATGGCACCAATTTGGGGTCTATAAACAAAACTGAAAGACCATTGTGCATTTCTCACATTTTCATATGAATTACCTTGCACATTATGTATCATAACTCTTTTAATATTCGTTTAAAACTAAATATCAAAGCTAATGGCTTTTTTGACACCTACTCATTTTATTTGGAACCCAAAATAAACTTTAGGTGAGTCTTCTCATTCTTACTTGATTCAAAACAGACGCTGTGATTGGCACACAGACCGGTGTGTGCAGAGTTAACTAGGTTATTTAAGTTAATAATGTAATATAGGTTAAATTAATAATAAAAGAAATACATTTTAAAGGGCTAATGATGTTGACCTTTGCAGTTTTATTTGTGTCTTTTAAAAATAATTTTATTTAGACCATACAAACTGTGATGTCAAACCACTCTCTTTCTCTGTTAAACACCAGTTGAGGAATATTGGAACAAAAGGAATTTCTACCCAAAGTTAGTAACGTTTGCACATACTCCAACCCAAAGCAATAATATAGAATTAAAGCAGTGAAGTCAGAAATACTGAGTTCGATTGAAATTGGCTAGTAATTATTTACTGTATCCTCCCATCCCTAGCAACAGTCACAAACACTTCCTCGAAATTCCCTAGAAATCTGTAGTCAAATGGATTAGTAAGTTTAAGGCATGTTTACTATTGCATGAAGGTATTTTTCTACCAGATCGATAGATATTTCTCTTTTGTTTTTCAGCAATACTTCACTCTTCTGATCATTACGGATGGTGTGATCAGTGACATGGATGAAACACGTCATGCTATAGTGCAAGCAGCCAAGTTGCCCATGTCCATCATTATTATTGGAGTGGGCAATGCTGACTTCACTGCCATGGAGTTTCTGGATGGAGACAGCAGCGTGCTTCGATCCTACACTGGAGAGGAGGCCATCCGAGATATTGTCCAGTTTGTCCCCTTCAGGGATTTTCGCAATGTGAGTGTTCCCAAACCTCTGACGATTGAGTTATATAAGACTGTTTTCATAGGCTACCAATACTGAATGCTTTTAAAATGGTAATTTCAGTGGCGGGTCAAAAAGTCTTTGGAGAGCAGCGTTGAGCTTTCAATATTATGTAGATGAAATGACCCGGAGGCTTTAGCTCATACACATAATCAATATTGCCTCAGACAATAGCAGGATTCTTGTTCTGAAACAAATCCAACACTGGATCACAAATGTAAACGGAACCTTCAGTAGGAGTACGAGTAGGCGTTCTGTGGAGCACATGATTTCCTCAACAGCAGGAGGCAACAGGCTGCTCTCCTTCATTCAGACGATAATCATTTAGCTCCGAGAGAATATGGAAGGTGCCAACTTTCTTCACCACACACCCAAATATTGGTGCCATTACTTTCTCATCAAACCAATGTGAATGTAAAGCAGTTTTGACTATGTCTCCTCAATACAATGTTATTATTTTATTCCTGCAGGCTCCCAAGGAAACTTTAGCCAAATCGGTATTGGCAGAGCTACCGCAACAGGTCACACAGTATTTCAAACAAAGGAACCTGTCTCCTAGCAACACGATGCCAGAAAAAGAGCTGGTGGCCTAAAGTTCGTATTGCATGTTGCCAAAACCCTGTTTACAACCCCCTTGACCAGTTCAGTGGAAAAAGTGCATGTTTTATTTTGTACAGACCTGCTAAAGATAAATGTTTTATTTATTCGATTGTTATATATTTATTATCATTTGAAATGCAATGGCCATTTGTGTGTTCATCACAAAAAATGTAATTGTATTTGCCTACATGTAACTTTATACAAATTTGTCTTGGGAGAAAACGCCAGAGTACTTTTCATGTAGTGATCTGTATCTAGTGGTAGAATGGTGCCTTTGTCAAGATGGTGATTTTTGTACATTTATATTGGTTTGTCATGTTCCACTCAGGTCAATAAATGTCTCTTGGGAAAACTGGTGTACACATTGCATGGGAGACAGTGATACAGGAACTAATGGTGTAGCACTGAGAAACGAAACCTTTCTCCACCAGAAACCTAATTTAAACGTTTCTACTAAAATAAACGTTATGATGTTCTCCGCTAACAATCAACACAATTCACATGAGAAACACTTTTATTGTCCATTCTTTTTTCAGCAAACAATACAGTTGCATGCCATTCCAGAACAGTTCATGAAACTCCAGCATCCTTAGCATTTTGCTTAAAAAGATAAACATCGACAAAGAAAAATAAAAATTTGACAATCGTCTAAATGTCTTTGAACGAGCTCACAGTATGCCTGTTTTGTCCGGGACTTTTGATTAAAATGTTTCATGTCTTCTCGATCCCCTGCTGTCAGTCAACCAGTCCGTGTTTCCTTGGCCACTAGAACTCTGCAGGGTAGCTGGGAAGCTGCGTCGCCAGGTTAAGCTGCCAGGGGGTTAAACTGTATGGAATGTAATACGAGGAGGATTGGGGGGATTGTCATGTTTTGAGTACACATCAACAGCCACAAAAGAAGTTAACATTAAGCCTTTAATCAAGTACAAGCACCAGACCAAACACTGAAATAACAGATACCTGCGGCTAGAGGATTTTAGCTAATAGTGCTCCACGCCGCTGAGAGGGCGGTGCGTGTGTCTATCTGAAGAGCCTTTGGCGCTTTAAGGGATAGCCAATCTGGTCCACGCTACCTTCGAGGTCGCTGCTGGACTCAGAGTCGCTGCTGCCCGAGTAGGCGCCGAGCCCTGGTAGGATGCCCACGCACACAGCAGCTGAGGGTAGGTGGAGGACACCCGAGCGCATCACACCAACATTGGGGGATTCAGACTTGGCCGCTTCGTGCTCTAAAAACACATGACAACATAGAGCGCACACGGTGCATTTCTTATCTTTAGCAATATGTTAAAGGAGCCATGAAGTGAGATAACGAAGGCCTTCATCTAAGAACTGATGGAGCAATAAAGGCAGCAATACAGTTTCAGAAGTTTAAAGTTTGTCAACCGGTATCAAAAAAATGGTAAAAAAAATAAAATACAAGTATAAGTCTTTTACAGAAGGATTACACAGAACAAAAAAACACAACTGTTTAGATGAGGTAACTGAAATACGCTTTTAAAGATTGCTCATTTATTTATGAATTTATACGAATATGTTCCGTCAGATTGTTCTAGTAACTTCAAGATAAGCCCAAGTTTGACTATTGATTATTATATAAACAAGGCTCCTCTGTCGCTGATGGATGTTGAAGTTAATCTGTAAGAGATAGATTTTAAAATATTGTTTTCCTGTATTCTTCTTTTGGCAATGGTTATAGAGCCATGTATATAATATATATTAATCACTACAGCGTGATGTGATGTAAGAGTTTCCTAGACCTGCTTCATCGAGTGTCATGGTTGTATGATAAAACATTCATTTAAGATGGTATATCAGGACCCTTATTAAAATCAAATACCGTTTCACAACTGTAATGACATCGATAAATATCTGTATACTCTATATCATGCTTTAGACCTCGAACACGGTGCAAGACATCACAAACACCCCGGCGTTATGTTATGTTTACACAGCATTAGTGTTGACCAGCAAAACCAAAGACTGCTCACCTGCTTGACTGCCGTTGTCTGTTACCGTTTCCTCTGTCTTCTGCTTTTTGCTTCCTTCTGAGGACTGAGATGAGCTGGAGAGATTAATTACACAGTTGTCTAAAGGGTTCAATAGCTTTATAAAAAACTTAAAACTTGCACCGTACAGAGTGACTTCTTTGCCCCATACCCAGATGGCATCAACACCACCCAAAGGCATTTCTGGGTCTTAATACATGAACTCATTGCTGTGGTAAGAAACATAATGCTCCCACTTTCAGGAAACTGACCAGGAAGAAGAATGTTTCTGGTGACCGCTGGACATTTTGGTAAATAAAATGTAAATTAGTTTATTTTGTTAATCAAACGATGTAATAATTGTGCATCAAGTTAAGTATTTAGAGAAAAAAAATGTGAATAGCAATGTTGAATGCACGTCTAAAGTGAGTGCAGAGGGGAACACAAACATTAAAGAGCCTACATGATCATTTTGAAAAGGTCATTATTTGGATTTTGAAGTCTCCAACAGGTTGAAATGCATCCAAGGTAAAAAAACACTGTAATTATCTTTTAATACATGTTTATTTTCACCAGACTCAAAAATGAATCGTTTTATGACTTGTTCATACAAATCTCCTCCTTTACGTGACGCAAACTGCGATGATTGGTAACCCGAACCGTCTGCTCTCATTGGATACTGTGTCACACGCATTGCCCAAACAGAATGTATAAGCACAAAAAGGAAGAGAGAGCCGCGGAAATGTCAGCACAAAACAAAACCTTTAAAAATGGGTTTTGGAAGTGGGGTTTGTCACTGTCCTCAAGCACAGTGCTTGGCGTCACTGCTTTGTTTACAAATACTGAGTGTAATGACAGACATGAGGACTGTGCTGCCGTTTACTGTACTATCGTGGCTTACGGCATGTACAGGATTGGATGCATGTTTCCCATTTGATCACCAAACAGGCGCTTGTTTTTTTGTAAACTCAATGCTTAATACTCAACCAATCGGTTGGCCACCTATTGGTTAGTTAGGGAGTAAGACGTTTTATGGGTTCATTGAGTTTAAAAAACTGTTAAAAAAAGCCTCAGCAATTGTCAACAAAGGTTTACATGGAAAAAGAAATCGACCAGATGTTTTCGTTTTTGACAGTAAACTGATTTGTTTTGTGCATAGAACTCACTCAATGCAAAGCTGAATCTTTAAACACATGCACCAAGTTCTTCTCTGAGTATTTCAGATATTTATTGGCAAACTTAAGGCAGGAAGGTACACATGCTTTCTTAAACAGGGAGACTTGGATCACACGGCAGGATGTAAGTCCGTCATAGTGTTCTTTGTTACCAATACTAGTTTCTTGGTGACAAAAGTTCCAGCTGCTTTGTGATTGATGATATTGATGAGACTGTTAATTATTTTACACTTCTTCTATTTGTGCATGATGTGTTTAGTACTTTAGATGAAAGGTGTTTAGTACTCGACAAATACAAGGAGCAGTTTCAGACACTTTGGTTTCATACCTTCGTCGTTTTACTGCTCCAGCTAGTAGATGTGCCTGAGACAGGTGAGTGCTTCTGTGCTCGCCAGGTTTGGGTCCTGTCTTTTTGTCTGACTCCTTCTTCTGGCTTTCATTAGCAGCTAGTTTCTGTAAAGCACTGTAAGTTTCATGTAAGGAAAAAACAATCAACTTCCTTGCAGCGCTGCTTAAGCAAACTATATTATCATTTTAAACTAACGTCTGCAAGGATTCATAATAACGGTTTTCACAGAACAAAAGTGAGTCAGCTGAGGAAGCGGTTGCCCATAGCCCGACCTCTCAGAGCTTAGAGACCACAGGTCACAAAACAAATCAACCCAGTTTCCTTTTCTTGTGCTGCTGAAAAGCAGACACCTACAAAGACAATTTGCTGCCTCTGAATATCAGACTCCCTAGAACATGGGCTCAGCACTGTATAATGCTACAGATCATGTCTCTCAGCAGTGCTTTTAGATGCAGTTATAAAGCCCCAGGAAAGGTTTTAGTTGCCACGACAACACATCCTCCAACATTCTATCTACAGACACACCTGATTGGCAGAAGAGAAAGGCCATGGCTCATCATCTCGGTTGTTTGATGAGAAATCAGTTACAGACTATGGGCACACACTTGCTTTAAACTCATGGTACAATGGAACAAAATGTACAAATGTGATGAATGTGGTACGAGCCGCAATAATTTCATGAGTCGCTTTGTATCTGTGAGCGTTACATGCATACATTGCTTTCATAAAACACAAAAACTTTATTCTTAATCCATTTGGTTGAATACGATGTGAACTATTTAGGGAAAAAAAATACAAATCACGACCAAACTGGTTGAAACGGGGGCATCCTGACAGCACCACACTCCAGAGTGGAGCCCATTCTCCTTAATATTGTCTGCATAAGGTGCTTCATCGTGATCAGCATCTGAATTGAAGTGTCAGTACTACTGATAATACCGGGTAGATTTATTTTTGAAGGAATTATGTGTCTAGCTGTTATTTGTGGCTACAGTTGACATTCACAACCTATTATCAATCTAAATTTTTCAATTTAAAAGCACTACAGCGTGGCATCACCTGATTACTCCCCATTTCCTTCAAACATTTTAAAATCAACTAACTAAAAAAGTTATCAATGAACAAGGAAATCAATAAAAAACTTGTTACAGAGTTGGAATGTTGAATTAACCAAGCTTTTGATTATAGGACAAACCACCCCGCACTATGATGCTTTCCCTGGTTACGATATTGGGAGTACTTAGAACGTTGGTAGGCCATGGCTTGTGTAGGATTACAAATTTAACATCCTTTTTAAGCTATGCTTTTACTCATAAATATTTAACAACAGCCAAAAGCTATGTGTTTAACTTGTATTGGCTATTTAAGATTCATCACAGTCCCCAAAGGTTTCCAGTGTTTAAGATACAAAGAAAGAATGTTTTAGTTTGCTGTCTTGAAGGATTTTGGATGACTGCAGCTCTGAACATTAAACTGGTTCTGTTACCCCAAAATCTCCTGGTCTTCGATTCTTGAGTTTCCTACACTTGGCAGTGAGGTTTTTCTCATTCCCTTACAAGTCCATTTCATAATAACTAGCACTAATTTAATGCTAAACTTCATACGTTAGTGTCTGATGATTTTAGCATGTGTTGGCACTGAAATTTCAACAGGATCAGTGTTTTTTAATACCCATCTCTGGTGTAAAGATATTAGTTGATGTTCCAAATGTATTCCCCAGTTTATATTAGTAGATAAAATCGGGTCCATTTGATTCCAGACCTGATCTTAACAAAATCAAAAGAAAAACAAACAAAGGGTGCTCTAGCTATTCGAGGAATGATGGAATAAAACGTATAATTAGCATTAATCGCTTTATGAAAAGATCACACGTGAAACCCTTCCGTGAATGGTTCTCATTGAAATGTTCCAGTTTTCTTAGTTCATACAGCTGTACATCTGTGAACTCTAACAAGGTACAAGAACTCTACTGTTCAGGAGCCATCAGCACGCTTGACAGCCAGAAAGTCTTCCACCAGCAGCTTAACGAAGCTAAGAAGACTCAGACCCAGGCAGAAAGCAAAACTCCCCGTCAATTTCTCAAAAGCCCCATGACGTTGAAAAAGCATGGGCTTTCAGGCGCAAAAGGATATTCGGTATTCCTTTATCTCCTGAGCTTCCTCATCCCGTCTGTGTTTCTCGATTAGAGATTGCTGCCGCGAGACCTCATCAAGAAAGCTGGACTCATCTTCATCCAAACCTTTCACCATGTTCTCTGTAAAGGAACACAACAATGATTTAATATACATAGGTTCTTTAACCCAGGGCTGGAAATAATGTGGAACGCAATCTGGGGAGTGTTTGGGTTTTTACTAAATTCTTGCACATCTTTATGAACCAATAAATCACTTCTAAATTCACTTCTCCGTGTAAAATCAGTTTTTTTTAACAAATCAAATGATTCCATAACTCCATAAATCATTAGTTGCACACCATTACGTAAAGGGAACAACAGCCTCTTCAGGTTATTTATTAAGTCTTTAAAAGACTTTTCTGTGCCGTTGTCTTTCACATCCCTCCCTGTTCGCTATCCCCTTACCTCCCGCCTGTTAGTGATAAAAGCTACTGCGTAAAAAAAGCTATCTTTATAAAATTGAATCAGCAATAGCATAAAGCAACACCTTTTTATTTGTTGAGAAGCATGATAATTCATATTTTCTGAAAAAAATGGCAGAGAAACTGTTATTGGACAATATATAAATGGTAAATATTCTATTGGTTTTTAACCCTTAGAAGTCTGGGGCATTTTGAGAGTTTTTTTTATGGAATTTGCTGTAATAAATGACCTGTAAAACAGTATTTTGTGGCAATGCTTAAGTTCAATTTAACACAACCCCGGCTTCTTCCCAGATTTTTTCATTACATTACACAATAATTCCACAGCACACCTGCAATTTTACAAAAGATACAATGAGTATTAAATGTGTACTTTTTTTTACTGCAACACAAAAATCTCAAAAATTTAGTTTTATAACGAAACTCTAAATTGTTGAAACAAACAAAAAAAAAACATAAATCCCCCACAAAAAGCAAAGACAAGGTCAAAACAATATGAAAATTGTATAAAAAAATAAACCTGTCCAAAACCTTATACACTGTTCCAAGCACTTTTTGTGCCATTGTATTCTTTGTGTGCCAGAACTTTGAAAAACACAAGCCATATCAAGGGTCTTGTACTTCCAAGGGTTTTCCCTTCTTTTCACCACTAGATGGCACCATTTGGGGCCTGTAAATGAAACTGAAAGACGATCATGCATTTTCTCAGAATATGCAATTGTGTCATAATTCTTGTAATGTTTGTTCAAAACCATAAATATCAAAATTAATAACCTTTTTGGAACCTAGACATTATATTTGAAATTTAAATTAAAGAATTCAAAATACCCCATGTGATCGACCGATGTGTGTGCGTGTGAGAGACACACACTTCTAAAGGTTGATAAAACAAATAATTTAACCAACTTACACATGACAACTGTTCACTCAATATGCCTCACTCATAAAGTCCGATGAAAGAGAGTGTAGTACTGAGAAGACATTCACAACATGTTTCAATGCAGGCACAATTCTAATAAAAAAAAAAATATTGAATGAGTGCGAAATCACAAGCTTTTCCATCCAGCTCTGTTAAAAAATCATGTAATTTATGCAAATTCAGATTTCATGTCATTATTCCCCAATCTTATATTTAGGCTGGCCACAGAAAATTCCCTCTGCAACACCCCCCCCCCCCATTGCCCCTGCCACAAACCTCACTGCTTTCATATTAGGAGATGTGGCTCCAGAATCAACAGCAATAGGAGCAGCAGTGGTCGCTAGGGAGATTGAGAGTGGGTTTGTCGCCAGGGATACAGAAACGAAACCAAGATGCTAGGATCATGCCAGTCTCCCATCAAGCACCGAAAGAACAGACCTGCTCCTGATCACCACCACTCCCATCTGTTCACACTCACAGACACCCACCAACAGGCCCAAAGACACCAGTCCGTGTGCATCTACACTCAAACGTGTTTGGTAATGGATAGAGCCTCTATCCTCGAGAGCCAACCCCCCTGAGAGCATTTGAAAGACCTGTGTTTGATGGAAATAAAAGAGCATGAGCGCTTACTGAATTTAAACTGCTCCTCAAATTCCTCCTGCTTCTTATCTTTTTGTTCTTGTAGTCGTTCAAACAGCGATCTGGGGTCGTACTCCTCTTCAGGTGCCTCTGTAGAGAAGCAAGAAGGAACACAACTCAAACTTAGACGAATACATATGAAGAATCCTATGTTTATTTTTAAGCCTCTAGTTAAGTTGGTTGAGCGACTGGCGACCTGTCCAGGGTGTACCCCTGCCTCTCGCCCAATGTGCACCGGCAGACCCCCGTGACCCCAAAAGGGAATAAGCGGGTTGGAAAATGAATGAATACGTTGGTTGGTTGATTGTGAAGGTCTCACCCTCTGGATCCTCCGGCTTGCGGACCTTCTCCCATTCTTCCTGCCTTTTCTTCCTTTTTTCGTCTAATTCAGACTCTGATACAAACTTTCGTGTGAGATCCGCTCCATCTGCCATAGCAGAATCTACAGCATACAGTAATTAAATGCCTTTAATTAAGAACCACGTGATTTCTCAAAGCATCACACTCACCCAAATGCTCTTTTACCACGATGAAAGGGAGTTTATGATGTCATCCGCAGTAGATTCTGTGCAAAAAATAAATAGGATAATTTAAATGTGATATTAAACTACATTTTTCCAATACAAAGCATTATTCTTTTATTTGCTTAAGGACACAAAACAATGTTTCAGTCCTGGCGTATTAGTATGGATCGCTTCAGGCTGAGACGTGTTCATTTATTTTTGAAAAATGTAACTACTGCCCTCTGGTGTTTAATTTGAACACAAACATTTTCAAGTTGCGAGTGATTTAAAACATTATGATTAAATACGTTAAAGGTGTACAATTCATGTTATATTACAACTTTTTCCTCTTTACTCCAGAGTCTTTTTCTCTTGCTCTCTGGCTGGGAGCTTCAAAGTTCTGAACACTAAGTCACAAGGGAAGCTTCATTATTCAGTTTCCAGCTCATGCATCTCCCATCCTTTCAGCCATGCATTTTACATCTTAGACTTTTATCTGGATATAAGAGAAATTATTCATGAATGCAGTTTTTTTTAATCTCCTTATTGTTTACCCTTGTCTATATGTCTATAATTTGCATGTAGCGTCTGTATTCATCTTGGTTGCACAATAGAAGCTCATTCTGATTCAAATCTATACTTAGATAAATATTAAATATCTGCTTCTATCAGATGATAAATATATTGAACATCTGAAATAGTTTTTTTTTAGTTGGAAATACTATTATTAATAAATGTACACAAACATTACCCTAATTGAATCACAAATATTTTAATAAACTCAAGTATAAACCCTGATTGCATTCAGGTACATCAATAAAAATAAGATCATGAAAAATAGTGAATACGGAAATGGAAACATACTCATTACTTTTCATTAAATATATAATAAAATAGCAGTTGTTTGACGCAAGGATTGTATCATTCTAGCCCATATCTAGGATTAACTTGTGTGTTGTGGCATCAACCACTCCAGCAACCCCACATTCTAAAAGAACAAATCCTTTCAAGGCTACGGTTTCCATTTTTCTCACGCTCCTTGTGGAGGGTGTCAATTACCATCTGACGAAAACCATGGACGTCCAGCCCATTGACAGGTAATTTTCAGGAAGCATTTGCAGATAAAACATAATTTGTGTAAGGCGAATAATGTTGGACGAGTTTCACTCCCTGAAATGTGCGTTTAGCTGAATATGAACCTGTAATTTATCCAGGACTAAGCGAACAAACCCCGTCCTAAAGAGAAAGCCACTAAACTCTAAAATTGATCTGTATAGTTTGCATAACACATACAATGCGTATAGAAAAACATCAATAATGTAACTTTCATAGCAAATGTCGCTATGGTTGTGTTTATAATCTGTTTACGTAGCGACGATGTGATTAATATTTCGAGCAATGTAAAAATTGAAAAGAAACCAGCCGCTTTCCATGAAACATGCTAACTTCTAAGAAAGCAATAAAGTTAAAACAGTACATTCGGGGCACACCGCGTCTTCGGGGCCTGATATTGATCCGAAAACTTGTATGCAATAATATGATCCACTCAGATTATCAAAATTGTTATTTATTTTATAAAAGTGCTGGCGTCTTGCACATTATACAACCATAATAACAACTAAGACAAAGCGATCAAAGCGGAATTATTTCCAGAAGGAAATGTGATCAGATCTTTACCTTCTCCGGTTTTGTGCCTCTCTAAAAGCATACCCTAAGGAACATCGACCAAGATTACGTAGTTCCGCTCACACGAGCCGCGTGGCTTTTTGGAAAATGTAGATTTTACTTTTTTGGCCTGTCTAACCTTTTGTGTTTTGACTTAAATTTTTTTACTTATATTTTCTAATGTTATTTACATTATATTTCTGGATCAGGGAATTAGCTTTAAATATAAATAGTTAGCCGCGTGCACCAAGGCAGAGAAGATTTAAATTCACAAATGTAATACAATCTAGTATATTTATTTATTAACCCATTTGTTAGAAATTTGAGCTGCAATAAATTGCGTCCTCCGATTTGTATACTTAATTATGAGACTGTTGGATATTACTGATATAAGAAAATAATATTGGATCGAAGTAATATTTACCTATTAATAAAAGCTAGCTAGTCATGTATTCAATTATCCGTTGACACATTTATCTATATTTGCCGAGTTTCCAAAATGTAAATATCGTTTTCTATGACGGACCGTTACTTGACGTCATCACGCACTGACGTTAAGAACAGCTGAATCTCTTTTTAAACCGGTTCTTTGTAACGAACTATTCAAAGGAACCGTTTCGCAGAAGTGAGTCGGATTCTCCCTACGAACACTATGCATATCCACTGACACAAATACCATTAATATCCGTTGCTCTTCTTATCAGACAAATGTATCGACCTAACATCAGTTAGTGATAGATTGACTTTAAATGTGAGCAAGCAAAATGATGAAGTTGTTGAGTGTATGAAGACGAATCATTTCGATGGGAAGTAAAGCGCAAACTCAACACTTCCCGTGTAGTCTTTGTGTATGGCCTACGGATCATTTCTGATAGATTATCAGAAAAGTGTCGAATTCACGGGGTGAGTAAATACCTATTTGTTGAACAAACCTTGTAAAAATACTAAAATACGTGTTTGTGTATGTTGTGATTTAAATATGGGGTTTTAACTGGTGTTTTGTTCATCTGTTTGGAGGTGTGGCTAGTTACAGGGCTGCTAACATTCATTTTAGGTTATGTCCTGATGTAAGATGTTTCGCTATCATTTAACCCTAACCCTTCTGCATTGCCTTTATAAAGAGTATCGTTTGGTCTTTGTTCAGGTCAGGATCTCATTTAGACATGATGCATCTTAATAAACATATTCGATACATGAGTCATTATCTTTTAAGGGATATTTCGACATTGAACACAAGCCTGATCGCTCATTTTTTGTTTTAGGGTTTCGCTTTATGGTTGGACCAGTTTAAAAAGGAAGAAACTAAGTTAACTCACGACAGTGAACGCTTTCTAGTCAGCTCACTGACTATCAATGTTTTCACTGACTGTCATTTTAATAAATAACATTTATTACTGAATGTCAGCATCTTGCTGTTTGTGAGCTTTTAGTGAGTTTTGCTTTGTTTGATTAATGCTAGCTGTTGCTTAGACAGAAAAAACGTGTTAGTTACAGCTGCTGCTTGCTTTTTTTGTATTTATCAATACTTATCTTTTCTTAGGTTTTAGCTTGCCTGTAATCCGAGTTTAGCCTAGTTTTTACACGAATTGGTACATTCACAACTACTTGAACATGCATGTATTTACACTCTATGTATGCATGTATCATTTATTGTTGTACAGAATACACCCAGATGTAAATGAAGAATGCTTTTAGAAATATAAATAGTGATTTATTTTTTTTGTAAATGTACGAAATTCATAATGAGAGAAGAGTTGGTTTTTAGTGCTACCACCTTTTGTATTCAAATAAGGATAAGTTCATATAGATGCACTAGCACGAAGTCAGGGATTCGTAGGATTATATTTGGGTATATGCTCAACCAATCATACCTAACAGGTGACTATGATCATCAATGTCACACGTAGGTTGAAACTTAGTAATGAACTGAAACAGAAACGAAGTTGTGCTTAGAACTGGGTAAGGAACTGCCACACTCTCCTATTAAGGTGAGATTGACTTTTTCTTGTAATGGCAAGGTTGAGTACAGCAACAAAGACACAAGGTTGTCAACAAGGTCTCTTCAACACAGAGATGTCAAAATGTGCTGTTCAAGCTCCTTTTTTGAAGAAGCACAAAAAGGTAGGTTAAAAAAAGAAGGAAATTTGTTCTGCGAAGCGATGCAGTTATGAGTGTCTGCAGGCAACAGTGAAGCTTGGTGGAAGTTTCTTGAACATTAGGCTCTGCTTTTCTGCAAATGTTTTTTTTTTTTTTTTCCGGATTAACAGTGTTCTCGATGCTGAGAAATTTAAGCAATTCTATTTGGAGGCGTTTGGTTGTCCAGAAATGTATTATTATTCTGAAGCAGGGCAATGGCCCCAAGCATACAGCCAAAGTCCAGAACTATTGGAAGTAATGCCATGGCTCTCACAGAACCATACTTTCAACATCATCGGAAGTTTCTGCGATTAAAGGAAGAGAAAGGAGAAAGCCACATCCACAGAAGATCTGGGTTTAGTTCTCCAATATGTTTGGAACAACCTAGCTGTCATGTTTCTTGAGGAATTGTGTGCACAGGAACCTGCTGTTTAGAAAGCAAAGGGTTTTCACACAGTGTATTTGATTTGCATTCCTCTTTTCCTTGTTCACTGCATTTTTTCATTGATGAAAATAAATGATTAACACTTAGATTTTTGCAACCGTTTACAACAAATGATTTTTAATGTAACTTGTATGCAAGTTAAAGTACTCTGCTTTCACTAACTGTTTTCTCTTTAATCTTTTTCAGGAGTGATTTTCTCCCAGGCTATAGGATGTGTGTTGACGTCAAACATCGGTTTAGTTGGTTTGCGTCTAGCTGCTGATTGTCTACAGTAGCAGGATGACCGAAATGTCTCCTCAACTAATACTGAGACAGCCACTAAAGTCCTTCCAATGATATGATAGTAGCCACCTGGATTGCATTTTGTGCCACCAGGAGCCTTGTGCGGGTTCTCCGACTCACCATAGAACAGCTGCAATCAGTGCAGTTTTGGGCCAATCTCTCGTTCATTGGAGCCATGGGGAACAGCTGTGTGTGCAGGGAGGACAGTGATGTGGAGGAAGGATCAGCCCCTCGCAGACAGCTACGGCGAGTAGACAACTCTGCTTCAGATCCCCCAGAGGCCAGGAGCAGCCGGCCAAGGGACCCAGTTCGACCACCACGGAGAGGTCGAGGACCACATGAGCCGCGTCGGAAAAAGCAAAACGTGGATGGGTTGGTTCTAGACACACTGGCTGTCATCAGGACACTTGTTGACAAGTGAGTGAAATTGAGATCTGCACAGATGTTCTGTATAAAGGAATCTTTGCAAGGTTGCTATAATTTGAGTAAATCTATATTGCATTGTGGCTTTTTAAAGAGATTTTGTCTCCACTCTGTTTTTTTCCCTGGAAGAGCTAAGTAATGAGGATGCCATTATTTATTTATCCTTTGCTTTGGTCTCACAGCACCACATTTAATCTTAATGTATTGCACAAGACAACAGGTTGTGATAACCGAGAGCTTCTTCATGTTTCTTTTAACATTGTAGCCTGCTATCAGAGTTCCAAGGCACTTTTCTTCTCACTTTGTAGATAATTCCACTCACCCATCCCAACTTATAATTGGGCGATTAAAAAAAAATTGAATCTCAGATTTTTTTAGACAAAATTCAATTGAAACATCATGTACTGTTCTTGAAATTGAAAATAACACTAGAGTGAGTCTTGCGGCTTGTGAAATGGCTTGCTCACTGGCTTGAACCCTTTCCAGAAAATGTGCCTCTCTTGAAAACATGTTTTTCGATGTTGCTAACTGTGGAAACACTATTAGGGGGAATCACATATCATATCATGGGACATATCAAAGTAAAATCAGAAAATTAATGTCATTTATTTAGATCAATATGAAGCACAAAATAAACTTTTTGATTTTTCTGATTAATTGTCCAGCTCTAAGCCAAGCACTAGTAGAGGTTCACTCTAAAAGATAAATATGTTTTGCATGCCCTGTTTTTGTAGTTCTTATTGTGTGAAAATGTTAGGTTGGCACGGATAGTTTAGTAGGTTTTCCTCTTCAGAATCACAGGAAGAAAAAAATGATTATATTACAGTATTGAAAGAGGAATTAGACGTCGGGCATCTTTGCGGTGGACCAGGTTGCTAAACAATAAATACACTCTTTGAAGTATGTGGTCTTTCCATTGGGGCATGGATCTCTTTAGCTATGTTCAGACTGCAGCATGATGGGACCCACTGTTTTTTTTTTGTTTCTGATTTGATCATCACCATCTGAACGACTCATTTCAGATTTTTTTTTCAAATGCAATCCAGGTTGCTTTAATGTGTGGTCCTAGATCGGAGGCCGTTCCAATTTCTTTTATTTCAAAAGCAACCTGTGTCTGAACAGCTAAAAAGATGCTGGAGAAGACTGTTTTCCTGTGATTTCGATGCAAGAAGGTGATCATATGTGTATATAAAGAAGTACAATGAAGATATGGTTGTTAAGATAACTCCATCAATATTTAAATTCTGCCTTGAAGTTGTCTCCTCTTCTGCACGTACGTGTTGCAACACATTTTAAAATGCTTCATTTCATAACATAAGAAAAACTATTTCTTAGGTGGGGGCCCGGGGGGAAGATGGGCTTCCCCCACCATAGCATCATTTTTTTTATAACATGTTGGACTGGCATCTGATTTATGAGCACCAAATGAACCACAAGGGTGTTACTACATAGTGGGCTCAAATTCTAGTTCCTGCTGTGGATTTGCTCATGCCAGACTCCGTCATGGAGCATCTCTAGAGATTGCACAATTGCAGTATGAGGTTTTTTCATTCTAGACCAGGCCTCCGAAGTGACTGTATAGGCCCTGAATCTGAGCAGGGATTTTTCTTGCAGTGTACAATAACTCATTATACCATTAGGCTTTCATAACAAATCTCTAGAGCAACCAAGAACTAAAGAAGATGCTTAACCACTCATTCATCTGGGGTGTGACTATTGGGCTTTCTGTCTTGGCCTGCTTTACTTTCACATTTACTAACAATTTTTAAAATTATTATTTGTATTTCAGTGACCAAGAGCCGCCATACTCCATGATAACGCTCCATGAGATGGCAGAGACTGGTGAGTGCGCTATATAAATAAATATAAACATTAACACATTACATATATAAATATACATCTGCTATTTAATATATTTAACTGAAATTTCTTATCCCGAAAACTAGTGATTTGTGAAGGAAAGATTTTCATTGCTTCTCAAACTTTTGCATGCCACTGTATTATTTTCACGTTCAGGTTTTGTCATGTTATTGTTTATTATGTTCAATTCGCTGGTGAATACGTGTTCAGAAACTCTTCAGTGTTTACCTTTTTAAACAAATTTTTAATTAGAAACTCATTCTCTTCCTGAATAAGTAACAAGTGCAAAATTCGACTCTTAGCTAGATAGAATAAATGTGCCACATCCGTCAATTTATATAATTTATACTAATTATTATATCACAATGTAATGATTAACTTAAAAAAAGAAGACTATATTGTATTTAATTTGTTGCAGTTCGTGTTGCGTATACTTAGTGGAATTTTAGGTACTTGTTGAAACTAACAAAATGTTTGGTGGAAGTGACTCATAATCCTGTGTTTCAACTAGTGGCTTTCAATTTTACATGAGTTTAATGCCCTCACAGGATATGTTTCCTTCTGAATGCGCTTACACGTCATTTGCACACTCTGTTTGATGAAAAATAGCTAATCGTTAAGAATTAATCTCTGTTGATTTGTAATAATTCACTGTAATTTGAAATGGCCACACAGTGCACATTTATTCCTACCATTATAAGCCATATTTCATGTCTACTGTAACTGTAATTACACGTCTTAAAACGTTGCGTGTTCTGCTAATTGTGCTTTCTCTGTTGTCTTTGTACCCATTGTAGATGATGGTTGGTTGGAAGTGGTGCAGTCTTTAATTCGGGTAATTCCTCTCGATGACCCTCTAGGACCTGCTGTTATCACCCTGCTGCTGGATGAATGCCCTCTGCCCACCAAAGTAAGTTTAACGATGGAAAAGTAAACCTTTTGAGTTTGTTAACTTACCATATAACACTGATAGCAGTGTCAGTTCTAAACACGGGAAAGAGTGCAGTAGTATTTTTACTAGCAAAATGCAAACAAAGTTATTTTATTTTGGTGTTTGAAAGTTGGGCTGGTCGTTTCAATGTTACTGTGATTATTGTTCTTGAAAACACTAGAGACCGTCTAGTGCCGAAGATTCATTCATTCATTTATTCATTTTCATTCACGCTTATTCCCTTTCGGGGTCACGGGGGTCTGCCGGTGCCTATCTCCGGCACACATTGGTACACCCTGGACAGTTCGCCAGTCCATCGCAGGGCAACACTCACACACACATGCACACCTAAGGGGAATTTAGATTATTCAATTAACTGAACTGCATGTTTTTGGGGATTGTGGGGGAAACCGGAGTACCCGGAGGAAACCCACGCAAGCACAGGGAGAACATGCAAACTCCTTCCAGGAAGGTCACCGGCGAGCCCTCAGTGCCGAAGATACAAACCAGAATAATTTTTTGAAAATAAGTTTTTTTTTTTTGTTTGTTTTTTGCCTGCATGCATCCATGTTGGTACTCATACCATCTATGAATTACTGGGGAGAGGGAGGCATCACAGAAAAAGAAGCTCACTGTGTCATACCAAAATATGACAAAGATATTATATAATGAAACAACTTTTCTACTTTATAGATTTATCTGTGGTTGGAAGCTATTCTTCACGCCTTTTTAAAATAAAGACTCAAACCTGAAATGTTTACCAATAGTTTCTATTTGTGGCACACTTCATCCAAACACATTGAAACTGTAGGAAAATAATTTTTTGGTGTGTCTATTAAAAATCAAGAATCTTCATCATTTGTGGCTTTGTTTGAAACTATCAAGTTGAAAAATCTATTTTTATTCTGTCAGGATGCTCTGCAGAAGCTGTCGGACATGTTGAATCTTAGTGCTGCAGTGGCACGACAGGATGCCCTCATACCTGCTAAACACCGTAACACCACAGCAGTTCTAGGTTGCTTGGCTGAGAAACTGGCTGGTAAGGCATTCCATCTGAAACTATGTAAAAATAAAAATGATAAAACCCTGTACCCTCTGCCAAAATGGCTGTTGTTGGATCTTTCTTTGGAGGTTCATTGAAGTTGTGTTGATTGTACAAGAACTATACTTTTTTTATTTAGAATTTTAGAAAGACATGTAGAACACTCAGTGTCATGATTATTTTGAACACACAAAAAACAACTGTCTAAACCATCTTTACTCTAGCCTGATTCCCTGAAGTTAAAGGCTGAGTTTGTTATTTTTGTGTCCTGCGCGCTCCCTCAGGGTTCTGAAATTTGACAGCTCTTCTGAGGCTACATGCTCTCTTCGTTTGCAAATTGTTCCCTGTTTTTAAAGTGAAACATGTTGCCTGTAGGAATCATTTAGCTAATCCTCGAGTATTTTATCTTTTCACTTTACTGCCCACAGGTCCAGCAAGCATTGCACTTCTTAGCCCTGGAACTCTAGAGTACTTGCTTGAGAGTTTGGTGAGTTGGTTACATTTACTCTGATGAATACATTCCAAAATACACTAATATTTGAGTTTTAAACCATTTTGTTCTTTCATGTAGTTTCCCTGTGTTTTTTCTTTCGTTTGTTTTAATCCTAGAGTTCAGAGTCTCACCCTACAGTTATGCTGTTTGCTCTCATTGCTTTAGAGAAATTCTCCCAAACCAGTAAGTCACTGGTATTCATTTATAATCACGTTTGGATTTTTTTCTAATGGAATAGAGATCTTAACTATAAGCTTATTTGATTCTAGGTGAGAACAAGTTAACAGTGTCCGAGTCATCTATTAGTGAGCGTTTGTCTTTTCTGGAGTGCTGGGCAGATCACCCAGACTACTTAAAGCGTCAGGTGGGCTTTTGTGCCCAGTGGAGTCTCGATAACCTTTGTGAGTAATGATATTCATGACTGTTGTTGTCAGTTTGTCTATTCTATGTTGTTGGGGAATGTATTTGCAATTTTCTTTGCCCTTCTATTTTCTGTTTCCCAACGTGATTACGTAATCATAGTTGTATATTCTCAGTTAAATTTGGTCTTATTTCTTCATGCCAGTTATGGAACATATTTTACTATTTTAGAAAGGGACATGTTAAAATGACATCCATTGTAATATTTAGAATCTTATTGTTTGAGACAACAACTGAAAGTTCAATAGGAAGTTACAAGTTGCTTCAATAAGGCAGCGCAACTATGCCCCCCCCCCATCTTTGTCTTTCCTCAGTGAGCAAGTTAATTTAGCTGTTACCATCTTCAGTGTTTAAAGCTGCGTTTTCTGTTCATCCTTCTTAAACCTTGCTTTCCGAGTCTTCTGTAATGGGTTATGATTAATAATTCAATAACTCTGTATATGTCTTTGAGACTACCCATGAGTAGAATGAGCCAGTGATCAATGAACACGTCTAAAAACTGTGCAGTTCTGGTGCAGACAACAAATGAATTTCCACTACATCTTTAACATTTACTAGAGGATACTCAGAATAGAAACTATTGTTGTTACTAATGTAACTGTGCTACATGCTTTAATTAAACCTCATGAGAGTTTACTAGAGTTCAGGACAGAAACTCCATAAATGTACTTTCACTACCTCTTTTTATGTGAGTAAAGTTCACTTTAAATGAATTTCCACTACCCTTTAAAAGTGTACAAAAGCTTAGGACTGAAACTCCATTAGATACCACGAATGGAAATTATGTCTCTTATCAACCAACTTAGATTTACAGGGAATTTTCTAAGACAAGAGGAATCCATCAAATGCAGTATCTACACCTCAGGTTAGGCTTGCTTAACCTAATATGGTGTACTTTTTTTTTTCTATGAAAAGACAGACTGTGAAGCAATGTACTAACTAAAGAATCAAAGAACTCAATTCTTAGAACTCAAAAGCTTAGAATAGAAAGACTACAATGTTTGATTTTGTGTCTAGGTTTATGGCATACAACTCGTTTCACTAATAATTTTATCTTTGGCCACCCTTTCTCTCATAGTCATTAAAGAGGGGCGGCAGTTTACCTATGAGAAGGTCAACTTGAACAACATCAATGCCATGCTGAACAGCAATGATGTCAGCGAATATCTCAAGATCTCTCCTACTGGGCTGGAGGTGAGACGAGTTTGAAAGATATCAGAAAAAAACTATGAATAAAGGTAAAGTTGTTAAACAGATCCCGAGGGGGTCTAGAGTTCACAGCCAATGCTTCGTTTAATTTAAGTTCAGGGGATGGTATATGTTTTATCTATTGTGGAAAGTAGCTTTGTGAACATGAATTAATGCAGATTTAAAATCAAAACCTCTTTCTAGTAAGCTCTTTTGGTTTCTTCCCAGGCACGGTGTGATGCATCATCGTTTGAGAGTGTCCGCTGCACTTTCTGTGTAGATTCAGGGATTTGGTACTATGAGGTCACAGTGATCACCTCTGGTGTCATGCAGATCGGCTGGGCAACCAAGGACAGCAAGTTTCTTAACCACGTGTGTCTTTTCTTTTTTTCATATTTGGATGTAATTTAGCAGGGCAGTGTCTCGTTTCAAAATGATAGCAGTGTTTTTTTTTATTTTTTATTGCAAAACTCAAGAAAACCTGATGTCTGTTTCTCAGGAGGGTTATGGGATTGGAGATGATGAATACTCATGTGCGTACGATGGCTGCAGGCAGCTGATCTGGTACAACGCTCGCAGTAAACCTCACTCCCACCCGTGCTGGAAAGAAGGTTTGTAGTGCAGCTTCTAAGCAAAAATGTAGTTGAGGTAACTATTCTTAAATGGTTCTCCATTTCTCTGGGCTGGCTTTTAGGTGATGCTATTGGTTTTCTGCTGGACCTCAGTAAGAAACAGATGATTTTCTATCTAAATGGATATCAGCTGCCTCCTGAGAAGCAGGTGTTTTCCTCTGCCACGTAAGCAAAGCTCGTTTTTATTTGACCGCAATGCTGAGAAAAGTAGAGTTGTGTTTCAGTAGCACTTTCTTTTTTGCAGGTCTGGCTTTTTTGCAGCCGCCAGTTTTATGTCCTACCAACAGTGCGAGTTCAACTTCGGAGCCAAGCCTTTCCGTCACCCTCCCTCCATCAAGTTTAACACCTTTAACGAGTTTGCCTCACTCAAGACAGACGAGAAGATCATTCTGCCAAGGTTTGTTCAACTTTATTGCTTTTATGCGGATATGAATGTTGACCTCATGCATGTTTTTTTTATAGACACAGGAGGCTAGCTTTGCTAAAGCAAGTTAGCATCAGAGAAAATTCCTGCACCCTCTGCTGCGATCAGATGGCAGACACTGAACTGAGACCGTGTTTGCACAGGTACAGTGAGTTACACCAATGGTCCAGTTTCTGTTCCTGCATGTGGTGCAGTCAAATAAAGAACCCAACTCCCAGTTTAGAATTATTTAAATAAATTTTAAAAAATTCAGTATATATTTTTTCCATGTTTTCAGTGGGATTTGTATGGAGTGTGCCTTACAGCTGGAAACATGCCCACTCTGTCGCAAAGACATCAAGACAAGAGTCAGACTCATTTCTCATGTGTCCTGACATCAGCCCACCAGCCCAAGATGTGGACTTTGCAACTCAAGCTTCCATCCCGTCTTGTCCCATCTGGTGGGGAGATCAACCTGATAAGTCTATCCTAGGATGCCATCTCGAGACTGGACCCAGCAGTGTAGGACATCGTAAAGCCTGAGAAAATGGGCTGAAAGTGGAAAAACGATGCTGTTGCACTCCACGAAAGTCTCCAGAAATAGGGCTATTGACAAACTAGGAAGTTTAATATTATCTTGGAATTTCAATCAGAATTTCCAGGAACCAATTAAATAAATGCATCTACTATATGTTGTTCTCTCATTGTCAGGGATTACTATGCTCTATGTTCAGATGTGTTTAATATATGTGATTTTTTTTCTTTCTTTTTCAAGTTGGTTTCTTGTGGGAACAGCAATGTTGTCTTATCCGATTGGTTCAATCAAAAATTATGCATCAGAGTAAGTATTCCACTCCCTCGGACTTGATTGTACTTGAATCTGTTCTAGTTTAACTGCCCTCTACTCTGATGTGTGAACGCATAATTGCCATGATGTTATATGCCTTGATTAGTTATAATGCTGATTTTTAAAATAAAATTTTATGTTGGTACATAAAATAAAAACCACAGACAAGCGATCTAAGCCAAGTTAAGGTAGGGATATGTCCTTAAGATAAATGTCATGGTTTGTGCACATATCGGGGTCCTAATGCTGCTGAGGATAAATGTGAACTTTTTTTAAAGCAGTTGCAGAGACGGATGTGTCCTGTGTGCCCAAAGATGAAAGTGATTGATTTCAGTCACTCATTTTCAGTTGTGGTGTTTGTAATAAATGGCTGTTTTATGTGTTGCATCAGTTCTGTCATTTGTCAGTTTATTTTGTTGTTTAAAAATATACGAGCTTGAAATTATTGATGACCTGATGGTTATATATCACTTTTTGATTACAATTTGTTTTATTTAGATTTAACCAAATTACACACAGGATACAAACACACATTAAGCTGTGTACTGAATGTGATAAGTTCTTTCAAATATAAGTAATATTAGATATTTTTTTTATATATTTCCTCAATAAAAATACAAATTCTATTCATTTTCTTGCTTTACTTTGTTTAATGCATTCATTTCGTCTACCTCAGATGAGAGGAACATTACAATCTGATTCCAGAAATGGATTGGTTCATTATTTGACACACTGATGTGACTATTTCATGCAGTGCTTACTCTATGAAGTTGTCATTTTATAGTCCTAGTCTGGAAGTGTGGAAATATTTTCAACTACCGGTACTTAAATCTACAAAAATTCACCTACTCCTTCGATGTAGCTGCCATCTTTAAAATAATAAAACATATAGAACAATAACATAACAATAATAAAACAAGATATTTATTGGTGGAATTTGTATTTCAATGAATTGCCATTGGATAATGTGTTTGTTAATTAAATTGCATACAAAAATGTGATTGGTTAAAGGAGGCAGTAGCTGTGTTGATGTTACATTCAGTGTTGCATATTTTAAACAAATGTTTAAAAAAAAGTGCCCTTCATATTTATGAGCATGCTTACTATGACCTCTTCAGCCAACTTGTCAGACAATAAAAAAGTGTGTGAGCATTAATAAGTAAATTAGATGTGTAAATAATTGATTGAAACACATTTAGTATAAGCTGTATTTCATATCAGCCAGAGCAACCACCAGAAGAAGCAGCTGCAGCAAAAAAGATGATCATTAATCCAAAACTGGCTTTTTAGTACCCCCAACATAGCAAGCATGTGAAAAAAAAAACTAAACACAACTTAATAAAGTAAAAGTGAAAAATAATGAAAGAGTTTGCAGGAGTGAACCCAGACGAAACGCAACAAGGAGTGAAGGAGATCCAAGAAGCGATCATGGAGAGTCAGGAGGGGTGAACAGTAGGAAAGACATTGAGGAAAGGAGAAGAGCAAGCACATCAAAGAGAAATACATTTGTTTATTTACTTTATTTAACGTTACGTTCCTCCATGCGGTTGGTCCACCTGTCTGGTAGGTGGCGCTACACGTTTCCTCTGTCAAATTCGTTTCTGAACAGGAAGTAGTTTCCCGTCCATTCACCGTGTTGCTTCTTCGTCTGTTTTGACGCAAGTCTTTAGTCTTTTTCAGATAATTCTGAAATTTTACATTGTGTCCAAATCCCTTTATACAATAGCGTAATCGGAGAATTCTTGACGTCACGATAAATTCTGCAATTTATCGCCATAAATAAATAAAAGGGAAGCGTATCGACACGTAGGTCAGTGAGACTCGTACATCATTTTTTGAGCCGTTTTAATATAAATCAATGAGTTTCACTAGAAGCGGTAGACATAAACTAGATATATGTAAGATCATGTTGTGAAATCTTATGTTGGACTTAAGTACTGAATAATGGCTTTGCATTTAGAATGTCGTCTTGGGGAAATAAATCTGCGGGCAGGCGACCAAAGCGCGGCGGAGGAAAGTAAGTTAACATACAATATAAACCCACAATGTTTATTTTTCCATCATTGTGTTAATCTCGAACAACACGTCTCTTCTTCATTCAGCTTCGCCGAATCTCTGAAATCTTTACGAAGACCGCCTTATCCAATGAGACAGGAGAGGGGGGATGATCATCTGAAATCAGAGAGGTAACTAATAACTTTTTCCATCTTTAAATAAGGTCACTCTTCAAATAAATGTCTTTTTTTTACGTGAATATTCAGTTTTGAGACGTTGGAAGAGTCTCTTGAATTCCCTGTCACAGTAGAATATGGACACACGTCACTTCAACAAAGTGGTAACTTACGTTTTTCACATTGTTTACACGTGAATGAGTTATATTTATTTGGTCAAACATGTTCTCAAAACTGCTTTTCTTTTAACCAAATCAGCAAGTGCTGATTCACCAGAAGATTATGAGTCTTCAGCTGAACGTACAGCTATATACAAAAAGTTCTTCCAGGAGCTGTGTGGAGATGGTGTGAGGCGTCCTGCAGACTGTGTTGTCCTGTCTGTGAACATCCAAAATGTGTGAGTATTTATTGGAAGTAGTTTAAAATGTTAATAATATGCATTAATGGTGTAATAGCTCACGAAAATCAGATTTAGGGACATGGCTTAGTGGAGGAAGCCCTCTCACAAGTAAACAATCTTGAAAGTATGTCTAATCATGATAAACATGATGTGGTGGTGAGTCTAGTATCTTTATCAGGATGTAGTTCAGGTGCTGCAGCCAGAAGACCTCACCTGCAATTTATGAATGTGTTTTTACGATTGCTCTGCACAAGAAATATGTTACACACATACAGTTGTTGATTAAAAAAACGCTATACATCAGCTAAACTATGTAGAGTTTAAACATTTTAATACTGAGATTGCGCAATCCAAGGTGAGGCCAGGCGGTCCACTTCCTCACTGCACGTCTCTTCTTAGTATCTGAAGGCTGGTAAATGTGAAATTATGTGATTTTGAAAAAAAAAAAAAAAAAAACGACACATGAACGATTGAGGAGTTTTGTTCCATAAGGTGATAAATGCCATTTTTAAAAATGGTGCCAAATCTAAAAGTGTTTTTTCGCATTTGAAAAGCTCAGAATCTATTAATAAATGAAACAAACAAACCGGAAAAAAAAACAAAAAAACAATACTAGTCCAATTTGTTCCAAACCATGATAAATGCCTGTTGATGCCAGTTATATATGTGTCAAAAATTTTGGATTGCGTTTTGGAAGCAAACTCTTCAAATGTTCGACAAGGCTACACAACAACAGCATTCCTTTCCTAGACTCCGTGAGTCACGGTATGCCCTCCCCTGCACAGACGGCTCACTTCACTGCTTAATTTTTTTTCAAACTGTAAATGAAATAAATAGGTCTTCCTCAAACAGTAGCGGTAATACAGCAGTAAAGGCCAGTACACACCGACCCGAATTTTCATCTCAAAGTTCAAAACCACAAGTGCCAACGGGACATCAAGCATCGAACCGTACGAGTTACGGACTGCCATATTGGATGCGTTTTTCACAAGCAGAACAATCAATGAAAGCTGGCTCTTTTGGGACGTAAAAGCGCTGCTCGTCGTTTTCATAGCAACTTCGTAGAGAAAATAGGAAAGAAATAACAAACCACAACAGTTCCCTGTGATCAGTCACCAACAGTATAAACCGCTTGACATCCGTGATTTCTTTTTATATGTGTACTTTGATATCCTCTCTGCCGTTGTCTTCTTCTTTCCTGTTCCCCTGTTTGGTGTGATGAGCGTCATTGCATCAATATTTCCTCGACGCAGAAGAAGACCATCCAAAGTTTTGTGCGAATCTCAAGTCGATTCTGTGTGTAGAGGTCTTTACAGTAAAACTTCATTGATTTCTATCTTGCACTAAAACCTCCAACAGCCCCAGAATAACTTTCCGTCTCTTTTTTACGGTCACTCCTAAAGTCACGTTCATTTCCATTATGCAGCAGTTCAGCATTACATAACTTGTTTGTGTCTGTGGATTTTTTTTCTCCCACAATTATTCACTGCAGACTTGAGCAAAGTTGCTCTTTGGTAAATAATTGCTCACCAATAATAATCCAAAACAAAACTCTCAACTCTGGAGCACCATTGTATGATTTACACTGATTTCTCAAATATCTACATTGCCATTTAGTGTCTTATCAGATGTTGAAGCTGACAGAATATTAAAAACTTTTGACCAATCAGAACAGTAAATGATTTATGCTGAAGCTTCAGTAATCCACCACTGAAATGTCCCATGTTAAAATTCCCTTGCTCCCGTTAATGTCTGCCACTGACCAGGGCTTTTGTTCACACAAGTAACTCACGACTACAGCTCACTCTCACAGTTTTACATGACCACGGCTGTCAATAGATAAGTGAGCTCTGTCTCATGATTATTAATGGGACAATGGTAGATTATTAAATTCTGCAAGTTCAAAATTGCTGAACAACGATCCTATTATATCAACACTGACACAGACACTGCCTTAAACTAGAGATGTTCCGATACCATTTTTCCCCTCCCGATACCGATACTTGGGCTCAGGGTATCGGCCGATACCGAGTACTGATCGATACCTGGGTGTGTATCTGTATATACAGCTGTAGATACAACTAGCTCTGTATTAATTGACAGAATTGTTTCATGCTGTGCTTCAGATATACTCAATATGGCAATAACAATAGTTGCAACTGCATATAGGGCTCTTCCTCGATGGTTGCGAATCGTTTCTTGACGGCGTTTCTCATTGTTTCTCATTGAAGGGTGTTTTTCATTGTTTTCATACCAGTGTCCTCCTGGCTCTCCCGAGCAAGCAGACGTTTTAGAACTGTAACTGAGGGGATCACTTTCGCTACAGTCGAGGTGGAGGAGCTAAACTGTTTTTTCATGGCTTTTTTCGTGTTGCTTGCGTTGTTGCGCAAAATAACATGAACATGGGATTTAGAAACATTCCACTTCACAAGCATACCCTCGATTGATTCAGCTATGGACTTGCCAGTGTGCGAGCCGCAAAACTCGTTAGCCTGCAGCACTGCACTTTGCAGAGTAAAAGCTGATGCAGTCACTGTGTTGACCAGTGTGCTGTCAGACTCAGTAAAGTAGTGAAGCTGATAGTTCGCACATCCTTTAGTTTACATGAAATGTGTTCACGTTCTGTCTGATATTTCTTAGGGAGCGCTGTTTCGGAGATATATTTGCGACCAGGCAAACTGTACCGGGACTCCAAATGTTCAATTAAGCAGCGAAAGCTCACGTTTTCGACCACTGACAGTGGCTGGTCATCCAGTACAATAAACTCGATAATCCTGTCGGTTATCTTTTATTGCTCGATAGCTGTCTTGTGTAAACTTTTCTCTTTGTTTGAATAAAGCTTCCACTGTTTGTTGCGTCTGGCGCGGCTTGTCCTTCTTCTTGGTTGCTTGTGGCAACACAACTTCCTGTGTTTACATTCTGACCAGCGAAGAACAATTGATTTCCGCTTTGCAGCGATAAGCAGAGAGCAGGTGGAGGAAAACCTGGAAAGTTGGAGGTCAGCTCTAGAAAGAAGAGGAATGAGTCAGGCGCAGCAAGACATAATACATGTGTTTGAACGAGAGGGAGGGAAATAGAACAGTGAGGTTACAGGGGGCTGAGGTCAAGAAGGTGCAGGAGTTTAGGTATTTGGGGTCAACAGTCCAGTGTGACGGGGAGTGTGGAAAAGAGGTGAAGAGACGAGTGCAGGCAGGTTGGAGTGGGTGGAGAAAAGTGTCAGGGGTGTTGTGTGACAGAAGAGTGTCAGCAAGAATCAAAGGAAAGGTGTACAGAACAGTAGTGAGACCAGCTTTGATGTATGGGTTGGAGACTGTAGCAGTGAGGAAGAGACAAGAGACAGAGCTGGAAGTAGCAGAGATGAGGATGTTGAGGTTCAGTTTAGGAGTGACGAGGATGGACAAGATTAGGAACGAGCACATCAGAGGGACAGCTCAGGTTGATTGTTTTGGAGACAAAGTCAGAGAGGCCAGATTGAGATGGTTTGGACATGTGCAGAGGAGGGATAGTGGTTATATTGGAAGAAGGATGTTGGAGATGGAGATTCCAGGCAAGAGGTCAAGAGGAAGACCAAAGACAAGATATATGGATGTGCTGAAAGAGGACATGAAGGTAGTTGGTGCAAGAGTAGAGGATTCTGAGGACAGAGTTAGGTGGAAAAGGATGATTCGCTGTGGCGACCCCTAAACTGGGAACAGCCGGAAGGAAAAGAAGAAGAAGAAGCGATAAGCAAAGCTAGCGGGTATAACTTGGTTATGTTTAGGAAAATTGTATCGGATCGATACGTGGACACAAATACTCGCAGATACCGATGCCAGATTCTTTTTGTGGTATCGGCAGCATTTTCGATACTGGTATTGGAATCGGAAGAATCCTACCTTAAACATTTAATATCACACCTCCTATTTCATAAACCCTTTTTGTTTACAAGGGTCTGGCCATTTGATGTAATATTGAGAGATCAATGGGACACAACACGTCAATGGAACCAACAGAGAAACAGTTGACATGACTCGTTGACATGACAACAGCAGATCGTCTTCACCATATCTACATGCACTGCGTTGTGATTGGCTGATTTGAAACTTGCGTTAACAAGCAGTTGGACAGGTGTGCGCAATACAAGTGCCTGGTGAGTGTATATTCGTAAAAGAACAAAAACTTTACACTCTTGCAAAGACATCTGTTGCTTTATTTCTTTCTTTCCTTTGTAGCACATTCTTAAGAACATCCTGCACACTCACCCAAAGCATGGTGCAAAATAACCAGATTTCTTCTTCTTCTTTCAAGGGAGTACCCCCAATCGATAGGCCAGTCTTTGCAGGAACGTGGCCTCGTGGTGGATATGCTTTACCTGCAGATGGAATCAGGGCTGACGCGGGCCCTGCAAGATGTCCGCTCTGACGGTTGCCCCTTTTGTATTCTCGTCGAGCAGAATAATGTATCGCTCTCCTCGTGCACAGTAATCATATTTTCAGAGTCCCTCAAAAGTAAGTCCCAATTCCCACAAGCTTCCCATTAAAACCAGTGTAAATATCGTGCAATAAGTTTAAAAATTTTTTTTTATTGTGGTGGGTATTTTATGACTTGAATTCATGGCTATTGCCTCCAATCAAAAATATTACTGATATAAACCCATTTAAGAGGGCGTTGCGAGTTAATGACATCAGTAAATAAAATTTTGTTTCCTCTGGGGATATATATTTTAAATTTCTGAAAACTTTCTAAGTTAAAAAAAAGTAGTAGACACATGCTAATATGAACTGTTATTGATTTGTTGACTTTCTAGATCACACAACAATCCCTCTTTTGTAAAATAACACGTTATTGCCCACCACTTGGTTATCTAAAACATAACTGTTAGCTAAACATTCAGATCCCAAAATATTTAAAGCTGCCATTTTTATTAGTTTAATTTTTGCCATTGCATCAACATTAAGAACAATTTGTTCTAAATCTGCTGATTGTTGTTGAATAGTCATGATAAAACCTACATGTGTGCATTGCATTACGTGTGCTGCACACAACCGTTCCATTCTTTAATGATTACTTATAATCTTGTTTAAAATTCCCAATAAAACCCACAATCCCCGATACTACCAGATCAGCACATGGGTTAACAAATCACTTTAAAAAGAGTTTTGCAGTCTGAAGCATTTATTGTTCTTATTAATGTATTATATTAATGTCAAAAATATGCTGGCTGCTATATTTCATGATTGCATAACAAATCACACACTTCCTAACACTTCAAATACCAATGCATACAGTAAAAAAAGTAACAATGGTTTTGAGCAATGATCCATATTCCGTAAAAAGCTGCAGATGTAGTATCCATGACATCACCAAGAGGTTTTTGGTGTAGGGCTCAAATTGGAAGTAGCCTGCCATCGTCATCTTAGTAGTGCTCATCTACTTACTTCTATGGCTGGCTTCACTCAAACTTAGCCGTCTGATCTGAAACCTAACTAAATTACAGCACACTTCATTCATATTTCAATAGTTGTGATTAAGACCTGCCTGGAGTTCGTGAGCGTAAATTGTGGGTATGAACGTACAAGGCTTTCTGTCCTTGTCTGATGTGTTTAAGTAGTGCCTCAAGTGGTCAATTGATGAATCACGCTTTAGCCCAGTGTACACTAGTTATAGGTGGGGTGTGCAAACTTTGGGAGGCGATGTTGACGTTTGATATTTACCTGACTGGTCCAGGCCACAGGTTTCCAACCTTTTTAATAAATCGCAAACCCCACCTTTAGAGGTGATCTAATACCGACCGGTTGTTCATAAATGACCTAGAGCAAGTCCGTTCGGTGATTGTATACGGCCAAATGTATACATTAGGATATTTTGTGATTGAGCTGAAGCCTACTTCTTATGTGTGGGGAAAAAGTCTGATATGCACCAATGCAACCGCCACGTAAACTGAGAAATCAAATGCTTTTTGCCGTTATATTCTTAACATCATTACACTGAGACAGTGTAATGTGTTTGTGTTTCGCTGCCAAGTTGGCTTCCCCATCCAAATGTCAGACCCACTGCTCTTCTGTAAAGCCTGTCACAATGATCCCACTAATCCTTTGATTTCTCAAGTACCAATACTTTCCCCTGAATGTTCTCGGCCATAGCAACTAAAAGAATTGTATCCCTCTAAACACTAGCATTGCATGATGCCATAGCAACTTTTGACGGATAAATCAGATAACAGTTGCAATTGGGGTCATGTAAACAAAACATGGAAAAAATCTAATCGCAATTGAGCACCTTCATTACAATCATGGACTTTTCCACTTCCTAATATGGACCTGGGTGAGATTGCGGCTTGGTTCAAGCATAGCCCAATACATTGCTGACCAAACCAAAAACAATTAATTCAATACAATCACTTATAAGTTTAATAAATTTGTCTGACCACAATGTCTTCAGCTTGATTGTTCTCCCACTGTTTAACGAAGACCATAATTAACAAAGTCAAGAAGCGTCCGAGCAAATCATTCATTTCCACACAGCTCTCTGAAGCCCAAACACTCTCATTGAATTACACGTGAGCGGTTAGTACACCCATAATATCACCCCAAAACTGTCCCAATGGCATCTCATTAATTCACTGCTAACCACCCCCTTTTCCCAACTGAGGTGTGAATCCACCCTGCTGTCTTTTTCGGTTGTGGTGACCCTTTGAAGGAAAGCTTTGTCATTACGCTCTAAAACAGTAATAACAACTTGGCTTGACCCGCTAAAGTGTCTTCTATAAGTTTAAATGTAACACACAGAATTACACCCACTCTAGAATGCTATACTTTAGATATGTTGTGCTTACCTCTTCAACCAAACACCGACCTCAAACTACAAACAAAGCTTTCACCAACTAAAAACAACATCCTTAATTTGTTTTCACTCCGAACCCAATTAACTAGCATCGGCATGGAATAACCATGATTTATATCGATTCACCTTTTTGCAGCAGCCACAAGCATCCAGTTATTTTTCAATTACAAGTGTAAACATTGGTAAGTCAGCCACAAGTAACGGGTCTTAAAAAACTCCCTAGTAAAATGTTAAATATTGTACCTCTTAAATGACATTTTAATAAGTGTGACCTTTGCAATGAATTTGAATGTGGTAATTGGGTTAAACAGCAGTTGGCAGACTGTAGTGAGTTGCTGATGTGGTAGAACTCTTCTTCACTCTGCTTAGACTGCAGGGGCTCACACTGAGCACCAGATGTAGTATCGGCACACCACTTCTTTCTCCCGCTGACCCTTCCCTGCCTCTCTGCAGTTCATCGAAACATGCCTCAAGAACAGGCTCTGGATTTTTTGATGGTAGAGTTTGAACGCTGGAATGGCTCTCGCCAAGAGCCGGAGCCCAACGAGACAGCGGTCCGTGCTGCAGAGATGGCGGATGACTACCTGGAGCGCCTCAAGCTGGAGCGCCACAGTATACCCTCGACCACCCGCCACCTGCTTTATCTGCTGGGTCAAGGCTTGCACCTGTACCCAGAGGAGCTTACCACGTTGGCAGAGTATATCCAGAACCGCCAGAACCATCTGCAAGGTGAACTGAAGTCCTTCAGCTATTGCAAACAGACTTTACGTTGGCAACTAACATTACATTTAACTAGGAAAAAAAGCCCTGTGGGGCAAGGTGTTTTTCTTTTCAGAAAGTAAATATTATCCTGCATTTAGTAGAAACTTTTTTTTTTTTGGATGAATGTTTATGTTATTGAGTTGTAATCATTTTATGTGTTCTTTTTGCGGTTAGTGTGTTCCAGATCTAGAGACAGAGACGCCACTCCTGTGATAAACAGCCTACCTCCAGGATTAGGCAAACCTCCTCCACTTTTGCCTGCTAGTTCAAGACCAGCATCAAGAGAGCAAATGAACCCCCCTAAGGTCTCAGCGACACCTCCCTCAGGCCATCACTCAGGCCAGACAGGTTTGGTTTGATTACACTTGAATATCGTACGAATGACTGTCGCGGATGAAATGGAAAAAATAAATGCATTAAAAAAAAACATGATTTCAAAATATCTCTTTATTTCCAGGTTCTTACCCTAAGACGAAACCACCTCCTCTACTTTCAATTCCAAATCTAAAGCCACCTTCCCACAGACCAGCCTCATCCAACAGCCTCTTACCATCTCTTATTGCCTCTGAGCTTCAAGAGTCTTCTTTCAGCACCCCATCCCGCACCACGTCAGCTTTTCACAGTCTTGACAAGCCCCGGCCTCTTTTCAGCTCAGAACATACTCTTGGCTTTAATGCTCCCTCCACTCAGGCCCCTCTTCTTGAGACGCCCGTTGGCTTCAAGCCCTCTAGAGGACTATTGCCACATCCAGGTTCTGTTGCTTCTCGAGTTACTTCATTGATGCGCGGCATCACACCGGCAAACGGACCACGAGCCGCACCTCCACAACTCAGAAGCCTTATGGGAGGCCCGCCAGGTCAGCACTGCAGTTACTCAAGTCAATGATATGATTTAGGGCTGTGCAATTGCTTTACTCATATTGAGATTCAATTTGTGATTTTATCTGTGTTCAACCAACACAACTGGTAAAAGGTGGTTAGAAAAGTGAAGGAATTAACAAAGGTAGCCTCCTGCATGTAGTCCTCTCATTACAATCCACTAAAATTGTGTAATAAGACTGCAATGGGTCCAGACAATCTGTGACACACTTATTTGTTAATAAACACCCACAGAATTAAAGTAGTGTGATCTCAAATTAGTTGGCAACAAAATCAAGAAAAATTATGTCTTACTGTTTTATAAATTTATAGTTCGACACTATAGGAATGTGTTGCAGTCAGAATCATCAACTGACCAATAATGTAATATATTTATGCTGGGGATGTAGCCTTCCATAAAACAGCCTGAGGGATCAAACATTTATTTTGAGCCAAATTATTCAATATAAGTGATCAAATTCTTTGATTCTTTGGTTTCTTCCCAATGAACTGTCTTACAATTGTGGCTGCGTGAATTAGGCAAATTGGTGTCAAAAAAGGCTCTTGCCCTTTTGGTAAACAACCTCAAATGAACCAAAATGTGCTTTTAAAAACCATCATGTTTCCTCGATCGTAAACCAATGGCCCAAATCTTACTCCTACATGTACGCTTCCATGTGGCCTTTTTTTTCAATTCGATTTCAATATATTGTGTAGCCCTAACATGAGTGATGCTTGTGTACCGGTAATTCTCTTTCACTAATATTTGTTTTGTATGTTTAGGTCCAAGGCTGCCACGGCGTCTGCTCCCTTAATTCTCAACAGAAAGCCGATTTAACTTTTGGCTATTAACACATTGTGTGGGTGTGTGTTTTATGTTCGTTTAAAAATGTGCTTGTATTATGTAATAAATTACTTGTGTTTTTATTATTTCCACATGTGTGAACTATTTTTATTTTTTAGAATAAAAATACATTTGAACGGGACAAATTTTCTTGAATGTTACTTGATGTATAATTGCCCTGCTTCACCTCGTGGCATGGTTAGGACCTATTACTGGGTTGAGTCTGTATGTGCTTGCTGGTTACCTCCCAGTTGCATATTATGACTGCTGTTGATTGGTGACTTTAATTTGGTTAGTGAGGGTGTCCCTGCCACGAGATGATGACGTGTTCTGGGTATACCTTGCCGTAGACACAATAAGAAAGGCAGCAGTCATTAGGTTTATCAAAGAAGAAAAAAATCAAAGCATGTCTATGAATTTGTTTCATTATGTATAGATTCATGGATGATTAATAAATGAAAAAAAAAAAAAGTATTTCCATAAATGTGTGCTGTTTGCTGTGTGTAGCAGACATTCCACATTTTGTTGCCTGAAAACATAAACTTTTGTAGACTCTTAACTTGTAACATTATTCAGTGGCAACAAAAAAAGATTGCACTCAATGGGCATTTGGTGTTCCCCATTTAAAATGGGAAAGAAGACTGTCACTAGAGTCAAGGACAAAAATGCACTATGAGGTTGTCAACCAAAAAGAAGAGACTCCATTTTTGAAGAGACACCTCCTGCCAGAATGAAGTTTGCCAAGGATAACTTGGGGAAAAGTAAAGCAGACTTTTCTGTAGAACCATTCCCTTTGTTTCGGAGAAGAGAGGCATTCAAATCCAAGAACACAAGTCGCTGTACATTGTGGTGGAGTATAATGGTTTGGAGATGTTTCAGTGTGTTCAGTGCTGGGAATATTGATACGGTTGATGGAAACTTCAAAAGGAAGTCTATGGGAAGCATTTAAAAGAAAGATTGGTTTGTGTCAATATTTTTGTTGTCCAGCACCATAATGACCCTTGTGCATTCTTCAGTTCTGGTGAAAAAATAGGAAGTGAGTGAACTTGGTTACTGCAAAAAGGCCAGACTTTGAGAGATCTGCTCAGGATGAAGTGCTTGAGACTTGTTGACAAAACAGGAAACGACTGAAGGTTATTGTCAAGCCAACGGGATTCATTATTTACTATTAACATCAGACTCAAAATCGTTTTTGTTTCTATTTGATTTACAAGCACTGCACGTATTATGTTTAAAATGGCGTGCTTATCGAATCTTATCTCTCTCTCTCTCTCTCTCTCTCTCTCTCTCTCTCTCTCTCTCTCTCTCTCTCTCTCTCTCTCTCTCTCTATGTATATATACTTTTTTTTCAAACTAAACATAAGTAATATAATTCAAACAAAGTATGTTACATACTGGGTTCTTTTAAAAGTATTTTTAAAACATATACGAAGATTAAAAACATGAAGCATAAATAACGATGAAGTTTTTTTCTTTTTCTATCTGTAAAGTGTAAGCGGGAAAACACGATCTGCGCATGCGTAGACGATAGGGTAAGTGAAAATGGCACAACTTTGATGAATTTATTAAAAATAGTGGAGGCTACACTGGGTTTTATGTAACCGAGACAATACATAATGATAGTTTATTCTGAGAAGAATTAGTTTCGAACATTTATAAAGAAAAGAGAACATGATTTCAAGGCGAATGCGACGGTAGATCTAAGAAATGCGGATGAACAGACCAGGAAATGTAAACATTCCAGTTAAATGACTTAAAATTATGGATTAAAGAGTATATAAAAGAGTAAAAAATTAAATATAAAAGTGCAACATTACTGTCTCTGGCAAAAATGAATTCTAATACTGTTCGATATTACCTTATTTAACCAGTAGATGGCGCGGTAGACTAATATATTAATTTAAAACCAATCCAATAAATAGATATTTTAAATTTGTCATGAAAACAAATACGTTTATTTTAGTAGTGCATTGATGATGTATGTTCTTTAAATCTTTATTTTGAAAGGAGAACAAATGAAAAATTTACCCAGATTAGAATACACCAAAAAAAACAAACATTAAATTGCTTTAGTTCTCTCAACAGAGAATGTTTATTTTCAATAACAGCAAATATTATAGTCTCATCTAAAATGAGATATTCTATCAGTATAGCTATCATAAGATGTGCTGTTTTTTTTTAAATAATAATACAACTCTGTAAAGAGGTTTGTGCATACGATTTTCCAAGATATTGCAATTTTTTATTGGAGGACAAATCTAAAAATAAAACTCGATAGCTGAAAGAAGTAAATCTCAATAGACAAGTAGCTATGCAGGAAAAGGGAGCTTTTGTAAGTCAATGTAATCTATACCCTGGTGCAAACAAATACAGAATGTAATATTCAATAATACTACACAACATTTATTGCAAATTCCTCCATAATAAGCCCTGACGTTCAAATGAGAAAAAGTTCATGTAAAAATGGTTTCAAAACTAATTTATGGCTATATTGCATTTCAAATGTCTTGATTCCACTGTAAGAGAACTGGATGAATCAGCACATGAATGTGTGCGACTGTAACCCTAATGGCACACACTCTTTGTGTGCGTGTGCACGTGTGTGTGTGTGTGTGTGTGTGTGTGTTTAGCAGGGCATGTTGTACAGCTGTTTGTCTCCCCCCCTTACTGATCACAGACACTCGACCACAGCTGTGAAGTATCCATCACATCTCAAAGTAATGGAGGCCAGGTTCTGCTTCATTTCACCAGCCGGGAGGTGTTGATTAGGCCTTTTTTTTGGGTAAGTGAGCAAAAAACGGCTCCACTAAAGCTGATAAATGCAAAAGGAGACTGTAGGATTACCAAGCAAACGGAGTGAAACCAGCTTTGGGCTTAACGGAAGCACAGACATGCCTCATTTGTGTCCCACAACATGCCACTCAGTTACTGTTTCAAATCCGCAATCACACAAATCACTTCCCCCCTCGGAGACACACTCTTGCCATTCCCGCACAACTGGATATCAATCAAAATGTATCACTATGAATATTCTTGGCATTATTGTGTTAGAATTCACAGATACCCAGGTCGTCTCTGAACACAATGTGCTTCTTTGTTAGGACAGCACCACACTGAGCTCCTGTATGCTGCTGTGAGTGAGATCTTCATTAGAAACCTTGAGCCCTTCGCCAGGATCGGTGCCAGGTACTTGCTCTAACAGCCAAATATGTTGATAATTAAACCCCTGTAAACGAGAGGTGTTATCACAACAATTAACAGCAGAAATGTGCAGTTTTAAAAGAGTCTCACTGAAAGTGTGGCTTTGTATGATGCTTTTGTCTATTGCACATTATTTAGGTTCAAGAAATAAAAAGCATTTGTAATTGTGTACGTTCTAAAGAGGAGCAAATCCTAGGCACTAATTATCTTTCATAAAATATTTACTAATAAATAAATAAATACAGCACAATAGATTCATATAATCAATGCTACTGATGAATCTAAACCATTCCACTGGGCTTTAAGAATTTATCAAACACGTATAAAGCTATTTGCATAAAGAACAACCAACTCACATCATTTCAACAATTAAATATAGTTGACAAAACAAAAAGAATTCACCTGTCAAAATCTCCATTGTCCTCTGGATTCTCCCAAGCCCGAAAAGCATATAAAAAAAGCTTATTACCGGGGCTTTTGTTTTAACAGTGACATCAGAAACCCATTTCTCACAAGCTGATATGATTCTTTGGGAGATTAAAGTTGGAAATGTTAACAGTAATGTTTGTTTGTACAAAATCCCATTTAAACGATCCTGGGCTACTGCTGATTCCAGGTTCTGCCACTGTGTCCTGAGCGAGCTGTTGGGAGTGAAGGCAGTGTTCATCTTTACACCCAAAACAGAATTCAAACAAACAGAAAATGGGATTTCCATCTGTGCTCTACTGAAATTCACAAAGTTTTCTCTTTAAAACGTTTCAAAAGCATATAGTGGACGTGTTTCTCATTGGTACAAAATCGTATATGAACTTTGAGGTTCTACTGCTCTGGACGTCTTTGGTAATTCTCTCTATTTCAGCCAAGCGTTCATCATTTTTCTTGGCTTTGACATATTTAGTGAGTTAACATTGGGTTAACCTCCTCTGACTTCATGGGTAGAAAATACCAATTTAAAACACTAATCATTAAAATGATATAAAAGCTGCACATTGTCACGGAATTTACGCAATATTCTGCAAATTACACTTACACAAACTTTATTGTTTCATAGGTTACAGAATGTGATATAATGCTTAATAGCTGCTCATCGTTTTTTTTTTTTTTATTTCATCATCATCCAAATGCAATTTTGACTGTTCAAATACGTCGAAACACTTAGAGTTTTCCTCTACGTGGAGTCATCCACGTAATGGTTAAACACATCTAGATTTTTTTCAGAAAGTGGCCAAGAATTGTTTCCATTGGGCATAATGCAGCACTTTGCGAATATCTCAGGGAACGGAGATGAAATGTCTCAACCACCAGCAAAGATCAAAATCCTTCCAGTATTTTTGTAATGCTTAAAATATTGCTGTGGATGTGGTCACAACGTCTGAATAACAATTGCCCAACCCGTAGTCATCATTTACAGTGGTCAAGTCAGCTGTTCATCCCAATTTTTCTATTATGTTGTCATGTCTGCTAATCCATTGGTGTTGTGCCGTTGTTGGTTGTAAAGATTAACTTAAACGTAGTTTACTCACAACCAGTGGTGCCAGGGGCGTCACCCCTTTTTTCAGATGAAAGGTATTTGCACTTCCAACTCTCGCGCTTGCAATCATCAGCATTTTAAAAGAGCATCCGATCAGAATAATAAAAAAGGGGACAAAAAGTTTATATACAGTCAATAGCCATGTTCCCATCCAAAGTTGCAAATTTAATTTTATGCTCAAAACTGGAATATTATAAATATATTTTCGAATAAAGCATGGTTTCCAAACAATGAGTCCAAGAGAACAAAATTGGCACCAAAATATCAAAAGCAAAATGGATGTTTCTGTATTAGGAGAAGGCATTTTTTTCAAGGCATCTAATAACTTTAGGAATTTTAAAGTGACCAAATCAACGTTTCAGATCTTGTGCAAAGAAATTGGTCCTTTGGTTATTCCATTAAAGCCACTCCATTGCGTCCCAGTTCCGACAGAAAAACGCATTGCCAATGCATTGGGATTTATTTGGGAAATGTGTTTTTATTGTAGTTTATGCACTTTTTTCTTAACTGATAAAACGTTTTGCTACTCAGTTGTGCACATCACAGTTTTTTTTGTGAATGGATTATAATGGATTTTTGGTGGATGTAAATGTAGCTAATGGGTGTCACATAGGTGAAAGAAATGTATAAATGTAAGCTATTAAACAAATTAAACTAGCAAGCTTTCATGAAGTTTATGTCAAGTGAAATACATTATGGAGCCATTTTTTGCTGTAAAGCATTTTAAGACGGTTGTCAAAGGGGACCAGCTCACTTCTGCAGTCAGCCTCTAGAGGACATTGTGTGAACTGCAGAACTTATCACTTCCCATTGTGTTTCAAGAAGGAAAACTAGGTTGAGAAAAACTTCACGAGATTGCAGCGGACACTTCTTCATTACAAAAATGTCCTCAGCCTCCAACAGAGCTAAAAATATGTTTACTATATGCCAATGACACATTGATCTTCAGCATGTGACAGACGTTTCATAAATGCCCCAAAGAATCAACTGATGTACCCTTTAAGTTGCAGCATGTAGAGCTCTTAAAGCCTCAGAGGAAATTGATGTTTGGTCTCTTTGAACGAAAGCTACGTTTTTACATGAACCATTTTGACAAGTGAGCAGCATTTGTATGGAATATTCGTAAAGTAAATCAAATGCTTGACTATTACTTCGTAAAGGCGCAGATGTAAGGTATCTGTTTGTTTTAAGCTCACATTTACACAATTTTCCAGCCATCTTGAGAGGAATGTGATGTGGGAGAAATGCACAAAACATAATTCCTCTTCTCTTTTTTTGTTATTTTTTTCCCTGAAAGCACATTTGTCTCTCTCCTATTTTCCCTAATTCTCCAGACATGATCCAAGCGTTCTTCTTCTTCCACCCCCCACCCTCCCCAAAGTTGGCTTCCTCTGCCCTCGTTCCTAGGCATCAGCTGAAGACCCAGCAAGGCCCCCATACACAATGAGCTTTAATTGGGTTAAGTTTGTCCGCCACAGATAACATTTCTCTTTCTGCAGAGAATAAAACAAATTGCTGGCACTAATGGCACTGTTTAATGTAGCTCTTTTTATTATGGATGGAGGAAATTAGGAGGAGACTCCCAGCAGAGAGCTGATGCCGTGGGAGTGAGTGCATTGTTGCAGCTCATCAGAAAAGCGTTTTAGCTGAAGCGCTGGCAATGCTCATCCCTCTTGCTCTTTCAAGCCCTTTCTTGTGGCCTTTCGAAAACAAGTCAACGCACCTAAAAATTAGAGCGTTTAACTCCCCAAGATCTGCTTGACCACCATGTGTTCTGCACCCGTCCTCCGTCCACTGCTTTCTGCTTTAATGCCCAGAAAGCTGGTGTTTCTTTGTGTGAGTCTGGGGCAGGAGCCAGCGACACAGGGTTTGGAGTGGGGGCTCGTCATTGAGGTTTTGGCACAAATAAGCCTGAAATTTCTTCTGCGTTCTGAAGAGGGTGCCCCTTTTTCGAGTCAAGCATCTTTGCGCAGCAAGTTAATGGGAAGCGAGGACAGATGCACACCCTGGCATTTAATACCCCAACACCTGAGAGTGTTTGGAAGACAATCAGCAGTAAAACTGTAATGTTCAATCTGGATTTTTATGGTGGCTAATCAGCACTGATGAAGTAGAGGGTACATTAAAGTGCAGCCGAGCGGTCAGCCCCAATCTGCGTTCCTGCTCTCCAGTTCTCCCTCGTGTGCCTGTGTGCACTCGGCATCAGCACGGCTGTCTGGGTCCGGGGTCAGTGTAACAAACAAAACGTGCTGTTTTAAGCTCTGCACTGTCCTTATATGGACAATTAGTGCTGTACGACGGCAGATTTGAGCAATTTTGCTGATACGCGCATTGAGAAAATTAAAATCTTCTGGCAGCGCATTCCTGCTATTTTCTGCTTTTGTTATACAAAATGCTCAGAGTAAAATTAACTATTTTCAGAGACGAGGCATTGGTGTGAATATGTAAGTATATTTTAATCATTTGCTGGTAACAAGCAGAACCCATTTAGAAAAATAATACAGAAACAAGCTAAAAAAGACAATTTTTTATTCACTAAACAAAGTAATCTCATTTAAAAACACTCACCGGCCACTTTATTAGGTACACATCTCCAACTGTTCATTACCCCAAATATCCAAACAGCCAATCACTCGTCAGTAACCCACATGTGATTTTCTGAGCATCAGAATGGGAAAGAAAGGTGTTTTAAGTGACTTTGAATGTGGCTTGGCTGTTAGTGCCAGATGGGCTGGTCTGAGTATTTCAGTGATCCACTGGGATTTTCACAGGCTTGATGATGCCAGAGGTCAGATGAGAAGGGCCAGACTGGTTCAAGTTGATAAAAAGGTAACAGTAACTCTAAATAACCATTCGTTACAATCAAGGTCTGCAGAAGAGCATCTCTGAATGTACAACATGTTAACTTTGAGGTGAATGGGCTACAGCAGGAGAAGACCACACCTGGAGCCACTCATGTCAACTAAGAACAGGAAACTAAGGCTAGAATTTTCACCAAAATTTAACAGTAAGAAGCAAGCAAAACTTTGCCTTGTCTCGATTTCTGCTGCAACCTTCGGATTATAGGGTCAGGATTTGGCATTAACAACATGGACGCATGGATCCATCCTGCTTTGTAACAGTTCAGGCTGGCGGTGGTGTAATGGTGTAGGCAGGGGATTTTTTTTTGGCACACTTTGGACCCATCAGTACAAATTGAGCAAATGCCACAGTATTGTTGCTGACCAGTGTACCCATCTTCTGATGGCTACTTCCAGCAGGATAGCACTCATAAAGCGTGAATCATCTCAGACTGGTTTCTTAAACATGACAATGAGTTCACCCAAATGGTTCCACAGTCACCAGATCCCAATCCAATAGAGCACCTTTGGGATGTGGTGGAACGGGAGATTGCCATCATGGACGTGCAGCCGACAAATCTGTAGCAGATATGGACCAAACTCTCTGAGAAATGTTTTCAGTATCTGAATTTTGCTCTATCTGGCAGTCCTGGACGCAAAATGGGGTCCAAAGAGGTACTAGCAAGGTGTACCTAATAAAGTGGCCAAAGAGTGTACTTTGACCCTATATAGAGAGGGACCTAATGTAATCTGATTGTGTTAAGTTTAGCTTGTAGCTTGTTGTCAGAAGTATCTGAACGCCCCCCAAAAAGACAATTAGCTTTGAGCACATTCACATTTGAATCCTCTTTGTAGGAATTGATGGAAATGACACCACAAGCGTTCGCTTTCCCTGTACTTTGTTAACGAGACAAAAGAGTGTTGGCTTTGCAGTATTTAAATCAGTTATGTCTAATTATTTCATACAAAAATAGCCTATCTAGGGCAAAGCCAATGAGATGTAACATTGTCTGTGGAGGGGGGACCTGGAGGAGTTGGCGTGAGTTCAGCTGAACAGAACAGAACAGAGAGAATACGCTGTAGGCAACATAAATATAACATGAACTCTTCATGCTTGTGACAGTACAATGGGGGAGTGTTTAAGGGTGTTTTCTGGTGTCCGATGAATGCTAGTCGTGTTGAAAAAGGGGGCGCACCTTGGTATGTTGAGAGAGGAGAGGTGAGGGAAAGGACATAATGCGGTTGAGCTTTTGCGACATTCTGTGTATGAATGATAAAAGGGCATCAATCTGTTTCCTTCCCTGCTGTGTGGAGGGAAATAATAGCCAATAGTTTGAGTTCAGGTAGCTGTGCAACGAACTGCTGATTCACCTGAGAATTAGTCGCTGCTCTAAACATTCTTCCGAGCTCAAAATATTATTTACCACTTATGAAGTTCATGCTTCAACGATGAATATCGAACAAGTCCAGAGCTTCTACCGTTCACACCTCTTTTTCTCCAGCGTCTTAATTAATTTCATCCACATGTCTTGGAAGTCGGATTGTGAGCTGTTCATTGTGGCGTACGAGAAATGTAAATCCGTTAAAAGATGACAGAGGGTGTAATCGTGTGCTATGTGATTTCACAATGCCACTCTTTCAAACCATTCATGTCTCGGCTGTCCTTGACCCTTAAGGAGCTTGTAATGTGGGCTATTTTCCTTCTTTGAATTTATCCAAGAAAAAAAGGACCACTGCTGTGAGCTTTCGCCCCTTCGTGCCAGCAGCCCTCTCTCTCTGGGACACCAAAAGCACATTTAAAAGCGGTCTCCAGGCGTGCGCTCAGATGAGACAAGAGGGGCCCCGGTCCTCTGTGGGGAGTCAATTTTAAAGGCCGCTCCTTGACTCTGCAGGACGCCTGGCTCAATCTGCAGGACGCCCCACTGACCGAGACAGGGTGCCCACCATGTTATCCATGACAACGGCTGAGCAGCTCCGGCGCACCGCGTGTGATTTTGACCATTTCTTAGCTTTGTTGTCTTTGCTTCTAGAACATGCTTGCAGATGGCCAGACATACGCTGTGGGCACTAAAGGTCCCATATTAATCCATATACAGTACTGTACAAATGTTTTAGGCAGATGTGAAAATACTGCACAAATACAAATAATAATGATCGCTAATTTCTGTTAATTGAATAACAACAATATGCAAAGCGAGCTGTGTAGAAGACTCAAAACTCGATGAGGAACAGCCAAACGTTGCTGCCAAGGTGAGATTGAGAAAGACAGTTTCTTGACTTGGCAAGATTGAGCGCAGCAACAAGACACAAGGTAGATTTGCTGCATCAATAAGGTCCCTCCCAGATAAAGATCTCAAAGCAGGCCTGGATTTCAGGATGTCCTGTTGAAAAATCCCAAAGGAATGGGCAACACTGTGGATTGTAGAAGCAGTGGTCAGCCAAGGAAACTTGTGCAGCAGCTGAGACACACGAAGCTTATTGTCCTTCAAATCGGAAGATGTCCAGCAGTACCATCAGCTCAGAACTGGCAGAAAACAGTGATACGCCTATATACTGTCCAGAGATACCTGGCCAGAAGTGGTCTTCATGGAAGAGCTGAAGCCAAAATCAATACCTCCGTGGGAACTAAGGTGGTGACTAAGGAACAAATTTGAAAAAATTTGGCATTTCTGCAAATGGAGTTGTATATTTGGTCTGGATTAAAAGTGTTCTCAATGCTGGGAAAAACAGACAGATGTGTTTCAATCAGGGAGCTAAATTTATTCTACAGCAGGACAATGACCCAAAACACACAGCCAAATAAAATGATGAAGAAAACGTACTGAAAGAGATGGTATTTCCTCCACACAACCCTGATCTCAACATCATCAAGTATGTGTGGGATTACATGAAGAGACAGAAGGATGATATGATAAGCGACATCCACAGAAGATCTGTGATTAGTTGGTTTTTAAAAAAGTGTGTGCAAATGTACCTAGAAGAATTGATGCTGTTGTCACACCAAATATTTACCAAATAATACATTGCTCTTCTGTTCATTCACTGCATTTTATTTAATGATGAATAAATTGCCAACACACAGTAAAATCACCAGTGCCAAAAAGGTGGTGTAAAATGTAAATAACTCCCATAGTGTTGGATTAACAATATACAGTGTTAAAAAGTATACCTTTCCTTTGTCCATTATTGGTGTAAACTTATATGGTTCTACTTTACACTTGAAAGTGCTAGATAAAAGTGCGCCAAAATCATGACTCCGCCCATAACAACTGTCTCGAGGAGAGATAACGACAGATTTTGTCTGGAGATAGAGAAGTGTAACACTATATACTATAAATTCAACACCAGTGTACTTTTTACACCCAATAAATTGTGACCGTATTGGGACTCAGCTGTGTTAATATTAACGCTTGAAGTGTTGAATTGACACTGCTAAATTTACTGGGCACTTTATAAAACTTTTGCAGAGTACTGTATAGAGATATAGAAATCCAAGATATTTGCATCATTTGTTTTTCTAATATGAGACATTGAGATTTTGTGCAGTAAAAATATTAGTTTGACTTTAATCCAGAGCTCGACTATCAACCTGTTATCTTTTGTGTTGAGCAAAAAAAAAAAAGAAGTCAGTGATGACACCACTTGCATTTCAGGCTGGGTCAATAAATCTTAAATCCAGCTCTTTAATAAGCAGATACATCCACCACGGATCGCAGAATGTTGAAAATAAACCTAAATGTCGTCGTGTCCAATCGAGCGCCGGAGCGAACCCGAGACGATGGCACCAGCTCAAGGAGCAGGAAACGCGAATCCAGTCCGTCTTTTTTCTTCCGCGCTGCAGAGTTTCCTCGAAGCTCCGTGTTTTGGCCCCGATCCGTGCTCCAAGTTAAGCTGTAGTTTCCATGGCTGACCATGGTTTGGTGCTGTTGGCTCTCTCTGTCTGCTCAACCCAGGCTGTGCGGAGCTCCCTGCGGGATCAGAGCGCTCCCCCGCCGGGACCCTACTCTCACATCCTCCTGCTGGGACACGGCTACATTTCCAGCCAAGCCTGGCTTTATTATGTGTGTCTGCGCTGCAGCCCCGCCAGCAGTCGGATCGGGAGGCGGAGGGAAGACCAGAGTCAGGACAAAGAAAAAGGGAGAGAGAGGCTAGCGACAAGAAATATTTACGGCTTTTAGGACGATAAACAAGAAGAAGAAAAGCCCTTCAGGTAAAAATGCTGCGTGAAATGCCATCGAGAGTGGCACCTTCGGAAAAATAACAGCGGAGGAGGGCGGTTCGGCGGGATCTCAGCGGAAAGAGACAGTTCCTACAACTGCAAAAAGGAGGAAAAACATTTCGCATTAATTCCGAAACACATCTCAAGTGGCTCCTCGCGCGTTATCGGCGAGTATCGGCACCTCTCGCCACTGATCAGGTGTAATTTGGGCACGCTGCGCTTTGGAAACTCCGAGCGCGCGTGCGTCTACCGTTACGGAGGAACAAAAGAGCTTTCGCTACTAGTCCACGAGGAAAACGACAAGTTATTCGTTAAATCTACAGGTTGGAGAAGTTTAATCTGTGGAATTGCCGTTTCCGCACTCTCTCTTCTATTGAACGCTTCTGGACGAGCGAGACTGAAGTTGCCGCATTGCAACAGGCAAAGTGAAGAAATCTCCCAAGTATCAGCGCGTGACCCGTCAATATTTCGCGGACAGGACAAGACACCGGTTTTTCAAAGTGAAACGGCATTTGTTCTTTTCCCGGAGATGTCCAGACGCAAGCAGGCCAAACCGCGCTCGGTTAAAGGTAAGCGTTTAATGGTGGCGAACGGGGGGAACCGAACTCACGACCAATGAGGTTCCGTGGGTAAAAGTGGCGGGGATTGTGAAGCACCTTAAAACGGGTTTGGTTCCTATTCTGACGTGACGTTTACACACTTTAAATGTGTTTTTGATAAAATAACTATTTTACACTGATGCGTGTACTCTTCACGGGAAATGTTGCTGACCTAAAATGTGAATTGTTCATTTTAAATTGCCAATTCTTTCAGAAGTCATAAATTTGTTAAAATGTAAACTGATGGGCAGTGGTAGCAGCTGCCACTCAGGAAAAGGTCGCCGGTTCGAGTCCAACTGGTGGCCTTCCCCAATATAGTTTGCGTGTGCTCCCAAATGGTTCCATGAGTTTCCAACCACAGTTCCAATACACACAGATGCATGAATTGAATGAAAGACTGATTTTTCGTAGGTGTGATATACTGACTACCTCTCTAGAGTGTACTTTGGAGTGTGCCCTATGTGAGCTGGAGAACCAACAGAACCCCATGACCATGACCATAAATAAAAGACTTCCAGTTATGATTTTTCAATTAATGAACTTTTTAAAAATCTGTGCTGATATTTTGGTATTTGCATGCAAAACAATGACTTTTGCTAAAACGCTCACAGCTCAGTTACTCAGTTAATCATTGACTCATTTTGCCAAGTTCAGAGAAACGACAGCACAACAACTGAGCCCTGCTTACAATAGTAATATTGTATACATAATTAACTCCCATATGCATGCAATGTATATAAATATGCTAATCCAACCTATTTCAATGATTGTAATACTTGCTAGATTTTAGAACAACTGAGTTAAATATGTCATGACTGCACTACGCAATGTGGATACCGGAAATGACCAAGCTGGGGCACATTGAATGGATAACTATGCAAATAAACGATTCCAGCATGATTTCCACCAAAATACATCATCAAATGGTCCTGGTGATATTCAAATACCATCAATGATTTCTCATTTCAATCTGCAGTATAGTGTTGTGAATAAAAGTCTACAGTTGAGCGCCCCCCCTCTCTTTTTTTTTGTCCCATATTGATTCCCGGTTGTGACTTTGACATGGCAGAATCAGTCACACTCATGCTCATCTCATCCATGCCCCTCCCACACGCAGGCAGGTGAATTAGGGAGCAATAAGGCCTGCTGCTACTTTGCCTTAGCCATCACCAATGGCCGTGCCAGATATTGTGTTGCCGGTCGAGATATCACTTGGCACTGTTACCCCAATAGAAACCAGATGGGCTTTCGGGTGGCCATGTGGCCAATATTAATACCCCCTCCCCCCAAATAAAAACCCGATTTTGTTTTAATTAATGCACGCATTCTGCAGAGGTTCATCAGGGGTGGAAAATGGCATTAGATGTACACAGAGAGTGAGTGGTTGATATTGACGGCGATTAAAGGACAATCGCTATTGTCAGAGATTTAACATTGACTGCTGGCTGTGAGCAGATCAATCCTGAATGTTGTTGAGGTGACTATGTAATCAATAACAGAAGTTTGTTTTGTGCAAAATATTTCTAATTGTAAAAACTCACAAGCGTTTAGCAATTTGTTTGTTTAAAGAAATCGTTTCGTTGCGTCACAACAAATGTTACGGTAGCTTTTAATCAAAAGGCCTTCTGCAGCTCAGAGATTTGGGGGAAAGTGATTGTATTGAGTCAGCGATGCACGTCAATCAGAGGGCAATTAAATATGTAAGCAAACCTCGCTCTGTTCCTATCTCATCCAAGCACCTTTAGCTTTGATTGGACGGCTCCGAGATTAGAAGGGCACCAACAATGTGTTTGAGTGTGGGATGCACAACATCATTCATGTTTTCAATGCCCCGGTGTCTAGTGTATTGGGTCTCTCATCCAGAGGTTAAGCTTGTTTGTCATTAATTTCTGCGTTGATCTGTTGAAATCTGCAGGTGTAGCAGATGTCGAAATCATATTACGGCGCGTAGTGTGGGAGGTGCGGGGGGCTTTTGTCACGTTAGACCAGGGATCGGTTCCCTGTGAAGAAAGTCACGCTCCCAGCACATTGCATTAGAAACTGTGCTTGCCAGTGTTTCCCGTACACTCGACAGCCAGTATTTGGAGAGTAAAAAGACATTGAGCATTTGTCCGAGGGGGAGCTGCGCTTATCAAAATATTATTTCTCTCAATTAATCCCTTTTTAATGTGTCTATGCTCCGAGTGCTCAACTGTGGTATTCCTGTTTCATATCTCCACTGTCCCCTTGAGTGTTTCATGCATTATGTAGTGATGATTATTACTTAATTACACATTAATAAATCCCCTTCATTTGCAGGACATTAGGAGGGGGATGAATGCACATGACTAGAAGAGAGAGCACTTATTTCAACGTTTTCACCGTTGTTTACAGTCAATTGAGTCAATTTGACCTTTTATTTCGTGAAAGAGAGAAACAATTGAGGAGTGCTTGTTTGAATCTCGCTGAATAAATTGTAGTGGTGTTAATCCTACTTTTGCAAACTGAAACTACACAGGCTCTTTTAGGGTGAAATGTAGAAAATTGTTAGGAAGTCATAAATATTTTTGCACGTGTGTGTAAAATCCATTCACAATCCATTTTGTTTTGTGGTTTTAATACAACATTTGGTGCATTTATCTCTCTTTAATGATGAAGGTCTTTTGAGGAGTTTCTCCCTTTTTAAATAAACAAAACGTTTATAAAGATAGAAAGTGATTTTAAATTCAGTCGGAAATGGCATGGATCATTCGCTGTTCTGATCACTGGCTGTTCTGGTCAACGGTTTTAAGTATGCATGTCTTTTCCTCTTCCTTTCTTTCATTTTCACTCATGTACCTTCACCCTTCCCCAATCCTTTATCCACTCCCCCTTTCAGTTCGGCACCGTCTTGTCCTGACACAACTATTATAAACTGACTCGCGGGAACCACAACTAATAAATATTTAATAAATACATTCAATTTTCCAATCCAGAGGAGAAAACACCACACCAGGTGTTTTACTCCTCTGGAGAAAGCAAAACTGTCCAACTCAGCAAGGCATGTACTCTCCCATTTGTTGGCTTTTGAGCAGGACAGGACAAGGTAAAACAAAAAAAAAAAAAAAAGTATGCACAGAGCTCAGTCAAGCGGAAATATTTTCATGAAATTTTTCATAATCTACCTGCACAACTGTTTTTTAAAGTGTGGATGAAGTTGTTCCACTGATGAAAGTATACTGGAGCTTTATCAAAGCATGAGTTGAAAGGTGACTGAAACAAGTAACATTAATGTTGGTTCATCTGCACTGAGCATCTCCTTATTATACTCAGTGTAAGGTTATGAGATTTGGCCTAAAACCAAAATTATTGAATATTTTCGATTAGTTTAACTCTTTTATGATTAATGAACGATTATTTTAATCAATTCTTTATATTCTCCCTCAAAATTCACCGATATATATACTCTGTGCATAAATTTGCTCATATTTTACAAGTGAGACATCTTTGAATGAAGGGTGCATTACTTGAATTTTAAATAATTGAAGGAAATAGGGCGGGGCACTTGACTCCACACAGTAGTGTTTTTAAAGGTAAAGTAATTGAAAAATTGACCTGGAAAAATAATGAATTTCGATTTCGATTACCGGTACTTTTCGAGTGCCTTCTCGGTCTTCACTGCATTAACATCATTTGGTTTTAAACCATTGTGCAACTCTGGCAATGGGAATGCAGGTGGAGTTAGTGGTCAAAAAGTTTTATCGTCCCAACCAAGTAACATTTTGTCTGTAATTGTCTCACATGAGAAAAGAAATCAGAAATAAGACATTTAAACTTTCATTTATTTTTAAATTTCATTTTCCACTTGCTTGATCATGTCAAAAGACTGCACATTGTCATTCCCCTTTAAGAGAATAAAAACAAGTCACTGAGGCTCTAAACTGGTGTTTGTTTCTCTTTTTTGGTGTGTTTATACATATACGTATAGATTTATTCTCTTTTCTTTGCTGTTTTTGGCACCATCTGGTTTCAACATTAAATGACTTTTTATTGTCACCTACAGGCTAAAACATTGAAGTTTCATTGGTCAGTGGGATGTTGTAAAATGCTGAAGTGAGTTACCATAGGTCTTCAGAGTCATGCACAAATGAAGAGATCAGGAAACTAGATTCCAGAGCATTCTAATGGATCCGCATTTGTGTTTTTCATTTCATGCTTTGATTCTCATGCTTTTTCCACGTTTTGCTGCATGCATCCAATCCCTTGTTGCCACATATTTAAACAAAGGTTTGTTCAGCATGAGGACTTTCGATTGAATTTGGTTCATTATTGTCTATTTGCTCAGTAACAAGCATTTAAACATGGATCATATAGATAAGTGTTGGCTGTCTGAGGACTTTTTATTAAAGTAATGGTAGATGAACCACAAAATAGATTTTTATGATCTTGCTTTTTGTTTTCATTGACTTCTCAGCATGCACAATTAGTTAAACAACTCTAAAACTATTTCATCAGAATGAGCGGAAAAACTAAATTGCACACAGTTTGACAGCAACTAATATCTTTTTTTTTTCTTAATATCTCTCTTTGGGAGTAAAGTTTTGTGATATTAAGAGGTGGAACTTTTCGCCCAAACATGTGATCACATCTAGAAACAGTGGCCTCTACTGGTGTGGAGTTCATATAGTATCTGGTCTGTGATGGTAGGAAAAGACGGTGGATGTGGGCTTCTCCCTGGCGGCTAGTGTGTCTGCCAATGACAACTCCTTATCAGCAGCCTGCCTGCTAGTTTTGTGGGGAAGAATCTGTCTTAATGTAAGAGCTCATTCGTAGGCTCTGCCATTGTACCGGCTTAACCACACGCTTTATCAGAAGTCCTGGGCTCAGTGGCCTGGAACCGGCACTCGCTACGGACCCGCTCCATGCCACGCTTCACTTCTAAAGAGAAGGCGTCACTCTGACACCCGCTGTTATTAATTCTGTTTGTGTGGTTGGCATTCCCTGCGCTCCCCTCTTCCTTCCCCACCAAGTCTGCCAGCCAAGGCTCCCCTGTCGGGGCTTCCCTGAGGATCGCGGGCCGCTCTAAGATGCTGCGCTCTGGAACCCGGATTGTGCTGCTGCAGAGGGCAGATTAAAACGTGCTGGAACAACACACAGAAAAAAAAGACTTTCTCAAAGCTGTTTGTACCCATGTAGATTAAAAATGCCAGCCATTTTCACTGAATCCTCTGAGAATGCTGGATTCTCTTGTCAAAAACTACATTGTGATACAAGTTTGTTGATCCAAATGAATTTTAAATTGCTACTCCTTTCAAAAAGTTGCATTTCTTTCTTTTTACACTTGAAGATATTGACTATATTGGCAGATATTTGTTCAAAAGTTCTCACTTGGCTTGGTATTTCAACCGACTTCCATTTTCCTCTCCGGGTGGGCGTGGTTTAGACATGTGGCTGTACGCTGCATCATTATAGTTCAAATGTAAAAGAAATGTGCATTCTCTTTAAATCCTTTTCATTTGTTATCACATGGTGTTCTGCAATCAGAAAAAGGAAGGTCTACACCTCCTCATTTGTTCATGGTGGAGTTGATACAAACTAATGATAGAATTGTTTGCTAGCAATCACGAAGCTTTGCAGCTGTTCTGCATTTGTGCCGCGCATTGTAACAATGCATTCTGTGATTACTCTCTGGCCAATCAGTGAAAAGTATCACTACAGCCTGCTTTTAGAACCTCGTTTAAATGGGCACGGAAAAGGTAAAACTGAAGGGTACAAAAGCATGCCGAGTTTATATGAGTAAAATAAGGAGGCTAAGCTAAAGGAGACTTCATTAAACTTCAGAAACAAGGTAAAAAATCACCCACTTCACAGTTGTCACGAAAGTTTGATATTATTTGTTTGAATAAAAAAAATTGTACCAGGTTTTAAACATATTTTTGCCTGTAATTTTGAACACATTAACATGATTGTCAGTGGGAATTTGTTTACTTCTGTAACCAGCCGCGAGTGGCCATTTAATGAATTATAGTTTCAGTCAGATGGCAAAATATTGCTTATTGTATCTTGTTCATAAATGTATTTGTCAAAAATCAATAACATGCAGTCTGGATGTTTTAATATTAGTAAAGACATTAAAGACGTAGTGAACCTCTTAAGTTTTTACAGAAACTTAACTGGACAAAAAAAACTCACAATGTATTTGTCCTGGAATAAACATCATTCACTGGAGCCAGGTTTGAAATCCCAGGCTGTAAAAATTTTTCTTAGCATTGTATTGCAATTGTGCAAACTCCAAGGCGAATTTTGCTTCTAAAGATGAATAATTCTCAGCTTGGGGCAAACATGATAAGGTCTACTTATTAGTAATGCCTTGGTCGCGAACAAATCGTTCAATTTAGCTGGATCTTCTGGTTTCACCAAATAGAACTTTGTGTCTTCAGAAAGCACTAATCCACAAAATTCTTTTTAATGTGCCTGACACTCTTGTTGATTTGAAATTAACCAATTTTATGAGTTATTCAGTTCTTCAAACAGTGTTTGTACGGCTGTGAAAAGAGAGCTGACGATGTGTATGAGTGACTCGTGTAGTGCACTGAACGAGAACTGGTTTCTTTCGGAAGGGTCCGATTTGAGAATCATAAGCTGATACTGTGCACATGCGTGACTCATGCTATAACTTTTTCATCAATAAATTTACGAGGAAACGTTTATAATAAAATGATCTTATAATTCATCATATCCAGCCTTACTCATATGATCACTGTATGTAACTCAACATGGCTGTTTAAACCTGTCAGACCAAAATACATTTTGAAGTTAGTAGCTTCTGACTTTACTTGAGTGTTGACTAATGACTGGAGTCCCAGCCCAGACAGGACGATAGTAATTATATAAACAAACTGTCCGAAAGAATCGATTTTTAAAAATGATCCAAACTTCCCATCACTACTACCTATTTAGCATTGAACAACTTTTAATAAACAAATCCTAATACAAAAATGTCTCTGTGCTGGATAGATATGGGGCTACAGATACTGAAAAAAGTTCAAATCAGTGGGGGGCGGCTGCTCTTCAAAAAGTTTGATGTGTTTGTGTGTAATTGACTTTTGTGATATTCAAAGATGCATTAATCTTCTGCTCTCATCTGTGTCTCATCTCTGGGTGGCTGCTCCACGACCCTGCCCCTTCTCACTGGGCTGTACATTAAACATAAGGAAAGGGGGCAATTAGGCCCACTCTCTTCACCTGGCTGTTGCATAAATTTATCGGCCAGTCTCCCTGCTGGACAAGCTTCAGGGCTTGGTCTGAGCTTTTTGGGGGGCGATTGAAGTGCTGCAGAGGTCATTAATGAGGAGTGCTGGTGCAGATTTGACCCTCGCTGCAACCCCAAGAGCCCCCTTTGACCTCTCACCAGGTCAGCTAGCCTCCTGTGGGAGAGCGCCAGGGGAACCATGCGATACAGTGAAGGACTGGTATAGCTTGAGGTGAAATGCTTCAGTGTTGTGTGTGTATGCATGGATGTGCCCACGCACAGAGAAATCTCTTGAACGCTTGTGGCTCTCTCCAGACTTGAACCTATCGATTGCACAAGGTCTTAAAAAGTTTTCTTGCAGCAAGAACAAAACGGTAAAAAAAAAGATGCACATCCAGAGTTGGGCAGTCTTGCCCTTTCAAACAGAGATGGAGTTTGAAACTTTTAAGTAATTTACAGAGTTCATCTGATGTCAAAATATACGTTTGTACCTTGTTCCAATCTTAGACACAATCGGGTCAAAGAATAAAGAGGCGTAATTGATGTGCCAGAGTGATAAAAGACAAGCACGACCTTTCACTTACCAATTAAAGGTACTCGTTTAAGAAATACAGACATGACTAATGGTAGTAGAGGCGCTCGTCAGTCTGCAGTTTCGTCATAGATGGATGTAAGCAAATGTGAGCAAACCGTGCGCTGGTCTCTGCATTGGGTTCGGAATGGCTTGATAAATTGATTTTAAGGCGTGAAGCTTCTTCTTTTATCCCGAGGCTAGTCTGGAACCTAGCATAGAAGCTTTTTTGGCTTAGAGAGAATTAGCCTTTCTTTGTAAAAGGCCCTTGGATCTGCAAGCCCGCTTGACCCCATAGAAAGCCGAGCCCTTGATCCCAGAGTCAGACGTGTTTTTGTTATTTTTCTTCATTTAATTCCCCGTCAAACAGCAAGTCCCCCCTCCCGCAAAGACAGGGATAATAACCCGTGGAAACAGCAGGGTTATACTGAAGAAACAATTAAAGTCGTTCTTCGTTTGAGAGCGCTCACGCATACTTACACTCACAAAGGGAGAATAAAGGGGAGGGGAGACTGCAAGAAAACGCTTAATGACATTTAGAAAACAGCCATTCTCCTACAATGTGTTCATTTGTTGGTTAAACGTCAGGTTTTTCCATTGTGTGGAGTTCACTTAGCATGTGTGCTTTTTTGGAGGCCTGCTCCTGTATTCCAGAAGTTCCCAGAGGAACTGAATGAGGCAAAGAGTGATTTCTATGCTCTCCTCTCAGAATTCTCTCGGTTTACCTCATCTCACCTCACTTCTCACCCCTCCACCTATATGTTGGAAAGTTGGTGCAATCGTAAAGTGGATCTTTTCTGCATTTCTTTATTTTACATGAAAAGGTTAACATTACAAAAAGGTCCCATTTCACACTCTACTTTAACCATACTAACCCATCTTGGAATGTATTCCCAGCATCAGTGACAAAAAATTTCATTTTTGAGAGTTAATGGTACAATTAGCGATGGCTTCTGGGTGTGTGCAATAACCAGCGTTAAAGGCAGGTGGCAGATTTTGTAAAAAATATGTGTCTGCCAAAACAAGCTTTTAACCTATCAGCACTAAGGTGCATGCGGCTAAGGGCTAAAAGAAGGTTAATGTGTGTTGCAATAAAAATTAGGCAAGGACCTTTGGTTTAATGTGAACATTGGCTCCATTAAAGGACCATGAGCCCCCCCCCCCCTAGTTTAGGTCTCATCTGCCAAGATCATTTAAAAAAATTAAAAAGGATGTGTATTGCTGTGCAGTGTAGCTTGGGGTGGGTGTGGCTTGGTGGCCTGTCTTTTAATAACAAACAGATAAGTGCTTCATAACAGTTGATAAAACGCACACATACCTGCACTGAATTGGGATAGAAGTCCTCCGAATTGGAACCGCATCGCAAACTGCGTTTATTTGCAGTTCTCGTAGCTTTCTTGAGGAAAATGCTCGCTACAAATCCATATTTTCAACGTGTCTGTTGTTGGTGGCCAACCAACCTCTCGAAGCCAGAGTTTAGCTCTGACTTAATCACAGGAAAGCCATGTATCCCCTCAGAACCTTTGCATCCCAGAAACAAACAGTTGCAAACCATTCTGAACTCCAAACTACTGCGTGGTCTTGCAACTTGACAGGACGTGAATAATTAATACACTCTGTCTTCTCATAGTATAATAGAGGTCAGGCTCATGAATAATTAAAATTACGATGAATCATAGAAGCCATATAAGACAAAAACACATCAAATCAAGTCAAAAATTAGCCAGTTTTACCCACAATTAAATGTACCAAACAAACTAATATAATGCTAAACCTAAATAATGTTCAACGCATATAAATCTCTGAAAATATTTTAATGTTTACCCGTGTATCATGGCCTTTTAACAAGTTTTTCAAAATACTTTTCAAAATTCAAATAGGTATCTAATAAGAAAAAAGTTTGAGCAAATTGATTTGTACATTAACACTGTTAATATCATTGCAAAGTATTCGTAAAGTGGGAACAGCTACTGGTGATGAGCAGCAGGAAAGATTAACATATAAGGGTTATGTTAGTGTGTATTATAGCATCTTTATGTTTCTTGAAATGTAGTTTGATTGGGCTTAGACAATTGTTGTATTTTAGAGTTTTCAAGGAAAAGTTCATCGTCAACTGCCTAGAAAATAAAGGTAATAAAAACTATAAAAGGTGTTAAATATATAGTTAAATGTGAAAGTTTAGAAAAACTTGTGACATGATACTGTGAAACTGGAGTTCCTGTGTGAACAGCAGCTCATTTTTGGCACATTCAAGAACGTCACGCGTAGGATTCTGACAGACATGCTATTGTAAGTTGTCATTTTCTCCAGAAATGTGTTTTAGATGTTTTATTTGGGTTATGGGATGGATGCTTGTTGCTTATCTGGGAGTGTTGCATCAGGAGAGTTGTCACTGGCCACAATTATAGAGGTGTAGCAGCAAATTTGTTAAGAGCACTGCCGGAGAGACAGAATTTATTCCAAACTGCATCAAACGCTCACCATTTCCAAACCAAATCAGTTAACCTTATGTTATATCTCGTCAGCTTAGTCCCCAGGTAAAGTCCTCCATGCTACAGCCTCAGCGTGTATTTAATCATCCATCTGCTGGCATTCAGACATGTGTTTGTGCTCTGTGGGCTGCTCTGATAGGTGTGTGTATCAATGTTGTTGTGGTAGAACATGATTGGGAAGGGATTCTCATCCAGCTTCAGCAAAAGAAAACAAAAAGAAATCCAGGGCCAAGAGAAGTGTGTAGAAATTATTAACCATCCACACACTTGCACTCCCAATTCTTCTTTATTCTCTCTTTCCTGCTCAGTTTCTCTTGCCTAATAAATGCTTCATGTCACCATCAAACAGGGCCCGTCTTGCTCCAGGAGAGGCAGTGAGAGGGAGCGGAAAGAAAGAGAATTGGAGATCGCAGGGCAAGGGGGTTGTGTACTGAGGGGGCCTTGGTGTTGATGGATGGGTGGATGGACAGATGTTAAAGATGTAAAGTTTGGATGTTATGTATTGATGTTTAAGGGACTAGGCTTGGCATTTCTTCTACCAGCTAAAATTCTATAGTTGAGTTCAGAATTCGTTCAGTGGTGCTGAATTAATCAATCTGTAATTGGTTGGAACTGGTGATCCAAGTCTGGATCAGGGTTAGCTTTGACTGTGATGGTAATATCAGCAAATGCGAGTGATTGAATCACACTAGAGTTCATTTACTGGTACCGTTCTTTTGAGCAGAAATTTCACCAAAATCACACATGACTGTGATAACATTGCAGCCTGCACTTCATTCTCAAAATTTAGAGTTTGTCTTAAGTGATCAAAGCAAATGATTGTACAAGGCTAGTAGGATAGTAGCACAAGCATACTGTATGTGGTAAGGAATAATGGATAATGTCAATTTTTGGTAATACCTTCAATGAGTCATCTGACCAATTAGCTATGCTTTATATAAAAAATAACGTTGTCCAATGACTCCTTTTCGGTTCATTAAATTTACCTCACACCACTGTGATCAGTGAGTGTGTTCCATGGATGTTAGTGTTGTGGTGGGATGGTGTATGGTCAACAAAGGAGAATACTGATTTCCATCAGAGCTCTGAAGCTGACAGAGCTGTGAAAAATCTGGTAAAGCTAAAATCTAATGTAAACGGGATGTACATATTTGTCTGTAAATGTGCTACAGTTATTATTCAGATTATAGTCCAAATGGCAGAGAAAGGGAACTGTGTATCATTTGTCGACTTTGGTCTGAACCAAATGAACAGAACCACGGGTGTGAAAGCGCACTAATATCACAATATTATAGATGAAGTTTTCCATCTTTACATATTTTCTAAATTAATTTGATAACGGCTATCCCCAGGTGGACATATGCCTTGGGCTGTTTGTCAGTCCATTGCAGTGCCATGTCCACCTTTACAGTTACTATTTCACCTGGCATGTATGTTTGACAGTGGATAGAAACCAGAGTGCCTGAAGGTATCGCACACGTGGGAAGATAATGTAAATTATTTACAGAAAGGCCCCTGACCTTTTCGCCCAAGGTCTATTTGCTCAAGCTTCTGACTAATTCTGTTTTTGCACCAATTTTTAATAACTTTGCTTACCTCTGTATGGTTTACCTCTAATCTTTTTGGTTTACCTTTGTATTTCCACAGACTTCTAGAATCAGCTCTTAGTGGGCTTGCAGTCCAAAAGAAGACAAAAAAATTCTATCAGTGAAAAATACCACATTATCCTGAATTAGCTTACTTTCAGAACCTTGTCTCAAAGAGTATGTAAGTCTTACAACTAAGGGGTACAGAATGCACTGAAAAATCCTCCAAAAGCATGCAGACTTATAAAACACGCTGGTGAAATGCAGTGTGATTAATCTGTACCCTATGCTCAACACATCCCAACAACAGCTCAGTAGGGGACAGATACTGGGCTCACTTTTGCAGTCAAAATCTTTTCTGACCCTCTGGTTCATGTACTCTGTTGGTCTTTTTCCTCATGTAGGGTAATGTAAATAAGACTTTTTCTGTGTTTAATATTTTTTGTGTGAAGTGTAATGATATAACTTTACCTGAAAAGAAGCATTCACCACCTCCAGTTGTCTGCATTTATCGCGGCTCTGAGTTCTTTTAGAAATTCTCATATACTGGAAAGCAAGACCCCTGAGAGGCCACAGCCGGAATGTTGTCCCAAAGCACAGATGCTTTCTCTCTATATCTTTTGGTGGTGTCCCATAATAAGGGTCGCTGTAAGTGTGGGTAGAGTTCATTTAATAAGAACCCCTCCCTCAAAATCCCCATACACAAACAAACAGTCGCTGGCAAAGTCTCCGGCGAGCTAAACAAACAGTAGAAGGGTCTCAAAAGGAGCGTGATTGCAGAGTTAATCTGTTCTCCTGTGATACAGGCCGGCCACAAAGCTCCTTCAGAGAGGGACACATTGTAATGCCTAATCAAGTCTGTATCAAACTAAATAATGTTGTAGCGTGAAATTGGAAGCCGAAGTCAAAAAGCACTCCCCAGCCTGTACTACAGGATAAGGCAATTAAGACTCTCTCTCTTTCTCTCTTTCTTTCTTTCTCTCCAGTGCAGGCAGGCTCTACTCTTATGTGTGTAACAGCCCTGTTCTCATTCTCCATCATGTTCAGTTGATGGTATTGTTGGTGGTGTGCTGGGAACATCTATTTCGGGAGTCCTCCCGAAGGCACTGAGATCCAGGGAGGCCGTCCTCCTCCTAGGTCATGGGCATTTGGCACAGGGCCTTCCACCTGCCAGAGGATGTAAAATAGGCTTTTTGGTTACTTTGGAGTGTGTTATGGTTAAATTAATGAGGTACAATGTATCCGCACCTTTGTACAGAGTTTGTCTGCATTTTGTACCTGTATGCATTACTGCACATGGTGTTCAAACACAAGTGTGGGGAGACAACGGTATGCTGAATTAGTTTCAAAAAGCAAAGCAGAATTCTAATACTGTTTGTATTTAGAAAATACAAAACGCTGGGCTGAGCGATAATCCAATTTTATCGATCAACTCGACTCTGTACTGTATATTGATGACTTTGACTGAAAATCGATTTTATCTTTAATGTAATATGCAAATGCTGCCTGTTGGTTTCGTAGAATGTAAGCCCGCCCTCCGAGCTCCTGTAGAAAATGCGCTGAGTCTCTGTAGAATGTGTACGGCTCCTTCCACCTCTCGCGTTATATATTAAGATACACAAACAATGGAAGCGAGCGGCAGCAGCCATTTTAACAGAACAACATCTTGCTCTCTGAGATTATGGATTGGTGTTGGTCGGCGGTGACATCGGTGGCACTGGTGTCGTGAAGCATGTGGTGGTTACGCTACCCCGTTGGATTTACCTACCCTTACTAACATATTCACGATTAAAATATTGTAATAGACCTCCAAATGCAGGTTTAAACATTAATACAAGCCCTAAACTTACATTGAATTAAGTAATAAACTGTTTTTAAGAGTTGACCAAAGGTATTTATGCACATGTGCAACAAACAGTCTGCAGTGTCTTTGTGCACGCCTTTAAGTGACACCTGTCCATTCATTATTAGTATTAAAATAACTGTTATAGGACAGTAATTTCGTTTTATTTCAGACTGAATAACAATTAGACCAATATGCATACTTTAATGTTATTACAGCGATATTATTATTATTTTTATCTAAGATATTGTTTGTTTTGTCTTTGATGTCTGCAGAATGATTTAAAAAAATAGATTTAAATCGTGAATAGATTTTCAGAAAAAAATCAGGATTTTGTTTAGTACATATATTATATAACTTAGTACACAGCAATGATCACAGGTGTGTTATTGGTTGAAAATTGCAAATTCATTATTTAGACAATTCTAAGGGAAGAAAATTGAATTGTGTTGTGTTGTAAAATAAATAATGATGAATCTAGACAAGGTAAAGACCGACGTCTAGGATCGTATATCCTTAAAGTTAGAGGAGGCTGTGAGGAGTTTGGGACCTCAACATTTTTTAAGAAATGATTTGAACTTTGCTTTAGTCTTTTAGAGACCATATATATTTGTGGATAGAAATCGAGATGGAATTAAATTGCCATGTTTCGTTAGCATATTAGTGATAGATTCCAAACTTTAGAGAGGTATCTAGATAGATAGATGTAGGCACATTATTATATGACTCATTGACTGTTATTTCTTAGTTTTTATATTAGTTTTTGATCATTTTCAATTTGCAATACATTTCTACGAAACATGGTTTACATGCTTGAAGCTGTTGAATCTTGCAATTTCCTTCAGATGTATAACAAGTTCATTAGAATCAATAGGAGTGTTAGATGAAACATCATGCTGAAAAAAGCCCATGGGCTGCTGGTTGACCATCCAGTCGTGTTTGACATTGAAGTAAATTGCTTTTTGATGAACTGCTAAAAACTACATTCCCCTACATTCCCCCCTTTGGTTGATACTAAGTTTTGATCCATTGCTTAAATGACAGTCCTGCTTTGTCACCATTCCCAACTTTTAAACAATTTAGGACTAGATGAGATCTGTTTGTTTCGAGCTCTTCCATTGCTGCCCCCATCACAGCCACCCCCTGGTCCCGTCTCAGTTTGATGGCATCATGGTGGGAAGAACGTGATTATGCTGCATTCCCTTGCGAGCAGCGATCTGAACCTCGCGTCACAGTCACTGACAGCACCGCACAGCCGACAGGATTTAATCACGTCTGCTCTTCCACCATGCTCCCTCTTTTCCTCCTTTGCTTTCTACCACTCGGAGTCAGTTTCTCTCTGTTCCTCGATCTTTTACTCTCTTTCTTTGCACAGGTACATCTGAAACATTGTTCCACGTGTCTTTGACAGGCAAGACAGACTAAAACAAAATCCCCTTTAATCTTTCTTTGTGTTTTCTTCTGGTGAACACCATAGCTCCACTTTATGTGATGCCAGTGTGGTTTATGTTTTTATTGAATCTTTAAGAATGCGCCAGAGAGTGTTCCTTAACAGATTTGACTTTCGGAGTGTGTGAGAGTATGTATAGTGAAAGAGTGGTGATGACAAATAAATGAGCCTGCACAGCATTTAAAGGTAGAATTGTGATGTTCTGATAAAGCCTTGACTGTCTCTCGCTGAAGAGTATACAGAGGAAGAAGGAGAGTTGACACTGCACCCAGGGCTTTCCTCAGGAAACGGCTGCTGACGGCCTTTAGCCAGAACCTTTGCTTCCTCGGCCAGGAATCTGCCATGTGTTCAGGGAGAAGGGAGGAGTATGGGAGACAAAAATGTGTGTCTGCTTATGGGACTGTTTTTATATTTATGGCAAATCCTTTCAAGGTCTAAATTTGGGCCCATTAAAAGTGATACAGAGAGATTCACAATAGGTTTCAACACACTGCCATAAACTATCATGACCTTACGCAATGCAACATCTAAACTCTTCTAAAGACAACTCGCCAACTGTTTTGTGGGATTTGTCTTCATTGCATGTTACATTTTCTTTATTGTATCTTTTTTGTTAAATCATTTCATGCAATTTTTAACACATCACAAGTGTTAATAGTGCTTACTTCATATTATGTTTTTTATTCTTTAATCAATGCCATAACAGTGGTACACTATGTACAAAATTACATTATTTCAAGAAAAGAAAAGAGTAATTGTTGTAAGATCTAAGCAAAGCGCCAGAGGTGGTGAAATACACTTTTACCAGAAGAATTCTGTAATATTCTCATGTTTTTGATAATAGCATTATGTGATGAAAACAAGGATACAAATCTGGAATTATGCCCAAGTTCTGTTCGCCCCTTATTCTTCAGCTTGTTTGTACACAAATTTCAGCTTCAGAGTGAAATAGCGGGAATGAGCGTGAGTCAAATGCATGGGTCTGACGCTGAAGTTGCAGCCATACATTTGTATATTGTGTTATTTAACAATGCATTGTTAATTTTTCCATTTTATAATAAAATAATAAAATAAATGCTTTCAAAAAGGGGAAATGCTAATAATTTATTTTCATCAGTGAAATGCAAAAGAGCTCATGGCACTGCTGGACATCCTCCAATTTTGAAGGATACTAAGCTTGATGTGGTAATAAGTCGACCACTCCATCTACTTTCCTCAACGTCGCTGATTTCTTTGGTCTCCTTCAAAAGTGAAGCCTCAGTCTTGAAGCCTCAGTATAACTATGCAGTATAATACTCAGTATATACTATGCAGTATAACTACCTTGCGTCTTGTTGCTGGGCTCATGACGATAAACCACCTTTCTCAAATTCACCTTGGTAGCGGAGTTTGGCAGTGTAGCACCTCCTACACAGCTGTTTCTGTTGCAGCTCATGATTGGATTTCAACCTACATGTGACATTGATGATCATTAGCACCTGTTTATTATCACTGGTTCTTACACCTGACTTTAATCCCTGAAAAAATCTCAAACTTTGAATCAGTTGATGTGATTTTCGACCTTTCCATTTAGAGAATTTAGAGAATCAGTAAGTGTACAGAAATATTTACTGTTTCAATACTTCATTTACAGCTGAGGTATGACAATGAAATGATTTAGGTTAGTATACACAGTCTTTGTGGTGCTACTACATGCAGTTGTCAATGGAGAGTTGTAGATGTTTTGTGTGTTTAGAGTGAAATAATGTTAAGCCTGTAGTTTTGCGTCCCTTTGCCGTCCGTTTTTTCTCCCCTCAGTGTGTTTCTGGCCAGTTCTGCTGGTTTGTGTTTTAAGGCCATTTTGTGCAGCGGAGCAGTTTCAGTGCTGATAAAAGTATTTGGTTAATCAGCTTCCCTTGCTGTCCCTCGGCCTAGGTTTGGAGGACAGGCTATTGAAGTCAGAGCACTTCGGGGAAAAGCCCAGGCTGAGAGATTGGCGTGTTGTGCTACCAATGCTAAACCTGGGAGATGCAGCTGGCAGCCAATGTGTGGGGATTGTGAGTGTCTGAGGGTGGCGTTCCATCTAACAGGAAATGCCTGTCCCGCCTTCACGGTCACTCTCCAAAGCCCGATTGGACACAGTGACCTAGTTGAGATAAGGGCCCAAGCAGAAGTCCTGCTCCCAGCACACTTCCATTCTGCGCTCGGGGAATTCTCATCCCTGTCACTCCATCTCCACTGTCATTCCAATGTGTGTGTGACTGTGTGGGTTTTCAGGGGCGGAGCTGTCACAGAATCCAGCCCGAATTCAAAATAGCCATGAATACAGAAGAGTGAATGAAAGACAGAAGGTCTCCTCCTTCTCCTGTCAATGCTGTGGTGTCAGTGACAAATGGCTGTCTGAATGTAAATATTCGTTGTTTTTTCTGCTTTCAGCAAGGCAGAGGTTTTTTAAATGCTTCAGGGCAAGAATCAGAATGGAACTGGGAAGACCTATTTACATTTGGATCTAGATTGAACTTTTTAAGTAAAAAAAATCTCCACATTGCAATCCTCATCAAACTTCAATATAAATTTTATCTTAATAAATTACAATGATTTATGAAAAGGTAGTTGCATCACCTTTGAAAAGGGTCATGGCTAAAGGAGGACGAGAAGGGGGAGCTGTATGTCATGCAAACTGTAACGTGTTCATCCGAATGAGTAGACATTTGTGACTGCGGCCACACTCGATAATGGAATTTAATTTTCATTAAGTTGATTTTCATTTGACTTGCATGTTGCAATAATTCTATATCATGCTTTTAATTTTTGGTACTAAGATTTTCCATTTTGTAAATCGCTGAAACAATATTTGGCTTAATGTCCCAAAATAAAAATGAGTAAAGTTACAATTGAAGTTACACCCGCATTAAAAACTCAAAAGCAACATGATTTACCAAACATTACAAAAAACTTGTTTATATATTTGTTTCATCAGCAGCGCAGATATATTGCTCACTCTGGATTAAAGAGACATGTTTCTCCGAAATATTAAACATCAAACTGTTATTGCTGCCCCCTAGTGGCCGTATGATATTACACGCTCTCATACATGTCAAACTACGCCCTGGCGTACTTCGCTTTACAGTCTTAAACTTTTAAAATGTAGTTTTATTTTCCATTACCAAATTACATGTTGAATAATCTCAGTATTTTTAAATAGTTTGTAAAGCTTATGTTTTCATTTCAGTTTTTTTTTTACATTTTTTTTTACATAATGTGATGCACGTTGTATTGTGAACATAATTGTGATCAGGGTCATATCACAAGCAGAGTGTATTGTTACACTGATTGAAATTAAATTAATTGCACAGCCATTTGTTTAACCTAATTATTCTTTTTTAAAAAGACCTTTACACACGAGATCTTGTGTTGCATATACTTTGCTTCGATATATCTGTACACGTTATACAGTGTTCTTTCCAGATCGTTCTTGTGACCTATTGAGGGAAGAACCCCGGCAATCATTGTCCAATCAGTAGCCTTTCAGTCCATGGAAAACAACTCTTAAAATGTAGGAAACATTTCTGAAAGGCCATAATACAAGCACTACTTCTATATGTTTTTGTCTGTCACACTAATAATCATAAAGATTTGATTTCCTGTTGCTTTGAATGGTTACCTCCCTCCGCCACGGTTGTTGTCCAGTGGACTCTGTTGTGTTTATCTCCGCAGCAATCGGTTCCATACTATACAGAACTGTGCAGAACTGTCTGGTTCATGTGCTGCAGTCCCCATTCGTGTTTATACGAATAATTCTGTTCTGCTTTTGAATGTCTTTGTACCACTGTGTCCAGTATTGATCTGTGCTGGGTGCCTGTGATGTGTGGAAAGGCACGTATGTATTTTTATATGTGAGCTGGCAGGAGTGAATTGCACCATTCAGAAAACAGGCTTTGGAAACGGCGCTCTCTTGGGTGTGTTTGTGCCCGTGTGTGTTTGAGTAAGTGCATGGGCTTCTTTAAGCATGCCTGCCTCTCTCTGAGCATGTGTGGGTCTGTTCTGGGCCAGGTATGCCTCCCCCCTCTATGCTGCAGCAAGATGACGGTGTCTCTGGAGGTCTGCAGGCCAGCGTCTGGAGACATAGCCGTGCGTGTTCCCGTCATTCTCCCTGCTATTAAAAGCTATTAAGCCATGCAGAACAAGTCAGGCTTTTATCTATTATTAATTATCTGGAAATGAAAGACACTCTGCTTCTCCTTCCCCTGCTCTTTCTCTCTCCTTCATGGCGAGACTGTGCGTCAGTATAGGATGACCGTTACAGCGTCATTAACCCAGAAACATGGCAGTGATGGACAGCATGCTGGATCTCTTCATTTATAAAGTGTTTTTCAGTGTCCTGGAGAACACAGGCGATGTACGGCCACACAGAGCGGCCATTAAAAGAGCTGTACTGCAGGGCTCACCGGATCCCTCGGATTTGCTTTATTTGATCTGGCCTGATCTTTCTAACACTTGCTTCAAAGGCTAAAGGGCAGGGATTGCATTGACCAGCCTGGGTTTGTCAGTACCCTCCTCACTTTGTCTCTATATGCAACTTTCTTTCTTTCTATATTTCTTTTTATTGGATTCTCGTGTCTTTTTGGTCTTATTGAAACTAGACACACTTTTAATTGGGTCTGGACCAAGAGAATAAACCGATTTGTGCAATTTGTCTCTATATGCAACTTTCTTTCTTTCAATTATTTCTTTTTATTGGATTCTCATGTCTTTTTGGTCTTATTGAAACTAGACACACTTTCGTTTAATTGGGTCTGGACCAAGTGAATAAACTGATTTGTGCAATTGTTGAGATCACGTTGTGTCTATTACACAAACACACTGCCTTTGAAAAATCATGACGGTTACAGTTTTTTTTTGCATTTTTCGCAATTACTGGAAGCAATTTTAAACGGTTTGGTCCTTCTGTGCTTCCATAGGTAGGAAACGTAATTCTTTATAAAAACAGCCAGTCTCTGCTCAGGATCAATACATTTGCGAAAATTTGCGTTTCCAAAACTGCCAACAAGGCATCGAACTGAACGACCGACATCTTGAAATAAACGTTACAATTTTTCTTTTTATTATAATTATTTAATTTTTTTGCAAAAGTGAGAAATTCATCATCACTCCTTGAAGACATCATTTTCTTTTGTGTTTTGTTTGTGTGTTGCGAATTGTACGCAATGAGTTAAAATATCTAGCGTGCAAGGCTTGTGAACTTAAAATTTTTTTAGAAATAGGTCCTACGGACATGTGTCTGTCTCAGTTCATGACTGGGATTCACCCTATGTGAGTGATCATGTTTATTATAATTTGTTGATCATACACATGGCTTTAATCCTAGAAATATTTTGCAAGGGTGCCTTAAAGTATTGAAGGAAAAGGGTAATAATTCCAAATATTGATTCAACTTAGATTTTTCTGTTGTTTGCTCACTTTGCATTCAGTAAATTCAATGAAATAAATAACAATCACTGGGAATATATCTGTACGCTTTCTTTTTTTTATAGCATTTTTCACACGTACCTAAATTTGTTGGATTTGTTTCAAAATAAAAGCACATTTTTAACAAATTACAAATCAGCTTCATGAATCAATACAATTTAGAAATGTGTTTCTTTCTAAAGTAAATAGATTAATCCGAACCCAGTCATACTTCAAAGTTATATTATTAGATCTCTGTAGTTTAATTGTGTATGAATTGTTTTTTTTAATTACATCTCTGTTGTTGCCTCACTGCCATTCAAAACCCATCAAGATTTTCCACGATTGCATTCCTTTAATTATACATGACAGAACCCCAGAATTCAGCAGCCCTCGGTGTGCATCACACATGTTTTTGTGATGATGCTGGTGCCACATGTTGTCCAGGAGGAGATCAAACACCCCTCTCTCAGAGCTGAGGACTCCAACATGATTAATCCAGAGCGTGTGCGTGTGTGTGTGTGTGTATATGGGGCAATCTGGGGCCCTGGCTCCAGATTCTTTCAGGAATGGGTCTTAGGGACATTCAACAGGCTCCCTCCCGGTAGTGATGCGTGATGTTATGGCAGCAGTCGTTCACCCTGCGTGGGCCCATACTAATGAGGGGGCAGGGCCACAGTGCACTCTGGGTCCACACAGCTCGCCACTGGACACTAATCCCAGGGAGCCATGGAGCTGTTTTGTACTGAAAAAATCACACATGCTATGCTCAGGAAGCAGCACACACACACTCATGCACAAACAAGGCAGGAGCACAAAGACACAGGGGTATGAACCTATTCAAATGCAAGGGCTCAAACACGCACAGGACACACACATGCACACACACACAGTGAGCTGCAAATGGGGGGCTGCTAATGGCTTCCAGTGGGAGAGAAGGAGAGCAAGATTTTATCCCTTAAGTGTAGAAGACTTAATCATACAGAATGGCCCGGGGCCAGTAACAGGGCTGTACGGCACGCCCTCCACACAGGCATTAGGTATTCTGAGGCTGAATCTCCTGCAGACGGCTGCTGCAGAGCTGGGCCCAGGTGAGACTCCCTCGGAGCTTTCACTCGCTCGCTTCCTCCTTTCAATCTCTCTCTTTCCCTCCATGTCAAACAGACATACCATCGCGCTGTTCATGAGAGCTTTTCATTGGAATGTCATCGGAGGTGCGTGCGCATAATATCTTCACCTCCCTCCACACATTTGCCTTTTTGTCTCTTGGAATTTATATTCATAAAACCCTAGCAGTCTCACTGTTTAAATAACAAGCTCTCTCTATTTTTTATCTTAAGTCACCGCTTTTTGCTGTAGTCTTTCCTCTCCTCCTTTTTCCGCCATGGTGGACCAGTGTAATGCTGATTTTGAAGCTTTACCTGCAGTTTGTGAGGCCCACACTGCGAGAAGCAGGAGGCAAACTTGTGTGAGGGTATGTGTGTGTGCTCGTTAAGGACCCTCGCAGCATCAGGTCTGAGGGTAAATGTGTTTTGTCTACTAGATGCAAACTTGTTGTCTTTACTGTTCATGCAGAGACACAAATCCCTGATTTGATTACAATCCAAATCCTCGTAGACGTCCTCTGCAGTTTAGAAGGTGTGTGATTACACTGTCGATTACACTGTTGATGACTCCAACAATTGAGTTGACCAAAAGTTTCCCAATATCCAGGTTTTCATTCTACCAAATTGGCCCAGTGGGTTAGAGGATGTGTTAAGAGGAGAGGCTAAACTGGAGATTATTTATTCATTCACTTATCATTTATCATTCTTCATGTTCACACTGTTTAACAAATAACCTCAGCATTCAAAACAGTTTCAATCAAATCTTCTCTTGCAAGGGGTTGAATAAATCCTGCATGCGATTGGATGAGGATTCTGGTCACGCTGTTAAAAGAGATGTAAAAAGCGTAGATTTACTACAAACGAAATTCACAAATTGTTTAAAAATCAGAAACTCACAATATCTTTAAAATCAGAAGCGTGTGTAATATACAAGCTGTACTCATTTTTTTCCTCATGATATCCATCTCTTTAACAAAAGCAACACTGGAGCCAGAACCAATCAGTTTGCTTTATTTCGTAGAAAACGAATAGAAACTCATCCGAATTTGAGTGTTTTGCTAATGGCACCATAGTTTTTGTAGTGAAGCACAATCTTTTTACTGAGCATTAAACAGAAAGAGCACCTTGAATACATCAGAGCACTTCATTTTGTGCTCATTTTAACATGATCCAAACACAAGAACATTTGTTGTTACTTTCTGTCACTGTGTTTGCATTTGGGCTCAAATTGTTCATGAGATTGTAAGCAAACCACATTAACTACTTTTTCTTTTCGAAATCTGAAGCAAAGACTCAGTATTAACTTGTTATATTTGAGTCTCGGCCACATGTTTCTTGGCATGGGAGTGCTCCTACCTGTTGATCTCTCAACAATTCTATTTTACCCACACATTTTATATGAATGGAATCCATATTCAATTTATTAGAACAAAACCTTTATTTTGACATTATTTATTAATTAAAAAAAAAGAACCGTTCAACCACTGTTACACTGCTTTTATTCAAAATTGTGAATCCTTTTTCGAAGGATGGACAGGCAAACAGACAAAGAGGTGTTTCAGATAGATTTTATTTTGTAAAATTGTAGCTCATTCAAAATCTGAATTTTTTTTGTTATGTGAGGTAAAATGGTGGCAATACAGACTTTTATTTTTATTTATTTTCTATTTGTTAGCTCACATCATTTATTTACTTACGTTGTCTTGCATTTTCTAGTTTTCTCAGTAAATAGTACGAGTCTGGGTCACATTATGAATTTGGAGGTGAAGCACTGGACATGATTTATGAATGATGATGGAGAAAGAAATAAAGGATTACAATGAATTTTAAACGGATTTTAATCAGGTTCATCTGTGAATTTATAGAGTTCTTTCCCTTTGTAATTTTTTGCATTATATAAATATAGTTTGCATTTAAAGTGCTCTTATTGAAAACAACTAAGTGCTGTGCCACTGTCTCGATGGCTGGCAGCCGTTTGGGGCAAAATGCGAGCAGTGTGTTTGCCATGTTGTTCTGACGCCCCGTTTGATCTCTACCCTCTCCTATTCTCCGCCCTGTGACGCTGATCACTGAGTCGCCATCAGCTACATTCACAAGCATCTCTCTCTCTCTCTCTCTCTCTCTCTCTCTCTCTGTCTTTCGCACTCTTTCTGTGTATCTGTGGCTGCGTGTGTGTGGTTACGGTGGTGTTTAACACTGCTTAACAGGATCCAGAAATGCAAATAACACTGCATGCTCTCTCCAACACAGCGGTAATTAACTGAGGAGGAATTTCAATATTATAGAAATAAATTGTGTCAAGGATTTGAGAGAGAGAGAGAGAGAGAGAGAGGGAGAGAGATGTAGAGAGGAAGTTTGATGATGGCCCTTGGGGGAAATGTGTTTTTTCCTTATTTCTTTCTTCCTTTAGATAATAGTTTAAATGAAAAAAAGAAACAGCAGTCGGCCAGTGATAAAAACAGGGCAATATTCCCTCGGTGCTCATCATTTATTAACCCTTAATTGCATAAAGAAAAATACAATCTCCTTTCACAAGTGAAAAACAACCTGGAACATGGTGCCACTCATGTGGCATACATTGTGTTTCTACAACGATGGTATTACATTATCAAATAATGTAGAATAGAGTTGAAGACCTCTGCCGTATCAGACTCCATGGTCAGATACAGGTTTTATTTCAAGAATTTTAGACTGGCCTATAATATCTGCATTCTGGTGAGCGCTGTAACAAGGGGTCCTTGAAAACCAGTGTAAACTCTGTTTTTAATTTTCAGGAGTGGAACCTTGGGTCAATAGTGGGCCTTAGAGTAAATTATAGATGAAAAAGGTTCTGTTACATATTGTACATTCCATTTTTAAATCATGGAATGGAGGAATGACGTCAACCTGAACGCTACTGTCTAGCTCCTGTTGAGCACGAGGGTATTCTAAAGAAACAAAGCATCCAAGGAAACATTTAAAACATGCTGTTATCATTAGAACATGTACCCCACAGTCGAAAGCTTTTACAAGCAGAAGCTGCTCTGGAGGAAGGAAGCAGTGTCAGTGCCTGCAGTCTAAGCTTTCCCTTCTCTAGTGCCCACCTCTAACACCAGTTGGAGCTTTTAGTGAACCAGGGTTCTAACACTGCAGTAATGACACATTAATGAAGTGAAATCACTTACTACTAAAACCAAAGGTAAATTGTAACCATATTCCTAACCTTTTCCTGCTTTGCAAAAACATCTAGAACGTAATTTGTAAAAATGTCTTAATGACTGCTGTTATTGCCGATGGAAGATCAGTTATGTTGCTGAGGATTACTTGAGATGAACTGGTTATTTCCCGGAATGGTTTGCTTTGTCTTTGGGTCTAGTACTTCCAGATGTAGAGTAAAAATGCACAATGTTAGAACTTTTTTATTAATTTTTAACTGCCTCGTTTTCTATTAGTGCTGTCAGGGATTCAGTTTGTTCTGCAGAGACACTGCTTATCCCCAATCAACAATCCAATCCAAGAAGCTACTCTCCAATCATTCTCAACCAACCCTTTAAAAGACTCAGAGCTACAGTTCACACTGATTGACTCACCAGAGTGACTTTGCCTGCCTGGTTCCACTCCTGCTCCCTGATCTGTGTCTCTCAGAAACCTCTGCACCTACCATCTCTCTTCAACCCTCTGCTGCCAGGGTCTTCTGCTCTCCTATCGACAGCTGTCTGCTGATTCCATGAGGATCTCTGTGCTGCTGCTGGCTGATGAACTTTCAGATCCACACTATTCTGATATGGATTATTTCTTTAATTCAAAGGAATGTTACACTTTTATACCACCAGAAATTACAGTAACACTGACATCATCTAGTTGTGACAGGCATGCTTGACAACTTTTGGGGATCTTTTCCACTGCATCCTATTCCTTTTAGCTGCACTTTCTTTCGTACACATTTCGTTGAGGTTCCTAATGCTGGCTTAGTCTCGCTGACGTGATACTTTCCTGAGCTTCTAAAGAAGAGCATGATCTTTAGTGATCTCAGACTGGTCAGTTGTTTAGCTTGCTGATTGCCAGAAATAATCACTACATGCGTCATTATAGTGTGTGACATAAAAATGCAGTACAACCACATAAATTCATAGTAGCCAGCAAACTATTCTACCACTTTTATTTGTAAAAAAAAAAAACTGTCATGGGTGCAGACTTTCCTTTCGCATTTCTGTCACATCAATTACAATGTCACCAGGACGCTTTCAAAACACTCAAAGCTGATACTGGAAGTCTGGAAAGTAGGACCAGACAGTACCAAGTAGTGTCATGCCACTGCTAACATCTAGTGGAAAAGCAGCATTTGTCAAAGGATGAGATTGAACAAAGGGAGATGTGTTTGTACCCTGTTTTGTTGGGCTACATTACAAAAATTGAGTTATTCAATTACAGAAGCCAATCACAGCCACCCTCCCTTCATCCTCAATTTCTTAAAAGACTTCTTCCTTCACTTCTTAAACTGTCCAGAGTCACCACTTTACGTGCCTGGTTCAAATCTTGCTCCCTGATCTCCTTGCTGTGTCTCTCAGAAACCTCTGCACCTATCACCGACAAAGGTAGGCAGACAGAAGTTGAGCTGAGCGACCCTCTGCTGACCCTCCAAGAGGAGTGTCATTGTTGAGGATTGAAACGATTGTTGGTAACCATCCGATATTTGAACCTCCTGGCTTTAATATCTAAAAGGAAGGCTGATTGGACGCCTGTTGGATCTGACATTCCTCCATCTCTGGCTGAAGCCCCCGCCCGCCGTGTCACAGTTCACAACAGCAGCACTTTCCTCACACAGGGCTCCAGGGGATAAAGACAAGATACACGGAAATAAATATGCTCAGCTAATGAGGGAGAACGGGAAGAGGCTTTTAATAGAATGCTGCTTTTAAAACTCCTTCTAATGACTTTTCCCCCCTCCTTTATCCCAGTCACCCTCTTCTTTTGTTCTTTTCCGTGCAGGGCTGTGTTTGGCTGCGTGGATCCTAGTGTGAGGTCTTAATGTCCTCATGGGCTTCATGCTGTATTCTCATTTTTGGAAAGGGCTGAAGAGTTTGAGTCACCCAGGATTGAAAGTGTGCACTGACGGCCTGTGGTCCAGTGGTGCACAGCTGCACAGCCCATCCCTATAGGGGAGCGCCAGCCACACCTCAGTGTTCGGGGTTTTTTAACAGTGATCATTTATAGTGGGAATCAACCACGATTGCTTTTGTACGTGTGTTCATTCATGGATATTTCTGACTTCACAGTGAGGGAGGTTGCTCTCTCTCAGTGAGTGTGTGAGACCGAGCGAGCGAGTACGTTTGTGTTACTTGGCTGGAGCCCAGTGCAGTGCAGTAGTGTGTGTGTAGGAGGCAGAGGTCTGCCAGTGCCGCCGGCAGCTTTGTTTTTAGACAGGGATCCGCGCTCAACTGTGTGTGGTGCTGTTGTGCTGAAGCCTGAGGCTGAACGGAGCTGTCTCTATCCGTGTGTGTGTGTTTGAGAGACGGAGGGCATTTGTCTAGCATAACCCTCTTCCTCCTCCACACTCCTGCACTCTTTCTCTCTGCCTGACTACACTCCAATATCCTTCCTCTAATGAAGCGGGAAATGGGGGATGAGTGGCGCTCTGATTGGGAGTAATTTAGCGTTTTTTTCTTCTCCTTTGGGAAGACGTGTCTTTAGGAATGTGACGTCCAGGAGTCTTAAGTGTGGCTGAGAGTTAGGTGACGCTCGGGTTTGGGATGCTGTGATTTCTGGGAATACGCTGGGGAGCAGGTCAGTCAGTGAAATAAAAAATAAACAAACTGTGGGTCAATCTTCAAATCTTTCACCTATTTCCATATCTTAGAAACGTCTTAGTAATCTCCAAGAATGGAATCATTAGCTGATTTAAAGAGATTTTCACAGTTAATAAACATTAGTTGCAGTCCTACAGAGTTTTATAATATAATGCTTGCTTGAATCTTGAATGAGTGGAAATAAACTCTTGTGTGTATATAATAAGTTCTATTACAAAATGTATCTCTAATACACTATGTTAGGGGATGGGTGCATGAACTGTGGAGCTAATTATCTCATTAAACGTGTATTTAGAACCTAGTAAAGGTAGAGGTCGACTTTCAGCTTGCTCTGTTTGTCTGGAATAAACCCAGGCCCACACAGTCAGGAGCAAGAGAGCATGATCTGAGTAGAAAAAGCAGCTTGATATCTCCCATGATAAACACTACAGCATGCTTGAAAGCAGCTCAGGGCAGAAGAGAAACTGATTCCGGGAAGAACAGTACCAGAAAATACAATAAAGTTCATAGAGTAGTAGTACTTCTGACTGCCATCTCAATCGTATTTAAATACAGGAACTTTTTCATTCGACTTTTTCTTTTATTTGTATAGTTGAACGAGTTTACTTGAATTTGAATTTATTTGAATCTCCCCTGTTTTCAAACAAAATTTTATTTAATTTAATTTATTGAAAACGAAAATACCACTTAAGGCTTTCTTCTGTCTTGTTCAATGTCAAAAGATGGTCTTCAGTTTTACTCAGCTTTGTTGGTGTTTGTGTATGAAATACTGTGGGAGATCGCGGGATGGAAGCTCATCGGGACACACCAAAGTAAAATTGAAAATCGATTTTCCGTGTATAATCTCGATATTAAACACAAATTAAAAACGTTTTAAAATTTACAGAAGAATCACCCAGCTCTAATTTTAGGTAAATTAACTTTTTATCAACCCATTTAGGTTTTCATTTAATTTAGTATTAGATTTTTTTTTTCATACAAAAATCATAAAACTCCAGTTGATGGATTTTATGTAGAAAAATATTTCCAGTTTGATTTTTAGATTTTTATTTAAAATGTATTTAATATAAATTATTAAATATATTTATTTTAAAAAAAACAATAATAAAAAGTATAATATATATCTCTCTCTCTATATATATAAATATACATATAATATATGCAATAGTTTTTACTGCAATAGTTGTATCTAATCAAAAAATGTCTATTACACTACTACTACTACTACTACTACTACCACTACTACTACTACTAATAATAATAATAATAACAAATAATTTTTTTACATGTGTTGTATTCATCCTCTTCATTATTAAAATGTTTTGAGAATATATTTTAGATTTTAAAATTATCTATATCTTAGCTTGTTAACTTAACCTTTGATTATGTTCCATGCACATGGTTTTTATTCCAGTTCAACCTTTATATGTGGAAAAATACCAAGATAAAGAAAAAGTCTTGAGATTCTGAAGGAAACAGAGTGTAAAATGTGCGGGAGCTTGAACAAGAACAAGCGATATTGAAAGATCCCTTGACTTATAGAAGAACAGAAGAGAAGACCTTGGTGTCCTGTGAGCAATGGCCTTCTGTTGTTTCTGGGCTCCACTCACTCTGTCCTGGCGTGACTCCTGGGGCCTGATGGCAGGCTTTCCATTGGAAGCCCTTGCTGGAGCATCCGTGGTCTTGATATTCCACTGCTCTGAGATGGAAAAAATGGGGTCTGTTAGCCTTGGCTTGGTAGTGGAATAGGGATTAGGGAGGTGATTGTGAAGTCCAGTTCACACTGACCGCCCTGCTGGGAGCAACCTTGGTGAGAGGGGTGTACTGTGGCCAGACATCTCTCTGTAGACTTAATGAAAAAGGAGTCTGTGTGTTATTAAGGAACTGATAATGTGGAAGGAATGTATCATGGTTATAGGGACAGCACGGTTTCTATTGATGTGTATCTTTTCTTTTATTTTTCCCGTTTTCTCTGAGAGTGTTTTCCTGGGAGGAAGTGGGTTTAGTGAGACTGCAGTGATGCCCAATGCCAGTGGGAACATATCTAACCACAATTTCCTTTACACAGATTAGTTTCAGTCTTTTTCTTTTGCTTTCTCTGGCTCTCGCTGTCTCCTTTCTATTTTCTCAAACAAGCATTTTAAAGTCCCAATTTACTGAAAAACTTTAAAAGTTTAAAACGACAGATATCTGAAATGAAAAAGGAGAAACAGAAACGTACAATGACTCAAAAGCTCACCAAAATGCAAAATTTAAAACAACTGAATGTGTTCAGCATTTATTTACATGGTATATAATGTTAATTTTACCCCTAAAAAGAGAAAAGATTCATTAAAAACAGCTGTGGTTTTTATCTTTTATTACATTACCTCTTCCCACCAATTCTGATAGCATTAGGCAAAACAAATAGCCTACATATCCGTGAAATTCAGCCATAGATGTTTGAACTAAATTGTGTTCCAATTTATGGAAAACTATTTTCAGAAAACTTGCGAAGGACTGGTGACATGTCCAGGGTGTACCCCTGCCTCTGGAGAGCAGACCCCCCTGACCCCATAAAGGGAAAATGCGGGTTAGAAAATGAATGAATGACTGAATTTTCAGAAACCTTAAACACTGTAGTGTGAATTTGACAAAGCTATTCTCTGTGAAGTTACGGTTGTAATTTTAATGGTGGTAATTTTGTTTAAGCCACCCCTGCTAGAGCTTCAAAGATTTCAGAATGCTGTGGAAAGCTGCACCTGCTGAGGTTTTACAACCAAAAACAGCACAAATAGGAGAACAATAAACATTTGAATTAGCATTTGGCTAACAAGTCCCTGTTTTATACAGTCTATGGCAAGTACAGATCCCAGGTCAGTTGTTGCGGTCAGAGGTGGGACTGTAGAAGTTACAGTGTCCACCAATTTTCGGAAAGTTGATTTGCTTTTTCCCTCGTTCTTCAAAGTAATCTTGTGCAAATCAATACATTAAAACACACATACAATCTGGATTGCATGGGGTTTCTCCAGGTCCTCTGGTTTCTCCTACAAACTGTGCATGAATGTCACCTTATGATGGACTGGCAACCTGTCCATGGTGTACCCTGCCGTTTACCTGAAGTGTGCTGGCACCAGTAGATCCCTGTTACCATGACTAAATAGGCGTGTAAGGAAAATTGAAGGATGATTTTTATTTTTTTATTATTATTAGAATTTGTTTTATTCCTTTTTACATGCAGTGGTGACAGATAAGGTCACAATGAGGGGTCTGACTCTTGTCTTCTCTTCAGTTAATTTATTTTGTAGTTTATTTTTCTTTTGTAAAACAATGTACTTAAAAGAAAAACAACTGGAGGGCAAACAACTTTTTTTTGCTCAATTAACAGTTTAAATATTCTTAAGGTTAGTTGGATATCTTGATTAGTGTGCTGGCCTCATTTAAGCCTTCAAGACTGGGGGAAATGCTATTAACTAGTACTTGCAAATTTCCCTTATGCTCTGATGTCTTTTCATTTAGTACAGATTCGTTTCCCAATTTAAGGTCGGTTTTGTAAATGTACTGTATGTGTTTCCATTCTATACTTTGTGCCAAAGTGCTTCCAGGCTGCAGGGAGTTATGTAGAGGCCGTGTGTATGCGTGTGTGTTTATGGCGGTGAAGCTATGGGGGGTGGTCCAAATTCTTATTGTGTCCTGAACACTGCTGCTTCCTGTTTGTGTGCCAGTGGGGCTTCCTTCCTTGACTATGCCCAGGAAAACCTTCATCACGCATTCCTCCTCTCATCTCACTTCCTCCCGTTACCTGTTTTTGCACCTCCAAAATTAGCACATCCAAAAACAAAGAGCGCATGCACACAATAAAAGCTTTTGATGTGAAACCAGCGTTAAACCCAAAAGCATCGCAGTCTCATCACCAGCTTTAGTTCATCCAGGGCTCTGCTGAAAATGTTTGTATGGTCATTAAGTTACACCATTCTTCTAACATGCTCTCTCTCCCTTTCTTTCTTTCTTTTGGCAGCGGTGGAAGAGGCTGAATCTACAGAGTGCGTTAGCGGTTGGGACTCTTCGGTTCGTACAGGTATGAATTCACTACCATCGTGTCCGAGGCCCTGCTTCCTCAGGATGACCCGCTGCATCACAATCTCTAATATCAATTCCACATGGCCTGCAGCCCTGCACACAGAGGGAGGGGAGGTGGGAAGGAGGGAGACTTTTTCATAGGGCACTAGAGGATGGCGTCCAGGTGCATGCTGGACTGGAAGTTTAGCTGCTTCCTGTTTGAACGGAAAGACTCTTTGCTGTACTCCCAATGTAATATCACACAACTTGACGAGTTTGATTACATTTCATCTCTGGAGAACAACATTTCTACCAGGCTAAATGTTCTTGAATATTTTCAATATTATTTGAGCATTTTCAAACAAGTAGCAGGCACATTTGGGCTAAGTATTTGCTGACCCAATCAAATAATTTAATTTGATTCATTTATTCATTTTCAAACCCGCCTATTGCCTTTCGGGGTCACGGGGGGGTCATCTCCAGCACACATTGGGCGAGAGACATGGGTACACCCTGGACAGGTCGGCAGTCCATCACAGATAATTTAATTTAGCTGTTACAATCACTTCTTTGTCGGAGGTAAATAAAACCACGGACCTAAGCTTGCAGACTGCAGTTTTTAAAGAATAGGCTAATAGTGAATTCCAGCATGGAACTTTGATAGGGTGTGGCCTGTGCAAAGGGGTGCGGAAGTTTTCCATTGTCAACAATGTGATTGGGAATATTGACTCCAAGTGGTAGTTTGACTAATGCTGAGGTTCAAAGTGTGAAGAGTTTGGCAAATTTCTGCCACCCTTCTTTACAGGCCATCACATCCACACGGCAACTCAAACATCCCTGAAACGCTGTTATAACTCTATTAAACCAATAGGTGGCAGTCGATTCATGATGTTTTTAAAATGATTATTTAACACTGCGTGAGGTAAAACACAAGCACCTCTTTTCAGTGATCAAATGAGAAACATGCGCGTGTAATACTGTACATGCTATAAGCCACAATAGCAAAATAAACAAGATCGTCTTCGGCCACCATTACTCTGGATGTTGTCAACACAGCAGTGCCACAGTGTGACTACAACAACAACTCCATCCACTTGACAAAAACTACTCCAGTTACCCTGTACACAATGACACGGAGTGGCAAGCATTTGCCAAGGCGGACGGACAACGTAACTGTACAGAAAAATAACTGGGTACGTGAGGGACAGGGCCAGAGATTCATGAATGGGTTTACATGTCTGAGCATACTCCTAAAGGTGTAAAACTAGTCACAACTGGACTTTAGAGCAGTGTAGAGGCTGGGCTCTCTGGGGTATGAATCAGGTAATTATATGGATGAGGTCGGAGTGAAATGGATCTTCACAGTCAGAACAGTCTCGACTGCAACATTTTGGTGGAGGATTAAGGTGTGGTGTTGTTTTCAGGAGCTTGTCTCGGCCCTCGGAACAATTCACTTTGTAGGAACAGTTTGGGGATGGCCTCTTCCGATTCGAACATTACTGAGTGCTGGTGCACAAAGTAATGTCTATAACCACGTGAATATGAGAGTTTTGTGTGGAAGAATGGGCCTAGCCTTCCTTGATGGAGTCCTGACCTCAACTATATAGACCACCTTTGGGATGAGCGAGGACTTCTGTTCCAACATTGTTATGTGTCTGGCCTCACAAATGTGCTTCTGAATAATGGTAGACATATCCTACCAATGTAGTCCTGATCTTTGTTGAAAGCTTGCCTTTAAGTGATACTTTTCTCAGAAAAGCATGACACAACATCCTGTTGATCGCTGACTGGTCAGTTGTTAAGCTCGCCGAATAGTCACCAATTCTACTGTTTACTTTTTGACAGAAAAATGACTCGGCCATCCAGACACAGTTGCGCACTGGGTTGCACTGTGACCTTTCATGTTAGAAGGTTGCTGGTTCAAGGCTCGCCGGTTACCTTCCTGGAATAAAGGTTTGCATGTGCTTGCATGGATTTCCTCTGGGTACTACGGTTGCCCCCAGAATTTCTTTTTCTGCTTTTTATAGTGGGGTTGTCCCATCATACAAATCAAGAATCTTCAGCATGACTCCAGTTGTGTATGCATCGTTTCATCAGGAACTGGAATTTTTCAGGCTATCAGAAACCACTGTTCAGAAAACATTTTCATCATGAAGGGTTAAAAGTAGCTGCTTTTTGAGCCAAAAGATACAGCATTGATACATACGATCATTTAACCAAAAGTCTCCATAGCCTTTCCTCAGTGATTTGTCCTAAGGCTCTCAACAACCTTTTGAGCCCATTTGCCAAACCCTTCTCATCATTTCCTTTCATTCCCATCAATAAACCTCCTCAAAAGGTCCTGTGCAAGGTAATATATAAGCTTTAATGGGATTTTATCTTCCATTTGGGTATTAAAATTCACTAGATGTAGTCAGACGTTGAGAGAGTATCAGTTGTGTTTTTGCTGTCTCTGAGAGCGAGTATGTGAGTGTTGCATTCTAGTGAGAGCAGAACGAGAGAGAGAGATGCCCCGGGGGCCTGAGGGGATGACGTGGGCCCCTCCTAACCGGGCCTGAGGGAGTGCTGCAGGGGTGCTGACTGAGGTCCTGGGTGGCTGCAAAGTGCTGCGTATGTGAGATACATCAGGAAGGGGAGTCCCAGGGCTCTCACTAAAATCTCCACTCTTCCTCCCTGCCTCTTCTGTTAAGCTCCGCCTCCCTCCATCTCTCTTGCCTTCGTTTCGAATGCTGTAACCCCATTTGCTCGCACTAATCAGCCTTTTTTCCACCTCCATTCCCGGGCGGACTCGGTCGCATTCCGTATCACCTCTTCTTTCTTTTCCCTCTTTTGTCTCTATCTCTCTCTCTCTTTCTCCATCAACCCTTCCCCCATCCATACTCTCTCCTGTGTTTGTTTGTGCTGCTGTGCTGGGGCTCAGGGGGCCGCTCGCCATCTCTTATTTAAAAAGATAAAAAACCTTCCTTCCCTTTATTCCCTTGGAGATGATGTCGACAAGGACACTGACAGGCTTTTCCTGGTATTAAATTCGCTCGTTTTTTCACCCCTTCGTTCTCCTTGGTGGAAAATGTGTGCTGAGTTTGGAGCGAGTGCAGTGGGGGGTGAGGTGGGGGGACTTGAAGTTAAGAGGTGGAGAGGTTAAAGGAAAGAGTTAGAACATTGCCCCCCCACCCGAGGTCCCCAGAGGACCAGATTGAGGCCCCATCGGTCTGTCCCGCTTGGGGAGCTGGCCGGAGGTACACCCCCCGTTTCCCTTTCTCTCTCGGTCTCTCTCTTTTTTTCTCCACCCCGTGCTCCCAGAGATAGAAAAACAACCCGTCCCTCCCTGGCCCAGAGGGGAAGAAGAGAAGGAAAGAGAAAAGAGAGAAAATGAGCCAGGTCTGACACTGGAGACTTGGAGAGTGTGGTGGTGTGGAAGGGGGGTCGTCGATCGAAGTAAAGGAAGACGAGAGAGAGTTTATAGAGACAGATGCAGACGCTTGTCTTTTTTTTTTTGAAAGACAAAGCAGGGAGGGGGAATTGTTTTTTTTTTAAAGTGCCATCAGAGCTGTGAAGTTGAGCATTGTTTTTCCTGCTTCCTGTCAAAGAGCCGGGGTGTTGTTTTTGGATGCGTATACACACACACTAACACACTTTGAAATAATAACTCTAGAGACTTCACTTTGTCAAACTATGAGGCATTGCCTGATGTACATTCGCAAGGATCAAGTACATTATTATTACTCACACACATGCTTGCACATACACACTCAGCACCCAATATGTGTGTCCCCCTGACCATGATTCATTGTGGAAAAAACCTGCTCATATCCCAGCGCGCTAGCCAATTGGGACTGTAATGGCCTTGAATTGAATTATTTTATTCATTTCCTGCCTCAGCTATTGGTGGGCCGACAGGAGTTCTCTAAGTAGCCAATCAGATGGCTCCGCTTATTCTCTCTCACTCTCACCCACACTATGTGAGTTGTTGTGACCTCACTTGTAATGTGAGCTTTTTGGTCACCTGTGTATTCCTTAGGCAGAAAGGGAACTGTTGTGTTCTGGTTTTATTTGGCAGCAGGGCACTGAACCAGGCCTATTTATGACCCTCTTAATAGCATGGGCTGTCAAATTCGGCACATGTTTAACTTTTGTTGAGGCCACAAAAATGGAGGGAAGAAACGTTTATGTTGCAGTCAGTACTGAGCTGTTTCTTGGTTCAACCAAGAACATCATTATTTCTTGCCAACATTAGGCTCAGCAATCAACGAGAATGTATCGTTTTGTCAGATGCCATGACAAAATTAGATAAAAACATGATTAAACCATTCACATGAGCTTATAAGTCATGTTTGCAGCTTGGGAATTTACACAAAATATGAACAAAACATGAGGAGAAAGTGATTCTTCCGAAGAGTTCGAAATGGATTCTCTAGTGGATTTACACATTTTTATCTTTGCTAAAATCGGAATACAGGACATATTTACAGACTATAGGCTACGAGTAGGTGGATAGGCGCCTACTACACTATAAGAATGCGGGTTGACAATGGCTAGCGGATTTCTTTTCAGCTACTTCAGACCACTGGTCAAGCAGGACAGGTGACCCTCATATTATTTGAACTGTGCATTTTGAACTGAAAAGCTGCTGCCTGCTGAGATGGTTCAGTGAAACGCTACTTTTTAAAAAAATATTAAGAAAATTTTAAGAAAGTGTATGTTTTTAATTTGTTCTAAGAAAAAGTATATTTATATATATCAAACCCATCAAGTTGACTCATGATACACTTTATTATAATCATCGCATATCGGAATATGAACCTCAATGATCGCAACATGAAAAATTATTATCATTTAATAAGACTGCTTTCCAGTCTTGATTTTCACACAAACCGATTTTTACCCCTAGAGTAGAGAGTTGTTGTGTGGTTTTTTCAGGATCATAAAGATGTTTTGGGAAAGAAATTGTCAAAAATAGGAATTTAATTGTGACCAAATATATCCCATTTAAAATCCAAAAGAATAATTCAATGATTTAAGATTAATATGTTCATTTTACTACAAATATGCAACTTTCTCATAGCTCATTAATGTATTGATTCCCACTTTGGATAGCTATGGATACCAAAAGACACTTTTTATGTGATGCGTTCAAGTCCTTCTAGCAGATTTGCTAAAACCAGCTGGGTAATGTTACCTTGGTGGCGAATTCAACTCGCAATCCAACGCTGACCCTATTGGGCTAGCGCTTGTTCCATCTGGCCTAAAACTGCCCATCGGTTTTTGTTTGTCTCGGTCGAGGCAATTCTAGAGAGGGAGAAGACCGGCCAAATCTATAAGAGTAAAATATCTCCAGTGAGTCTCCTGGCCCCAGCACATGCGCCGTCCCCTCTGGAATATAACCTGAGCTGGATTCAGCAGAGCATTCTGGATTTGCTCGCAGGGAACTAGGGATGAGAAGGAGGGTGTGATGAGGACAAGGAGCGATGATGACCGTCGGCTACATCCCAGCCCCAAAATGGCCCTCTTTCTCCATGATGCAGTGGGCAGTTTAGAAAAGAGGACACAACCAAAAGATCCATCTCTCTATCCCTCAAGTGCTTTTGTGTCTTCTCCTCTCCCTCTCTCTCTCTCTCTCTCTCTCTCTCTATCATAGTCTCACAGTGTGTCTCGCTCTCTCATTGGTGTCCCTCTATTTTTCCTCATCTCCTTGCATGAACCTCTGGAGGTCCATAATATATTTTTAATTTCCCCAAGGCAGCGACAGGAAAACAGTTTTAATGTGTGAAGAGGAGGTGTGCCTCTGTCTCTGTGTGTATGCATTAGCATGTTGGGGTGTTTATATAGTTGTGTGATGCCGTGTGTATGTGACGGTTGTGAGTTTTGAGTATCGGATCGTGGATCTGCGGTCTGGTAGCATCGAGAAGCAGCTGTACGGCTGTTTGTTTGTTCTGTGCAGTTTAATTCCCTTCCTTCCATGACGCGTTCTTTCATCATCTCTCACTCTTTCTTCTCAGTGTCTGGGAGCTTGAGCATTGGGTGCTGACTCTCTGGAGGGGGAGGGTGGTACAGTGGAGCTGGCAAGTGGGGGTCCCGTGGGGCAGTGCGGTATTGTGGAAACGGTGCTAGCAGAGGCCAGTGGAGCCAGAGAGAGAGGTCTGCTTGCTTTAAATAGGCCCTGTGTTTACCGCGTTAGGCCCTACACTCCCCCGAGAGACCACGTGCACGCACTGCACCTGCTTGAAGGCTGGGCCATCCGGGGCCCTTGTCCCAACTCCAAACCCAAAAATGCACAATGCGGATGGATAACAATAAGTATTATGGTTGGATTTTTGGTCGATAAATCCAAACAGTACTGATACCCAATGACTTCAAATCAATGTAAACTCACATATTTTGTGTTGGAATAATTTACATCTAATAACATGAACATTAAAGAACAATGAACATGCTAACATGCCATTGTTACATTTTTTTTATTTCAATTCTGCAATATAAATCATTTAAAGAAGTGAAAAAAGTAAAGACCAAGAAGTTAATTGAGGAAGAAGTACTGTTTTGGTAAATAAGTAGACAAAATAAAAGTACTATTCATAACTGTGCTCAATCTTTTCACATATACGATTAAAACCTGAGTATAAAAAGTGCAATTTTTTTTCCCTCCTCCTTCAAGAATCGCCTAACTCGGGGGTATACACCATGGATCAGATATGTTCTCGGACAGCTGGAGTCTAATACAGTGGTTCCTCGAGATACGAAATTAATCCGCTCCAGAGTGGCGAACTCAAATTTTTCAAAGCAAGTTTGAAAATGCCTAATCCGTGCAATGGCTCTCAGAAATAACGGTATGAAATGGAAAAAAAGAGGAAATTTCTTCAATCCTTAAATCTACACATTGTTAATGTAATAAATGCTAATAAAACAGAATAAAACAAATGCAAAATATGCAATATGTACACAAATGTGAAACCTTATCTTGCAAGTGAGGCACTGTAGAGAAGTGTCGGAGAAAGTGGAACGGATACCAGAAAACATTACGCACTGCATAAGATAGTTAGCTTTCACTAGATATTTTACGAATTCCGAACACCAGTACGAAACTAAGCACATACGTAGACACGGGTCTCACCACTAACTTGAGCTACAGAACAGCACATTCCACTTTATAAATGTCAATTATGATTTGGAGTCTCTACAATCACAAAAAAGGTGTCATTGAGAAAAAAAAAAGTATTCAGTTTTTTGGTTGTCATTTTGCCACGTGTTTGTGTTTGTGACCCTTTTGGCCTGCCATAGCATGGTGCTGTGCACTTTCGCCGCTCCCAAAGCCAACCTCTCAGAAAAAAGGTGTGCATGGTATCTGATCCCATTTAAATATAAGTGTGAGTGTTAAGTAGGCTTAAAAAGAGCAGCCAAATAAGTATTTGGTCAGCAAGAGCGGTAGAGCGGTGTCTCCTGTTTACGTTAATCTCTGTCTAACAACCAAAGTTGGATGAGGTTGGAGTTGAATTTATGCTAATTCTAAAGCCATGGTAGTGTCAGCCTTAATATGTTATTATTATGAGAGAGTTAAATGACTGGAATTTTATTGTTAATATATTTAAAATGTATTTTTTAGTGTTCATATTTTGTGTTTTATAGGCTCGTAATTGAACAACCTCATTTAGGATATTTTAGGTAATATCTAAATGCATCTCTAAAGTCAACGGGTAATAGTGTAAAATAATTGTGATTTCAATGACGACCCAAATAATCCGGATTATGTTTTTTTTTTCCGTAATCGAGCATTTCTACTTGCCAAAGCTTGCTCACGTCATTAGGCTGGTCTTAATGACGAACTCTTGACTTGTTCTGAAACACTGATCAAACTCAAACTAAAAAATCTGACTGTTTTGAAGGCAGCTTTATATTTAATATGAATTTTCAAAACTGTTAAATGTCTATTAGTGGAGCTCAATTAATAGAACAAAGATAAAACTGTTAAATGTCCCTTTTATCAACCAATGTTTTGGTAACTGGTTGGTTTACATTAATTTTAGGTATACTGTTTAAGCAGTAATTTAGGCAGGACTGGAATCAGCCTTGTTCAACTCACAAGCATCACTTTCCAGCATGGTCCATGTTACAGCAGTAGCTTGGTACGGTCCAGCATAATTAATGTTTCCTATCAGGCAGCATGTCTGTGCCAGTTTTCAGGGATGGGATGAGAAATGAAGTTGGACAGGTAGATTGTGTTCCTGTGATGAGATCAGACATCTCTAATCGAGCTCAGAGCAGCGCTACAATTCCTTTGGTGTCTTTGACTAAAGCAGCCTTTATCTGGTTTACATTTGGCTACCTCTGGTTCGAGTGTAGGTCTGTGTGCGCTCATGTGTGTGTGTGTATGCATGTGTGCATGCGTGTGCGCGCGCGTGTGTGTGTGTGTATTCTTGTGGTAAAGTTGAAAGACAGCCTTGTGCTTTAATGTTTTCATAGGAAAAAAAAGTCTCGCTCAAGTTGGAGCTGATATTTTTCCAGTAAAGCACAGTGTGCTTCATTCTTTTGTCGGGCTTTAGTTGTATTGGAATGTGTGAGTGGCTCTTTTCTCCAAGTTATGCTTTCTCTCTGTTGTTTTTGTCAACATGGACCATCTATCTTTTGCTATATTGTCTCTGTAAGCTGACATATGTATGGCCTCACATGTTGGTTTTCACTTTCAGTACCTTGAAAGGCTTGGAAATCAGTCCTACTCTCACATAACTAAAGACAGACGCAGAGGCTGAAGGGGAAATGGAGTTTTGCTCTAAAGAGAGTTTCCCTGTTAAGATTTCAAAGAGTATTGGAATTACCGACTTGCCGTATAGGTCAAGCAAAAACCACATTCCAATTTAGACAGCTTTTTGTAATTTATTAGAAAAACCTTGAAGAAACAGACATCTGTAGATTGCAGCCCATGTTTAATTACTCTGATTAGCTTCCAGAAGCATCCATTTGTATCCATTGGCAATCCAAATATATTTTTTTTGTTCAGCCCTAAAAAAGTATGTCTCATCCTTTTTTGAAAGTTGATTTTTTTTAATTAACCCACGCTTAACCCTTAGAAGTCCAGGGCCATTTGGGCATTTTTACTATTTTACAATTTACCTTTAAAACTGCCTTTTGTGGCAATGCTTGATATGATTTTGTTAATACCACCCCAGCTTCCTTTTTTGTTTTTACAAACATTTTTTTTTTCATTATATTATACAATAAAAAAACTATTTAAAAATTGTATAACAACAAAACAAAAAAATCACAAGTATTGTACTTCCGATGGTTATCCATTCTTTTTCACCACTAGATGGCACTAGTGACACCAATTTGGGATCTGTAAAATTAAACTGAAGGACGATTGTGCATTTTATCACTTTTTAGTTTGACTTACCTTGCAAGTTAGGTCATAACTATTATGTTTTTTTAAAACACAAAATATCAAAGCTGATAACTGTTTTGAAACCTACACATTACATTTGAAATTAAACAAATAGCTGGGTTCTGTGATTTTTACTTAATAAAAAAAAAAACACTGTGATTGACACATGTACCGTTGCAGAGACTTCTAAGGGTTACTACCAATATAATGAAAACATAGAGATCTTTTATTTACATTAAAGGGAAACTATAAAGGATTCTGTTTTAACCGCACTGAAAGCACCCTCTAGTGACAAACATTTGCATATTATTACTATTGCATAATGATGAATCTAGAGCAGCGAAGAAATACTACACCAGCTATGTTCAAAGTCCTGGACATTCTTTGGTTGTGTTGTTTTGTGTTCAGAAGTAAGATGCTTTCCAGTAACGAATTTCTTTTTTCCAGTTTGCACAAATCCGTAAACCTGACTTGTGTAAATACTTACGTGAATATCCATAGTGCAAAAACGTGCCACACTGATTTTCTGTCTGTTAACTACTCAGAAACAAAAAACATGGCAGAATTTCTCTTTAGTTTCCAAGACACTTTAGTTTTCACATCCTCAATACTCCACAAATAAAAGGCCAACAACCGTAAGACGCCTTTTAACCTCAATAAAGCTCTTAAAGCTTTGACACTTTGTCATCTTGTTCCTCTCATCAGTGGAGGATGCCATGCAGTGTCCATTAAGGCCAGCATCACACAATGCTAATTATTTTCCACTTTCATGATGGAAGCTGCAGCACACTTAAAAAAACACATATCAACCTAACGAGGGGTAATTAGCAGGTCCCTGTAAGGCGGGGCTGTGCTCTGCAACATGACTGCTCTGTGGATTCTGCTAATTCACTTCTCATCTAATTACCCCACACAAACATGTCTTTCCTGTGAGAGAAAGTGTGTGTGGAGGGGATTGATGAGTTGAAGACCCCCCTACTCTAAACAAGTGCCACCATATGACCCAAAGTAAGGCGAATCTTCAATAAAAAGGGAATCTGTTTACAACACCATCACAAAATGAAGCATCTATTAAAATATATTGACGGTTTAGCTGGAGTTCCATCAGGCCAGTTCCATCAAGTGCAGCGGGTTTTAAAAAGTTGGCCAAGCTTTATGAATATTAATACTTTTCTTGCATTAGAATATGCAACATACCATTTTTAGAAAGGAGCCCACCCCCTGGGAATGCATTTAATGACTCCAACACTTGAGCGCCATTGAATTACAGCATAACACATGAATATGAATCAACCCAGTGTTAAAACAGCTATTTTGCCTTTAAAAAGCATCTCTACTTTATGAAAGTAGGTGAGCGAAATTGGAAATGAAATGTAATATTTAATTGTCCATTTTTGGCGTGTGTGGTACTTTTCCTAGTGGTATGGCGTGATGGTTCTTGGTTTTTGGTACAGACTGTCTCTCAGAGATCACTGCCTGCCGAGTGAGGGACTGGGACTCCAGCTGGCATCATGAGAGTGATGTGGGCTCTGGACTCCCCCCTGCTGGGGACTCCCAAACATTCATTAACACGTTGGTTTTTCACATGAAAGCAGATTGCGGCAAAAGCTCACAATCAAAATATTCATAAAACATCCTTAAATGACACGTTCAAAGGTGTCGTAGAAACATCTCAAGAAAGGGCACTGGAGTGGGGGGTTTGTTGACTTCAGAATTCTCAAAAACAACATTTTTGAAGCTTTCAGTCAACACACAGAATTCAGCGTGTTTGTCACCTAGCCCTCTCACTCTAGAGGGGGTCCAGACCCTGTTGAGAGCTAAGCCAAAATGTGCATCTGTCCTCCACCTCCAGTGTTTCCAAAGGACACTGGGACAAAACGACTCATCTGAAGCAAACCAGCCTCTCTGGAGCTCAGCATTGTTTGTGAAACACCCCTCCTTTAAATTAACAACACTAATAGCAACAGTGCCCGCACGCTTGTTAGCATTACAACTGGAATAAAAATAGCTGCACGGATTGTGTCAGGAGCGGCATGTGCTGGAGATGTATGTTAGTGGTGTAAAGCACAGCAGAGAATTATACGAGGACTAGTAATATATCGTGCACATAAAAAGAAGCGGTATCTTTGAAATACTTTGTTTTAAAGTCATTAGTCTCCTCAGACGCTATTCTCCAAGGCCCTGATTTTATTGAGCTTGAATGTGCCGTAGCCCCTTTCTCTGTTTAAAGAATGACTTCTTTAAGCATGTTTGTCTTGACCTTAAGTCACTTTTGGCTGCATCTCAGGATTTAAGGGTTTGTTTCCAAGTTGAACATTATGATGTTTACTCTTGATGGTTGGTTAGAGAAATTGAGAAATTGCTGGATTTCCTTTGTTCTGCAAAACAGAAAATAAAGAATTTCTACTGTTTATGCTGTAGTAATGTTTGCTTTAAAAAAATCAATGTAACATTGAATGACAGACTCTGATTCATTTAACAAAAAAATGTCTTTTTGAGGTGTAGAAAACTCAGCCATTTTAGTGCCCAGTGTTATTGGGGATGTTTTAGCAACTTCAGGGTGATTTTCAGTGTAAATCACCACAACATTTTCTCTGTTTAATCAAATTGAAAAGTTTTGGGTGACTAAGCTTATTTTTACACTTATTTTAAGAAAATGTTTAAGAAATTTGTCAAAAACCCTAATCGCATTTATGGCTTTTTTTTTTAATCCAGGATTTTTACCCTTTAATTGCACATTGCACAGATCGATCTCAAGGGTTAATGCTTCTAAATGGTCAACAGTAAATAAATCTCTAATTTTCCAAATAGGAATAACCACCAAGAATAAAGAATACATAATTACTTGGTGTCATGCCATCGGAATCAAAAATGGTTGTTATAATGGAAGTCAATGGGGTACAAACAATAAATGAGGGAGATGAGAATGAAAATCTGGTGCCACACAAAAAACAAAAAAAATCCATCAATGCCAATGTTGTGTACCATGTTATATAAGACTTTGATCAAAGTTTTTTTTTGTTTCCGAAATTAGTGATATCATGTAGGTGTAGCATCTTTGCAATAAAACGGTAAACATCCTGGACTTAAAAAAATATTCATTTTGATTAGAGCTGAGGTACATCATCCATACATTCATCCATCCAACCAACCAACCTCCTGGCCACCCATTAAATCAACCATCTA